>OU898283.1:79569560-80169560 GCA_918026665.1 Diabrotica balteata | reverse complement strand
GGCATGCGCGAACTCCACCGATTTTGTGCTACGGGAAGACCCATCTCGTTTGTCATAGTGTCATGCCCAACACCACAATCCAAGCGACTATTAGGCTATCAATGTGAACATTTTTGACAGCTGTCAATTTTTGACATATATCAGCCAGTTCTTTTTCTGCTCTTGGATAACTTATAACCTACCTACAATAGATTCAGGCATTTTATTAATTTTTATATCTTATCCATATGACCTGCGTTCAAATTTTAATTAGGTACAAATTGTAGGTATGTCTTATGAATACTGAACAAGGTAAATGAGCCATTTGTTAAGAGGACTGAATACAGAATATTGTATTTCAATTTAAATGATTGTTCCAAACTGATAATATAAATTACATAACAGTTGAATCATGATAGGAAATTGTCCAATAACTCTAGTTGTTTGAATATTTTAAGATAAATATTTAATGATTTTCATTTATGCAAACATCCTCAAGACACCAACTTAAACGTAATTTAGGCCTAGTTCATTATTATTATTCCTACTAAAAACTTACTTTACATACATAATCTGATGATTCAGTCACAATTTTTAGACTTACAAAGATCAAATTAGTTTTGCGAATCCACTGCGAGTTGTTAACCTCAAAAGTTGAACAAAATATAAGTTTCATACTAATACAAAATTTTTCTCATTTTTTTCAATATGTTGATTTTCGTAAGTATAACTTTCTTATTGCATACTACGGACGGAGTGGTAGATCTTACAGAGGTACGAAAAAAAAAAAAAAACATAAAACCACTGTAACGATTTAACGACAGATCTCGCGACAACACATCTCGTGTCACCACACATAAAAGTGATTAGTAAACGCAGTTATAATACGTGTTTATTAATAAAATCAAATAAATTAAATTATATACTTACAATAAAATAAAATAAAATAAAATAAAATAAAATGAAATAAAATAAAATGAAATAACATGAAATAAAATGAAATAATATAATATAGTATATTATAATATAATATAATATAATATAATATAATATAATATAATATAATATAATATAATATAATATAATATAATTTGATATAATATAATAGAATATAATATAATATAATATAATATAATACAATATAATATAATATAATATAATATAATATAATATATTATAATATAATATAATATAATATAATATAATATAATATAATATAATTTAATATAATATAATATGATATAATATAATATAATATAATATAATATAATATAATATAATATAATATAATATAATATAATATAATATAATATAATATAATATAATATAATATAATATAATATAATATAATATAATATAATATAATATAATATAATATAATCTAATATGATATAATATAATATAATATAATATAATATAATATAATATAATATAATATAATATAATATAATATAATATAATATAATATAATATAATATAATATAATATGATATAATATAATATAATATAATATAATATAATATAATATAATATAATATAATATAATATGATATAATATAATATAATATAATATAATATAATATAATATAATATAATATAATATAATATAAAATAAAATGTAGGATTCTTCTGTAAAACCAAAATTCAAAGGCGGCCAACTTATTCAGATACACTTGTTTTAATGTCCATGCTTCCAAGCCATAAAGAAGAGTAGTGAATATTTAAATAAAATAAAATAAAATAAAATGAAATAAAATAGAAAAAATTAAACTAAAAAAAAATCAAAAGCAAATCGAATCGAATCAATTCGAATTAAAGCGAATATCGAATTGAATCCAATATAAAATATCGAATGGAATCGAATCGAGTCGTATCAAATCGAATATCGAATAGAATGGAATCAAGCCGACTCGAGTCGAATCGAATTAAATTGAATCGACTCGAATCGAATGGAGTGGAGTCGAATCAAATCGAACATAAAATCGAATGGAATCAAGTCAGAGTTGAGTCGAATAAAATCGAGTCGATTCAAATCGACTCTCATAGACTCGAATCCGATCAAATGGAATCGAATTGAATTGTATTAAATTAAAAAGGATCGCATCGTGCGTAGACAATAAAAAAGCTATACTTTCTTCCTCATTCACTCCCGGAGTGTCACCTCCCGCTTTTACATCAAAATTTATTTATTTAAATGTGATGTTTTCACTACTTGAAATTCCAAAACCGATCTCCTTACATAAAATGTAGTTTATGTCATGATTTCTATTTCATTGTCTTTGGATTTCACCTTACTAGACAATTTACAAGATAAACAGAAACTTATCATCACAAAGCAAAATCTTAAAGATTATAGATGCAAAAAGTCGACTCTAATAAAATATTAAGAATATCTCGGTTCGATTAATTTATATACCTAAATAACACAAATGTTTTTAAAGAATCTACAGGAAAAAAAAATACTTACTTTTAGTTTTTGTACTTTTCCTTTTAGAGACGAATGCATTCCAATATGTTGAAATAACGATGGTTTGTAGTGAATCCAGACCTTTGCTTTGTCTGCTTTACAGTTATCCTAAAAGAGATAATAGCAGTAAATCTTTATGAAATGCCTCTAAAAGAGTATAATTTGTACATTAACTGCGCAATGCCAGCTCCAACCCTAGAATTAAAGTTTTATCACGCAAGAGATGAGAGAAGAGAAGGGATAGGGAAGCAGCTTTTTTTTCTTAGGCTGGTATTCGTAGAGATTTTATATAATAATTGCTAGTCTAACTTTATTAACGCATCTACTAAAACGTTCACTTGAACTACAGCTACACTATTCATGCAAGTTTCTCAGCCAGGATATTTTCCTTCGGCTTAAACTTCTTTTTCCCTTTAATTTGTCTTGTATCATATTTTTCAGCAGTGAGTTTTTCTCTCCTTATAATATGTCCCAACTACTGCAGTTTTCTTCATACTTTTGTCGATATTCATATTTTTTGTTTACGCTCTGAAGATTTCGTAATCTATCTGTCTATGATATTTTTAAAATGCGACAGTGGTTCAATATCTTAAATTTTTTTGTCTTTAAATACTAAAAATGGTTGTACAAGGTGCAAATCTAGTAATTATTGTTCTTTCTGATCTATCCTAAGAGCTTCTTAACATATGGACTCGTTGTACAGGTTGAACAAAAGAGGAGATACAGTCCTAACGAATTCCCGACAAATTTCTATTTCTTCCGTTAGTCTCTTAACTCTTGTCGTCTAATTTAATTATAGATTTGAGATCATTCTTATGTCTCTATTGTCTACATCCTTGAATTTTAGAATTTGTATCATTTGGCGAAGTTACACTTTACCTAGAGCCGTTTCTAAATCTATAAAATAGCATACACTTTTTGATTCATATTGAGGCTTCGTTGTGGATCACATGATCATATCAGGCATCCCTAGTGGCACATACTTACCTAAATTTAATTAGTGGCATAGTACGATGTTAGCTGTAGTTCTTTATACTATCTGGTTTTTAAATTGCTATAAATATTAACATTAATTTTCAATTAACTATTCATTAATGTTAATTAACTAATCATTAATATTTGTATTTTGAAAACCATTTCGAAAGAAAAATTGAAACGTCAATGCTATAAATTTGTCATAAGTATTAGCTTGCTTTTAGAGGCCGATTTTAATGTTGTTTAAAGAACTATGAAACTTTGAATACACAAGAAATCAAAACGAAACAAAAATAAAAGGAAATACAAACATCTGCGATTATAAGTTTATAGTGGAAAGGAGTTTCTATAGGAGAAAGATTATAGAAAGGAGTAGCGATACTGTCAAAACATAAATACCAGAAAATAAATATCACGAATATCATTATAAAAAAATGAGAAAGCAATGAAAATACATATGAACATAATGAAAACAAGCCTAGCAATTGTAATATAATTATGCTCCCCATAAATGATCAAACGACTGAGATGAAAGAAGATATCTTTAAAGAGTAATTGAAATAATAAACAAAAAAAAACGGTCAAAACCTATACTGCCCTATAAAATTAACCAAATACTAAGTATATTTTAGGTAAAATTAAAAAGTATTTGTCAAATCATAAAACTAAGACAAGTTTGAAAATATTGACTAATTTAAAGCTTTTTCATTCCGGAGTAAGATATTTTTTTAAAATATAAATTAATTCTAAAATATGGATTTTATGGACGAGCTTGAACAACAACTCTCATCATTTCTGGCATAGACTAAATCTAGCAGCAATATCGTTTTGCGATATATTTTCTCACTTGTTTACCAGCGCATGTTTTAGCGCTACCACGATTCCAAACTCGCTATAATTTTGCATAATTACTATTCCCAACTTGTCCTACAGATACACTGCAAGGTTAAAGTCTGGACTTCTGAGAGCCCAGGTAGTCCCAGAATACCAACATCTGTAAAATATTGCATTGGAGACCTGCATTAGGAGAACATTTCCACCTACAAAATGCATATAAGGTACCACATATTCTTTCAGACATACTCTAATATACCTTTCAGCATTAAGTGGAATTTAATTGTAAACTTTGTAGAATATAACAAGATATATATGTGCTTCCAAAGAATCGTCGCCATATCCTACTACACCAAACTGTACTCTCAAGAGAGAAGCATCATCTTATCTCATAAAACAAGACTCATCTGTAAACAGAACGTTTCTCCAATATTTCATATCCCAATCTGTATAAACACAAGGAAATTCCAAGCGTTATCTTCGATGAGCTGCGTCCAATAAGAGACCTATAGCAGGCACATAAAATAATAAATTTTGTTTGCTTAATCTTCTATATACGATATTAGGTAATATGGAGTAACTACTAGGTGAAACTGTACGTTACTATGAACATCGGCCCGACTTCCAGTCAAAGCTGTAGCAGTAACTGTCGCTTTCGAAGCGCTTTGAAGTCTAAGACACCGATCTTCCATTTGGTTTGTTGCCCTTGGTCTTCCCTGGCCAGACCTCCTTAAGTAAGAACCAGTTTTTCGAAATCTTTGCAAAGCATCGTGTATTGTACTTCGCGGATCACCAAACATTTACTCGATATAGCGAATGGAACGCTCATCAACGCAATGAGTGTGGCAATGCTGGCTCCGTTAACTTCCACCTAGGACCTTGTCTAATACTTCTCTAAATATAGACTACAAATAAAGATTAAATAATAACGTCGATAAAACGCAACCCTGTCGCATTCCTCGTTAAATTCGTATATCTTATGGTATGGATGTTATGTCATCTATTTCAATTGTTGCCGTTTGATGCCAATAAAGTTCTGAAATAATTAACAAATGCTTTTCGATAATCTATAAAATATGTAAATGCGTCCAAATTTATGGCCTTGCATGTCTTGCTTTGTAAGGATTGCTGTGTGAAAAATTGCGTTTTTTTGGTATATGCCTCTCCTAATTCTCGCCATTCATCTCTGTTGTTTGTAAAACGTTTCCACATTGGCCCTACAGTTCCTTTAATATCGTCGCTACATCGCATTTGCGGTCTTTCTCGTGGTCTTTTGGCTTCATATGGCCGCCAATTCTCGATTTCTTTATTCCATCGGCCATCCGTAAGACGTTCGTTATGTCCAACCCATTTCCATTTCATTTTAGCTGCCTGTTCGACAGCATCATTTACTTTTCTCTGGAACAGTGGATTTTCCGTTTTTCTGTGCTTTTACCGCATGCATAACTTCTTCTTTGGATATTTTTGGACATTTTCCATTTATTCGATTATCTATGGATGAAGGAGCACAATGTCTATCATCCTCAAAATCAGAATGTATTATTACCATCTCTCCTTCTTCTTCTTAAAGTGCCCTCTCCTCAATGGAGGTTGGCTACTACAATCTTAAACTCTTCTCTATCTTCAGCTGTTCTTATTAGCTGATCAAAATTTAGCCCTGTCCATTGTCGGATGTTTCTGAGCCACGATATTTTTTTCCTTTCTAGGCCTCTCTTTCCCTCGATTTTTCCTTTCACTATAAGTTTGGCATATTGGTACTTATTATTTCTCAGTATGTGGCCTAGGTATGATGTTTTTCTAACTTTTACTGTGTTAAAAAGTTCTCTTTCCTTGCCTATTCTATGCAGCACTTCTTCGTTTGAGGTATGCGATGTCTATGAGTATTCTCCGGTAGATCCACATTTCAAAGGCCTCCAATTTATTTACGGTTGATGTTTTAAGGGTCCACGTTTCAACTGCATATAGAAGAGTCGATCAGACGTAGCATTTTGATAAACGTAGTCGAATTTCGAGTTTTATTAGAGAATCACAAAGCAGTTTTTTTATTTTTTCGAAAGATTTTCTGGCCTGTTCTATTCTCGATCTTATTTCTTGATCAGGATTTAGGCTGTTATCGATCCAACATCCCAGCTACTTAAATCTATTGACCTGTTCTAAGATGTGCCCATTTATTGTGCAAGGTTGAGGTACGTTTTGGTTTTTTCGGATTGACATCACTTTGGTTTTTTTAATGTTTATTTTCATACCAAATTGCTCAGAGGTCGAGTTGGTCTTGTCGATGAGTCATTGTAGACCTGAGTCGATATCCGTAATTAACACTGTATCATCGGCGTATCTCATACTGTTGATATTTACGCCATTCACCTTGACTCCATCCTTGGAATCCTCCAATGCTTCTTTAAATAGAAACTCGGAGTATAGATTAAACAGCAGAGGCGACAGAACACATCCTTGTCTAACTCCCCTCCTAATTTCTACTTCTGCGGATGTGGAACCTTCGATCCTAACTCTGGCGTTTTGGTTCCAGTACAAGTTTTTTAAGAATTTGATGTCTTTTCCATCTAAATTGACTTCTTGCAAACGTTCTAATAGTAGGTCGTGTCTTACTCTATCAAATGCTTTTTCGAAGTCTATAAAGCATATAAATATATCTTTCTGTTGGTCGTAGCATTTTTGGGCGAGAACAAGTAAACTGAACAGGGCTTCTCTCGTTCCCATGCCGGCTCTGAATCCATTTTTAGTAGGACTTGTGCATAAGGCTTATCAGACGGAACTCATTGCAGTGTTATGGGTTTGGCTTTTTTGGTAGTGGGATGAATATTGACTCCAGCCAACCTTGGGGTATTTTACCTGTATCATAAATACGATTGAATAAAAGGACAAATAATTCGATATTTTCTTCGCTGATTAATTTGAACGTTTTTGGGTATCTCTCCAGTTTGTCTTTTATACATTTTTATGTGTCCCTCAGCGACATGACCAATTTTGGAGTTAATGTCACCCATGATCATTATTTTCTCATTTTTTTGTGAGTCGCATTATTTCATCTAAATTTCATCCTTTGCATGTCAAATTTTTCGATTTGTTACTCTGACTTGTCACTTGTTGGATCATATACCTGAATATTTTTTTCTATGAAGTTTCTATGAATTGTTCGTAATTTCAACATTACTATTCTGTTATCTAGAGGAATGAAGTATGTGACGGACTACGCAATTTGGTCCTATACTAATATAACCGTTCCATATTAATGTTCTGGGTCGGTTCCTTCTGAATAATAGATATATCCATCTTTTGTTTTTTGTTTTTTGTGAACAAGGCCAGCTTACTTCACTCATCAACAACATATTTATTTTCATTCTTTATTCTTCTCATATCATTCAGTGTTAGCCAGTTTCCCGAACGTGAATAAGCACGTTTTAGGTGGCAATGTATAGTATCTTGTTATATATTTGGATACTCTCTTAAGTTTCTTGAATCTTAATGGTAGTTGACCGAGGGATTCCTCGCACCCTCTCCTCAAAGGATACCCGGACTGAGGGCAATTTTATTGTTTTCGCCTGCCATTTAGATTTTTCGGAAATACAATAGGGTGGTTTTCGCGTTGCCCATCGCTTTTACCACAACCATGATGGTACTGATGATCGCTGCTGCCTTTTATCAAGAAGAGATAGAAAATTTGTAACTAGATCTGGAGTGATAAAGAGATGGGACATGGTTATACCGGGAAGGTAGAAAAGTGTCTATTCGCTGTTTTTGTATACACATACTAATATATTGTCTTTCCTAAAGGTGTTTATATTTCTCTAGTGCTATCATTTAGTTCAACTGATTTATCTGATTTTTAATATTAACCATTTAATTTTTTTGTCATCTTACTTTCATGTCCAGCACAAGCAACGTATGCTGTTGGCTTACTGTCCCACTAATATAACCTTACATTTACATATCTTTATTTCTTGTCAAAAATAAGTTAATTTGACTTAATTTTACAAAGTTATGCCAAGTTAACTTTTTTTATTTTATGTGTTGAGAATCTCCACATCTGGTGCTACTGTCGGATCCGACACATCATACCAAGCATATTTTCTTGTTTCAATGCTTAAGCCATATATCGCTTCTTATTTTTTTTTGGATTGACTCACACATGTGTATTAAAATCTGTTCATGCTATGACTCTTTTTTGTGGGAATATCTCTAAATATGTCTACTAGTTGATCATAGAAAGCTTTTCACATCCGTGTAATATTCAATACTTTTATCTAGTACAAATTTCATTAATATTATTCCATATCTTGTTGCAACTTGCTACGTTCTCTTTCTTTCTTTTTCAGCAATTACATTATCATTACAGTAGATTATAAATCGAAAAGCAAATCGGAATATTACCAAAGATTATAAAATAAAAAATAAACCTAATTAACAATGAAATTCAACTGACTAACTTAAAGAGAAAACAAACATTGACTAAACTATAGAGATCAGCCGTACACATGTAAGTAAAATCTATATTTACTTCAGAATGCTCTGTAAAAAAGTAGAATGTAGAAATTTTGTGTCCTGGACCGTTACAACTAATAGCCAGTAAAAAATTAACTACCTCTATTAAATAAAGAATGCATTACATAAACTAACAAATTATTAGGAGACTATAATCCACATTTTTAATGCTCAGAACGATATGACATGGAAAAGATGATATCTTTAATACCAATTTGCTAAATATAAATGAATTATACTTACGTTTTTCTCCCAATTACAAATTTTTGTAGTAATCAAATAATCCAACAACCAGTCAACAGGTTTATCGTTAAAAAACATTTGGAAAAAATTTATCAACCATGGAAGTTCAGCAGTTTTAAAAAGTTTTCCTGAAATAAAGCAAACTGCTAGATAAATATAGATCTTATATAATAACTGTTTTATAACTACGTGGTATACTAAGTATTACTTTACTTTGCAATTGACTTTCCCACTTTCTGGTTAGTTTTTTTCTCTACATTTGCTTAGAGAATTAGCCACTTTCCTGCTAGTTCAACTCGCTTATTTGAACGAAAACCTTAATGCTTTTATTACAGATATCACTTACAACCGAGACATTATTTTAAGTTTCGAAACAATTGACAATAGCCAGGGATCTAGAAGTAAGACATATTGTGATGTTGAGAACTAGCTTGTTAGAACATTCATACCCGCGTGATGGTAGTCCTTTTTACCGTTTTCTCTGAAGAACACATTTTTTTAACAAAAACGCTTACAATGGAATTTCTAAATCTTCGATTGGTTAGAATAAAGTCGATCTAATTTCTAATGCAATTTTGATCATTATTTTGTGGTGACCTCCAGGTATACAGTCTACGGGGTGGTAATCGAAACCGTGTGTTCATAATCGTCAGGTTTTCTTCTTGATAAAATTGAGCAAATCTGTCGCCTCTAGCATTCCTTATTTCTAAACCATAATCACCTATTATATTGTCGACTATATAATAGCCGTAAGAAACTGTTACCAACGAAGCTGCGACTTCGAACTGCTACAGGTGAAAATGCCAACATTCATGTGAGATGTGAAATACATGTGAGACTTATCAATGTCAATGACTACCCAGTGACCATCAAGAAAGAGACAAAAGTAGTAACTTGTGTACCTGTGACATCCATATTCCGTCAGACGACAACATCTGATAATTCCAACGACAAATTCGACCAAATGGTTGCAGTTGCTGGACACTCTCTAAATCAGATGAAAAAAAAGGAAATTAAGAGAATTTCTTCGGCGGTATCGTGATCTTTGTGTACCGAAAGGAGGCAAGACGGGAAGAACTACCGTTGTTAAACATAAAATTGATACTGGCAATGCTAAACACATTCGTCAAACAGTTCGACGATTACCACAGGCAAAAGTGAGGAAGCTGAAACGATTGTTCAAGAAATGAAGAAAGACAGAGCGACGAGGTTCTGTGTGGATTACCGTTTGCTGAACAACGTTACCAAGAAAGATAGTTATCCTTTGCCTCGGATCGACGACACATTGGCTGGAAGTAAATTGTTTTCTACTGTGGATTTGAAGTCTGGATACTAGCAGGTAGAAATGGACCCAGTAAATAAAGAGAAGACAGCCTTTACCACAGGATCTGGATTGTGGCAATTCAACGTTATGCCATTTGGACTCTGTAATGCTCCTGCGACATTTAAGAGGCTTATGGAAAATGTGTTGAGAGGATTACCTTGGAAAACATGCCTGGTTTATCTAGATAACATAGTCGTCTTGGGGTAGACATTTGAAGATCATCTGAAGATTTTTATAACGTTTGAAAACGTTTTTAATCGACTTAAAGTCAATTACCTGGGTCATATATGTAATATGTGCCATATGTAAAGGTGGCTGAAGTCCTAAAAGGTAATGGTAATGACAGTTACCTGTTAGGACAGTTGTCACCTAGGCGCCTGGCGGTAGCAGCCGCAACACTTAGGTTAGAAGTTATTGAGACACTTGTGTTATGTATTCTTAAATAAACAGCCATACGAAAGATCTCTAGTGTTTATTTTAAGCCATATCTTACATGGTGTCAGGTCGGGCCGGGGTTTATTCGAGTTGTGAGTTGTGTCTAGAAGAAAAATGGAAAATCAGTTTAAACCCCCAGAACCCCTTGTATTAGATGATGGCAATTTGGCGGCAAACTGGAGGAGGTTCTCTCAAAAATTTAACCTCTACATGGACGCCACCGATTTAGAAGATAAGCCTGAGAAAAAGAAACTGGCCACATTTTTAAGTTTACTGGGAGATGAAGGATTGGAATTGTTCAACACTTTCACATTTAATGTAAAAGGAGACGATAAAAAGTTGCAACCTGTCTTGGATAAGTTTGAAGAGTATTGCTCCCATAAGTCTAACGTAATTTATGAGCGGTTTAAGTTCAACAGCATTGTCCAAAAAGAGGGGCAAAATTTTGATAGTTTCGTGACTGAGTTAAAGAAAGCAGTGAAAATGACTGAATATAAAGATCAGGACGACATGGTTAGAGACAGAATTGTTATTGGAATAAAAGACAAACAAACACAAGAAAGTCTCCTAAGAGAATCCAAGCTGACATTACAAAAGGCTATTACAACATGTAGACTAAGTGAAAGCAGTAAAATCCAAGCAAAAGCGTTTACAGCTGAATCAACAGTGGATGCAGTGAGGTCAAATAGAGGCACATCACAAAAAGTTTGCAGTTATTGTGGGTTCAAGCATCGAGGAAGAAAGTGTCCAGCATATGGCAAAACTTGTGCCCGTTGCCAGGGTAGAAACCATTTTGCTGGAGTGTGTAGTAAGAGCACCAACGGTCTGGAGAAAAGAGAGTCGGTGAGCAGGAAGGGAGTACATGAAGTAAAAAACCAACATAGTGGTAGTGAAAGTGATGATGGTGAGTTGTTTATCAATTGTGTCAAAACTGTAGGCTTATTGAAATCTGGAAGTTCTCAGAATGTCTGGAAACAGAAAGTTCAGGTAAAAAATTGCATAGTAGAATTTAAGTTAGATACTGGTGCAGAAGTAAATGTTCTGCCTCTTGAGTATATTCAAAATCTTGGTATACAAAAAATAAATAAAAGTAATGTTACAATAGTATCTTATGGTAATGATGATTTTAAAATAAAACCTGTAGGAGAAATTATAATTAATTGCAAGGTAGAGGCTGCATCTTCAGATATTAAATTTATTGTTGTTGATGTTCAGAACCAAGTACCTTTGTTGGGGTTAGATGCTTGTATTAGTCTTAATCTCATTAAGCGAGTAGAACGTTTAGATGTAGACTTCAAAACTATGGCTAAAGTTGTAGAAGCATATCCCACAGTTTTTCAGGGGCTTGGACAATTCCCTAATGATTATCACATTTCATTGACAGAAGGTGCAGTCCCTCATGTTCAACCAGTTCGTAGGGTTCCTCATGCATTACATAAGAAACTAAAAGATAAATTAAAACAACTAGAAAATGAGTGTATTATCAGAAAGGTAGAGAAACCCACAGAGTGGTTAAACCCACTTGTAATTGTGGAAAAGAAAAACAAGGATTTAAGGTTGTGCTTAGACCCTAAATACCTGAACAAAGCTATTAAAAGAGAATACTTTTTGATACCCACAGCAGATGAAATTGCTGCAAAATTGTGTAACAAACAGTATTTTTCAGTTCTGGATATGAAAGATGGGTACTTTCAAATTAAACTTGATGATCAGAGTGCAGATTATTGTACTTTTGGCACTCCCTTCGGTAGGTATCAATTTTGTCGTCTACCTTTTGGAATATGCTCAGCCCCAGAAGTCTTTCAAAGAAAAAACTATGAAATATTTGGTGACATTGAAGGTGTTGGTCTATATTTTGATGATTTGATTATTACAGGTGCTAATGAAGCAGAGCATGACCAAAACCTTCGCCTTGTACTAGAACGGGCCCTAAAGCACAACCTTAGATTCAATAAGGAAAAAATTCAATTCAAGTTAAGTAGTGTTAAATTTTTAGGTCAGATTTATTCCAAACAAGGTGTTGAATTAAATCAAGTATATGTAAAACCTATTCTAGAAATGCCAACACCTGATAATAAATCTGATCTAATGAGACTATTGGGGATGGCAAAGTTTTTGGGCAAATTTGTACCTAACATGTCAAAAGTCACAGCCCCATTAAGAGAACTAACAAAATTAGATGTCCCTTGGCACTGGACTGGTATTCATGATAAATCTTTGTTTCAATTAAAACATTTGCTAACAGCATCACCAGTGCTAACATTTTTTGACCCATCTAAAGAAATATAAATTGAAGCTGATGCCAGTAAAGATGGGTTAGGCGCTTGTTTGCTGCAAGGTGGCCATCCAGTAGCCTTTGCATCTAGGAGCTTAAGCACAACTGAGCAAAAATATGCTCAGATTGAGAAAGAAATGTTAGGAATAGTTTTTGCGTTTCAAAAATTTCATTATTTTGTGTATGGTCACAATGTGCTTGTTAGTTGTGATCACAAACCTCTAGAATCAATAGTTCGTAAAGATATATGTGCATTATCTCCACGTTTGCAAAGAATGCGTTTACGGCTATTGCATTATGACTTAAATGTAGTATATAAACCTGGAAAGTATCTGTACATTGCAGATACATTATCTCGGGCATTTTTACAAGAAGGAGGTCTGAAGTCAGATGCTGAATTTCAGTTTGCAGTTCATGCTGTAGTAAATAATGTTGCTATGTTTGATACTAGAAAATCAGAGTTTAGAATAGAAACCCAAAAAGATGAGCAATTGCAAACTGTTATAAACCTGTGCATACAGGGATGGCCAGAACACAAGCGTGATGTGCCACAGATAGTTAATAATTTTTTTAAGCTCAGAGACAACTTATGTGTCTGTGATAACTTGTTATTTTATGGAATTAAAATTGTTGCTCCTAAAAGCTTAAGATCTGAAATGTTAAGGCTGGTGCATGAGGGTCATATTGGTATTGAAAAATCAAAAGCTAGAGCCAGGCAAATTTTTTACTGGCCAGGAATGAGCTCTGATATAGAGACTTATATAAAAAGATGTAAATCTTGTGAAAAGTTTAGATCGAAGCAACAAAGGGAAACATTATGTCCATACCCTTTACCAGAATATCCATGGGAAAGAATTGGCATTGACATTTTCACATGTTATGGTACAAGTTATCTAGTCGCTTATGATTCTTTTTCAAACTGGATAGAGCTTCACTCGATAAAAGACAAATCTGTTTTTTCTGTCATTAAAGTTCTAAAATCAATGTTTGCTATACATGGTTCACCAGCTTATATATGCTGTGATAATGTTCCTTTCAATAGCTATCATTTTAAAAACTTTGCTACAGAATGGAATTTTCAAATTAAGTTTAGAAGTCCCAATTATCCGCGGTCAAATGGGCTTGCTGAGAAAGGTGTAGCAATTGCTAAGAGTATTGTTAAAAAGTCTATTGATGATAGGTCTGATGTTGAATCAGCATTATTACAATATAGGAATTCACCCCTTAAACACATTGGTTATACTCCTTCACAACTCTTAATGAGTAGACACTGTAGAACCAAATTACCTATTGATCAAGATATGTTAAAACCAGCTTTATGCATAAATGTGAAAGAAAAATTAAGTAAAAGGAGAAATGTGTATGTCAGAGACTATAACCAAGGTGTTAAGGATTTAGAGTCGTTAGAATCTGAGACAGATGTTGTTATGTACAATCAATGTCAAAAGAGGTGGGAACCAGCCCAAATAGTATCGCAGCATGAAGCTCCAAGATCTTATATCTTGAGAGATGAGCATAATAATATTGTCCGTCGCAATAGAGTAGATATTAGAGAATCCCTAAATAGATTTAAGTCACAACCAACTACAATACTTACGAATACAAGTGATGTAGATTTAGATCAAGAACCCCCATCCTCAACACAGACAACAGAGGCAGAGTTGCCTACCTCTACTGACGTACAAAATAATGTCACTGAACAAGCAGATAATTATAGAACTAAATCAGGTAGAAATGTTAAACCACCTTTAAAACTGAATTTGTAAAAAGGGGGAGATGTAATATGTGCCATATGTAAAGGTGGCTGAAGTCCTAAAAGGTAATGGTAATGACAGTTACCTGTTAGGACAGTTGTCACCTAGGCGCCTGGCGGTAGCAGCCGCAACACTTAGGTTAGAAGTTATTGAGACACTTGTGTTATGTATTCTTAAATAAACAGCCATACGAAAGATCTCTAGTGTTTATTTTAAGCCATATCTTACAATATAGTCAGTAAAGAAGGAGTGGCCGTGGATATGGGAAAAATCGATTCCATTAAGGAATGTCCAGAACCAAAGGACAAGCATTAAGTGAGAAGTTTTCTTGGACTATGTACTTACTATCGGAAGTTTACTAAGAAGTTTGCAAATATCGCTAAGCCATTAACGCGACTTATGGAAAGAGGAAAACCGTCGACCACCTTGGCAAGAAATATCAAACCTATGCTCAGTAGTTAAGACTTATTGGGCCCAGAGGGACTCATTTATCATGGAAGATAGTTTGCTCAAACGAGTACTGGAAAATGATGACGGTTCATAGAAGACAGTTGGTGATCCCAAAGAGCAGAATAGCCAAAGTACTTCGTCAGTTACACAAAGTCCATCAGAAGGGCATTTCGGGGCAAATAAAATCCTTCAGCGAATTCGGGAACGATTTTATTGGATAAACAGTTCCGACGACGTAAAAGGCTGGTATAATAAATATACTATTTGTGCTACGAGTAACGGACCTTACCGAAAAAGGAGAGCTCCTATGAGACAATATAATGTTGGAAGCCCGTTTGAAAGAATAGCTTTGGACATTTCCAGAAAGTAAAAATGGAGGCAAGTACAGGTTAGTAGTAATGGATTACTTCACTGAGTGAGTCGAGATTTACGCACTTCCAGACCAGAAGGCCGCCACCATTGCAGATAAGTTGATCCAAGAATATATCAGCCGATTTGGAGTGCCTTTGGAGATCCATAGTGGCGAAGGAAGGAACTTCGCAAGCGATCTATTCCAAGGAATATGTGATAGACTAGGCATGAAGAAAACAAGAACTACACCATATCATCCGCAATCAGACGGTATGGTAGAACTAATGAATGGGACAGTTGGCAACTATTTGACAAAGATGGTGTCCGAACATCAGCGAGACTGGGACCAATATCTTCCATTCTTTACAATAAGAGTCAGGGAATATAAGTTGTAATAAATGAAAATAAATTATATAATTATAGTGAACAAAAAAAAATTAGTGTAATATTGTATAAATAAAGACTTAATTAAACTTGGACGTGTTTTAAAAGTGTAAAACCTTTTATAATAAATAAAGTTAATAAATTAGATTAATAAGAACAATTCAGTACACTTGTACAACATTAATGTTCACTGGCTTACCCTGTATTTGTTATAATAGCATTTTATCCGAAAAGGGAACAAAATTTACAACGGCTGCTTGGATTCTCCTGGAGATAATTATTCTAACTCCATATAGATGATTTCGGGTGTCATTTCCGGAGTAGTATATCGTTTTATCCATGACCAATGTTTTGCCGGAACCAAGCCAGCGCATTTTGCTTATGCCTAATATTGGTAGGTTCAGTTTGTTCATTTCCTGAATCGTGTTGTGGGTCTTTTTTTATTCGAACAAACTCCTCAGATTCCATGTCCAGAAATTTAAAAAGAATTTGTACTCTTTATTTTTGCCACATTCGGGTGGCTCCTCCTCGCGGAGATTCTTAGCACCTCTCGACCATTAAAGGTCCGCCGTGGCCTAGGGGCCATGTGATTGACCATACTTAGCATGGTTATTGTTCTAGAGAAATCTGACGATCTTTAAAGTAGTTGTTTTCACGATTTTATTGGATGAACAGTTCCGACGACGTAAAAGGCTGGTATAAGAAATGTACTATTTGTGCTATGAGTAACGGACCTTACCGAAAAAGGAGAGCTCCTATAAGACAATATAATGCTGGAAGCCCGTTTGAAAGAATAGCTTTGGACATTTCCAGAAAGTGAAAATGGAGACAAGTACAGGTTAGTAGTAATTGATTACTTCACTGAGTGAGTCGAGATTTACGCACTTGTAGATAAGTTGATCCAAGAATATATCAGCCGATTTGGAATGCCTTTTACATCCTTATGCCGTTGACCACTAATAGATTGGCTCATTCCCAGTCTAACAATACTGTGTAATAATTTCCTTGAACGAAAGCTGACAACTAGCGAGAAGTCATCCAAAAACTTCTTTCTGTTTATGAAGCTCTCGGATGCAACATGTCCCTTAAAATTCATTTATTAGATTGGAACTTAAATTTTTTCCTGAAAATATTGGCGCCGCGCGCCGTATCAGATGAGCATGGTCAAAGGTATATTGCACCCAGATATACTAGAAAATGGTCTGCAGCAATGCTGCTATGCTATTGTCTGGTGCTGTTGGTCGATTTACTGAGAAACTTAATTAAAGCGAAAAGGAAGAAAACCACAAACAACTTTTTTGTAGGATTTTGTCATAATAATGAGATAAATTTAGTGAAACTTTCATGACCTGTACCTGAAAAATAGTACTTTTTACGGCAAAACTTAACATAGTTAAAACTTTCATAGTACTTTATAATTTTTTTATAGTTGTTGTTACTCTAATAATACAGTTTTTTGGTGAACATTAAATGAAAAGTATATATAAGTATTTATTTCTATTTTAAATTTTATTTACCGTAGAAATTTATTTAGAGCACATTTAGAGCACCAAATATAACGTTATCAGATACGAAAACAAAAAGGAGAGAAAACAATTTTTTTTGCAGATAAGTGTCAATGTCATTTTTTTTATATTATCAGATTTAGACGTTCGGATACAATTAGCGTCTCTTAGCAAAGACAATGACGTCGACTTACGAAGTATCAAGACAATTACTCTATACACACACACACACACACACATACACACTACATTAATAAACTTATCTTGATTGAGACTGGCTGAGTGACAATTGTCCAAGCCAAAACATACAAAAAAAAACATTGAAGAAAACATATATTTAATTGTAAACATGTACTTAATTTATAGTGGCTAAATTGATCGGGTAATTCAACGCAATTAAAAAAAGGATCAATTATTTATATATATATATATCAAATATATATTATATATTTTATATATTATATGATATTATATCAAAAGGAACATTATTAGCGGTAACGTTAAAAGTAAGGAGGTATTTGACGAACATTAATATATTTATGAAGATAAACGTTTTATAGATAATACATACCTATAAATCCTAGTTGGCAAAAATCCAACACAATCCAAGGATCTTTTTTGGCAGTCTTTTCGATCGCAAATTTTCTCATTATCGCTGCATAGGATGGTTTGGCTAAAATATCATCTTCAAGTTGAACGTAAAAAGTTCCTGAAATAAAATAGGCATTTTAGAAGAAATTTTAGGACCTTTGTTATTTACAACAATACTATTGAATAATGAAATAAAGAGAAATAAAGCCAAATAATGAGATTTTTTTCCATTGACTGATGGTCATTGAATAATATATTTTTTAAGACAATGTATTGTTCTTTTCAAAGTTGTATTTTTCTTGTAGTGTTAACTTTTACATGTATTTAGCTTTCTTTATGCTTTTAATCCAAAATTCGACATAAAGCTATTAAAAGACCAACACACAGAACATAGTGTAAAACGGTATATACAGAACAATTTGAATACCGTTATACAATCGGAAGTAATGGACCAGGAGCTAGAAAAGTTACATACAGTTTCAAAAGACATACGAGAGAAATTTCTCAAACCACCAAAAATTAAGAAGAAATCGTGGATGACAAATGAGATTCTAGATATGATGGAAGAGAGGCGAAAGTTCAAAGATCAAGACATGTCATTATACAAAAGAATCGATAAAAAGATCAAAAAAGCTATTAGAATAGCTAAGGATACACATCTAAGAAAACAGTGTTCGGAAATACAGCAATTGCAACATAAACACGATACATTTAATATGCACAAAAAAGTTAAAGAAGCCGCAGGCTTATACAAACCTAGAAGAGTTGGGTGATTGGCAGATAACCAAGGCAAACAACTGTTAACCGTGGAAGAAAAACTAGACACTTGGAACAATTATGTGGAAGTAACTTTTGCAGATGAAAGGCAGACTACCATTGAAGACACTGAATGCCAAACAGGACCCCCGATTACCATTGAAGAAGTCACGTTAGCTATTAAAAGAACTAAAGATGGTAAAGCGGTAGGGCCTGACGAGTTTTGTGCAGAATTCCTTATGGATGAACAGGGAATAAAATTGATAACAACTGTATTCAACAACATATACGTAACTGGAAAAATACCCAAAGCTGGTTAAAGTCGACGTTCGTGACCATACCAAAAAAGTAAATGCCAAGACATACAGAACAATTAGCCTAATGAGCCACTTACTTAAAACGTTCTTGAAAGTGATACACGGCAGAATATATAAAAAATGCGAAGAACAAGTATCATGAACGCAGTTTGGATTCCGCGATTCTTTAGGCACCCGAGAGGATCTATTCACTGTCCAAGTGCTTATGCAAAGATGCAGGGATGTTAAATGCGATGTGTATATTTGTTTTATCGACTACAAAAAGGCATTTGATAGAGTAAAACATGATGAACTTATAAACATCTTGAAAGAAGTGGGGTTAGATGATAGGGACTTGAGAATCATCTATAATTTATATTACAACCAAACAGCCAATATTAAAGTGGATGATCAATTGACAGAGCATAGATAGAGGCAGTCTTCATAGATAGAGGAGTGAGGCAAGGATGCATTCTATCCCCGGTGTTATTTAATATATACTCTGAATATATCTTGGAGCAAGCGCTGGGGGAACTACAAGAAGGCATATTAGTCAACGGAATGCGTCTAAACAACATTAGATCTGCCGACGACGCAGTAGTTTTTGCAGATAGTCTGGACGGTTTGCAAAGAATAATGTCGCATATATCACATATAAGTAGAGAACACGGACTTGATCTTAATACGAAGAAAACAAAGTACATGGTAGTCAGTAAGCGCGAAATATTAAATACACAGCTTTTGGTTAACCAACATCCAATTGACAGAGTGGACAGCTACACATACCTTGGTACCAATATTAACAGCCAATGGGATCACTCCAGTGAAATAAAACAACGCATAGGAAAAGCGAGATCAGCGTTCATAATGATAAAGTCTCTTTTCAGAAGTCATGATTTACCACTTGCTACCAAAATCTCTCTTATTAGATGCTATGTATTTTCTACCTTATTATACAGAGTAGAGGCCTGGACACTTTCCAAAGCTTCCTTAAGAAAACTCGAGGCATTCGAGATGTGGTGTTACAGACGTATCTTAAGAATTTCATGGGTGGATCGTGTGACTAATGTTGAGGTCCTACGTAGAATAGGCAAGGAATGCGAGATTATTAACACCATCAAAGAGCGCAAACTAGAATATCTTGGCCATGTTATAAGAACTGAACAGAGATACGGCTTGTTGCAACTCATTCTTCAGGGCAAGGTATTTGGAAAGAGAGGACCAGGGAGAAGAAAAATATCTTGGCTTCAAAACCCGAAAAAGTGGTTTAATACATCGACAACCGGACTATTCAGAATAGCAGCAAGCAGTGTTAGGATAGCCATGTTGATCGCCAACATCCGGAACGGATAGGCACCGTAAGAAGAAGAATGCCTTTTATAATCTCCCTTTTTATATATCCCAAGCTATAGGATAATTGTTAATTTTCTCTGTGCACTTAAATTTAAATGACCTAATTATAAAAAAAAAACACGTAAAATAGTCTTTATAGCAAAGGAATTTCAAATTTTTTTTTAATTCACATTACAATAACATAACACAACTACATAACATTTGCATATTTTTTTAATACAATGCTTGCAACTCTCAGAATTGTCTTACACATTACCAAAACACCAAAATATAATCTTCTGTACCATTTTAGATTTAACTGTGAAAATAAAAATAAGGAGTCTGAATAAAAAATCAATCACAAAATACCAACAAACCTCTCCTGAATGTTAACAACCTGTGCCAATTGTGCACAATGTGAAAGTGGTAAGCGTACAAAGGTGCCCTCTACTTTGATGGCCATCAATGATAACAGACTCCGTGGCGCCTGGGATACTTGTGACGTCAGTCTCACGTAAAGGATAGGAGCTGATGTTACAATTTCAGTAGATCTCATGTGGACGAACTAATAAACAGATATAAAATGGATGTCCTAGTATTACAATATACTAAACTAACTCATACCATCAACATCAAGTTTCCAGGAAACGATATCTACAGAAACGACTGCAGAGCAAATTTAGAAGGAACTTTATTCTAGTGAGAAAAGGAATAGACCATACATTAGAATAGACGCCACATCTAAATACTATAGAAGCGACAATAATAAAAGTCTAGATAAGATAAGGTGACATAAGGATCACTTCAGCATATGTAAAGCCAACAGATTCTTAAAAAAATAACAACTTAAAAAAAGAAGAACCGTCCATAATAATAGGAGACCTCAACTCCAGATCTTCAGCCTGGAAAAATAAAGCTACAAACAGAAACGGAAGAATATTAAATCATTATCCAGTGAACAACGCATAAAACATGGCAGTTGGGTCCATCGGACCAAGCTACTTTACATATTCTCTACCAACCCGTTCGAAAAAAAGAAAACGAATTGGTCGAACCTCAAAAACTAGTAAGCAGACGTTCCTACAATTGACAATCCACAAGAAATAGAGGAAAATTCCTAGCGGTCGAAAACGTCATAAAAAAAGCACTAAGTAAAAGCACTATCAAAGAAGAATATGGAATTCACATGGGAAGATTTAGAGACATTAATCAGGAAAAACGAGAAATGATGAGGAAAAAAAAACAGAGCCAAAAAGAGAGCCAGCAGAACAAGAAATCAGAAAGAAAAAAATAGAGCAAACTGACTAAACCCACAAGTTAAATAATCACTAATAAAGCATATAAGCCAAAAGTGGTACAATTACGTACAAGAAATGGAGATTGGGGGCCAAAATATTATGCAAGAATAATGAAGAATTTCAACAACTTTAAGAAACGTTAGAAAACCCATTCCCTCACTATACGGAGAAAACGGAAACGTCCACTCCAAAGAAAAGAAAGCGGAGGTGATAAAAATAACTCAGAAGAAGACAACAATAAGTATTAGGGTATGTAATTATATATTTATATTACTAATTATAAGTTTATTGACGCTAGTAATCGAAATATATTTATTATTAAATTGTAAGGAAATGTGCTTAACCAATATTTAGTATTTTTATAAAATTAATGTGGGTACATAATATTGATATTTTAGTTTTTTTTTATTAAAGTAATTCTATGTTCTCCGTCACTAAGGCGTTCAGTTATTTACTAATCTCTTACTGTCTTACTAATAAAACACTCGTATTCTAAGGTTATTCCGTATTTATACTTAGAATAGTTATCCTAAGTATAAGGTAAATATAATACTAAAATAATTTGTTACAAATAAACTCGGTATAAGTTAGTTATAAGTATTCCCACTTTATTCCGAAATAATAGTTTGGCAATGTCGCAATCTTTTGCATAAATACATGGAACAACGAAATATTGAGTGAAATATGTCAATTTTGATTTTTCTTTGAAACTGACAATGACAACTGACACCATATATATCTTTATTTAATATCTTATATCAAAGAATATAGCATGGATATAGACTATATTCTTTGCTTATATGTTGAGTTTGAGTATTTAAAAATTGCAAAAAACCTTACACCGACTTTAGAAAACCGATATTTTATTCTAAATTCTCTATCCGTGTTTTGAAAAGGGATTTATTATTTCTTTAAAAGTTTTTCTTTATCGTGTATTTTCCATCATGTTAATTAAATTATCAACTTCATCGACAGCCGCAACACTTCTTAAACACATTTTTTTTATTAAATAGCTGCTCACAAACTAATACAAAAAATAATATATTCTTGTCACTGATGACTTTCACATTTATAAAATAGGTTATACCGTTATACCAGACTTAAACTAGGGTGCGGGTCGGTATAATCTTGGAATAAATTCTTATATCAAGTATAATCTATAAGTTATTCCGTGTTTATTGGTAAAGATTTTGCCTATACCTGATTTATTCTCAGTATAAGTTTTATACTTGGTTTATTAGTTACGCTGTTAGGGTTTGCTCATTTGCATTATATGATGTATTGTATTTAAGGTTTGTCGGGGTGGTCATATCAAAGTCGAGTGAAAATTCAGATAAATAGGTATCAATTATTACGTTTTTCCTGCATTGGCCAAGCCTGTATTCAAAACTTTGCTATAAAAATTGTGCTATCAATTGTTTTCAAATGTACTATAGATTAGCAATTTTCTCATCGTTGGATTGGCAGAAGTAGTGAAGTTCCGTTATCGCCTAGAACACCCGATGTAATCCCTTAGATTTTTATTTCTGTTGTTGATGAAATCACTGGTAAACGCACAAGAATTAAATAATCGTCCAACACTATGGCAGAAAATAGTAAATTACGCTAATTCTATTACCAATCAGCCAAAAATATTTTTTAAAGTTAGAAGATCATTTCGATCATCAGAGGATGTCGAAAGCTCGGCGCAATGATAATCGACGCGTATCAACACGGAAGACTGTCGAGTTTAATATTAATTCTTGTAATAGTATCAATCTTAGCTCTAGGTTCCATACATATATCTATACATATATATATATATATATATATATATATATATATATATATATATATATATATATATATATATAAACAAGCGAACGTACACATACCGAAACACATTGAAAACCAAAAGATAAGTGCACTGTTTTTTTGCGGTAGAGATTAGCAATGTGACGTTCTCGTGGTGCAGATAAAATTACCATTTCTCTTAAAATGCATTACCGGAATTCCCTATCGCATATTTTTATTTATTTTTTAAAAATGACTTTTAATGATAACGGGCAACAATAATTAGTTTTGTTTATCATTCAAAGTTCAGACAGATTGCAAATTTTAGATAGCAAATAACTCAAAAATATTTACGCGGAATAATCAACAAAACAACAGTGTTCTTCTTTTCAATAGAAATTTAATTTTTTATATATAGATCAATTCTTCTACTAATAACATAAACAATTTTTTATACAATAAATTATAAATTTATTACAAACAATAAATTCTATATAATCATAAACGCTCTTATCGATGCTAATATGACCTTTTAGTGATATGCGATGATAATGACCTTTCTATTCAAGAAGATCTGTAAACATTACTTTACAGTGTCGTTGAGAACTGTAAAGAATCGATCTCGATTTGAACATACGAAAAACCAAAATACTCGTAATAAGTAAACAACAGAGTATAAAATGCTCCTAAACAAACGGTCAACATTTAGTTGTGGTACGATAACTCATTCTTCAAAAGCAGCTTATACTAGCTGGGTGGTGTTTTGTAGATTATCCCGGAAAGCTCAAATTTTTCTTTTAAGCATATTTCACAAATCCTTTATTGTGTTAAGGTCGGGTGAGCAGGCAGGCCACTACGGAACAGTGATATCTTCTGCTTCAAGGAAATTTATAGTCACTCTGCTGATATGAGGAGGTGCCTTATCATTAATGAAAATTAAATTTTCTTCCATTGCAACTCTTCAGAGCCTTCACAAGTTCTAGAACCAAATCAATATACTTCCTCCTTTACATCTGTTTACCGATCTGGCGCTTTTCGTTCTTGCTTGTCTTTCTCACTCTCTATGTAGACGAATTCATCGGTCATTTGATTTTACACAGATCCTGGTTTCGTTTGAAAATAGCACATTTTGCCAATTTCTAATGTTCCAGTTTTGGTGTTAAAGATACGATTTTAGAATATCAATCTTGTGCTGCGTGGATAATTCGGAAACCCGTTAATGTCTACTTGTGTATAGTCCTTGTGCACGAAGTCTTTTTCTTAGCGTTTCAACTGAAATACTTACACCTGTAGATTCCAAAAGTTGCTTTTGGAGCTGCAGGTGAAAAATTGTTGGCCCTATTCTAGCTACTTGAACAATAAAACGATCGTGGTGAGCCGTTGTAACTTTTTGGCGACTTTGTCTTGGTCTATTCTTAGGGGTTCCTAATTCCTTATATTTAGCATAGATTCTTAACACAACGCTCTGTGTTATGCCTACCACTGCAGCGATGCATTCCTGAGACATTCCTTGTTCCACAAGACCAATCATATTTCCCTTTGCACATCCGTTAACTCAACTCCACGTAAGGCATATTTTCGTTTTTGAACACAAAAGTTAGTTTACTTATTTTTGTCTGATTTACAACTAAAGCAAATAATGTATAACGCACCGAGCTGTGTTATCTGATTGTTGTGTCGGTTTGTTTATATAAAAATCTTTATTCCTTGCGACAACAGCAAGTTGTTTCAAAAGAAATAAATATTAGTTTAAAATTAATGGCGATTCCGTATGTTTGATTGTGTGTATATACATTCTTCTATATTATGCAATAGTCTACCTGATTTGGAATTGAAAAACAAAATTTGTTTGTTTTTTTTTTTGTTATTTCTCGCTTAATTTTCGAACTAGACTGTCCATCGAAAAACCATTTTTTTATATTTTGTAACCTACATGCTTACGAAAGTTAAGAATTTCTTGAGCATTTTAAATTTAAATGGCTAATATATGAAGACCTCCAAAACGGTACCAGTCACACGCTAATGCGAAGTTTAAAAGAGCATATCTCAGTTAGTTTTTAAAATACAGCAACTAGAAAGTTTTTTGGCCGTATCTAATTTGTTGGTGTTTTTTAATGTAAATAAGAGTGTAACATTATGATGGAAATATGTAAAAAATATTACCTTTCGTTTGACAGTAGGACATTAAAAAGGCATAGTCTAAATTTTGTTTTGATCTCCATTTAACACGTTCTGATGAATCTCCCAATGTAATTCGAAGCTTGTCGAAATTTGGATAGTATCCAGAAGATGGGGCGATAATTTCAATAAGTCCAGATTCTACTTGTGAAGGAAATCTAAAAAAAAAAGATTTGTTAATGGTTTAGAAATGATTAAAATTATTATACATCTATACATATCCAAAAAAACAAATTCGTCGTTTCGGATCTAAGCTAAAATTAGAAATATACCCAAAAATAATTTCATACTTGACTATAAAAGAATAAAACAATGAAACCAATTATTTTTCCAAATTAACTAATCTATTACATGCCAATGATGCGGTACCAACATCAAGTGAAAAAAATAAAAAAAAATGCTGGGATAGTTCAAGTTAGGAGTCCTTAAACCTTTCAAAAAGTCAAGCCAGTTTCGATGTGACCGCCATGTTTTGTGACTGTACGTTGCCCATTACTACCTCTGGCAGGGTTACTAGGTCTACTGATTTTTCAGTAGATTTACTGATTTTAACTTCAATTTACTGATTTATTCAAAATAATATATCGATCTACTAAAAATATGTAATGATAAAATCATGTTCAAAAAGTGATCATTATGTCAGTGTTCAATTATAAATTAAAAAAATCTATTTATTCATATATATCCATTATTCTCAATCTACTGAAGACATAAAATATGACCTGGCAAGTTTTTTGGTGTCGGTTGGTGCCAATTTAGGCTTCAGTCAATTCCATACGATTACGCGTCCCCTCTCTTTCCTTGTCTAAGGTTTGTCGGGTAAGGTAACGATGACACCCGAAATAAATCTGAACTACCAACATTTGACATTTCAATCATATTTTGTTCGTCTTAGAATGATACTGTTGATGTATTGCTAATATTTATTCCACACAATGACGATTTAATTTTTATTAAGAAATTTTACTACTTCACAGTAATTAATTTTGTTGCAAAATTACTAAAAATATTGGTTACTGTAATTATAAAATAAGATCAATGACGTATAACAAATATTTATTATATGCCTTTCGGTAAGATAAACATACACTTACTATAAAAATAAATTGAGGTTTAAAAAATGTTAACGCTTTACCAAAATAAAATAACAATAAAACAGTGAAAACTTTGTTTTTAAACTTCCATAAAATTAATTTTAACTCTTATCACTACACCTGTTTCGGCTGATTGCCTTCCTCAAGTGATCTATTTTTGGCTTGCGTTTACACTTTATAGTCTCTAATGAAATAGGTTGAGGAGGAGAGAACAGTTTGTCTCAAGTTGGTCATTCAGAATTATATCTGTGTTTTTTAATTTGTTGATTTCCCTAGATTCTAACAAAGATAGCTTAAGGCCTTTATTTTGAATGTGAAGAATTTTAAATTTGTCATTAAAAGAATGATTATGATATAGAAGGTGAAGTGCGTATGTCGAATCTGTTTTTCTATTATTGAAAGCCCTTTTATGTTCTGCTATTCGTTTATTAAAGTTGCTACCAGTTTGACCGATATAAGTTTTTGGGCAGTTGCCGCATTTAAGTTTGCACATACCACTATGTAAGTGTTATTTATTTTGGCTCTTGTTATTTTTGATATATTTGCCTAGGTTGTTATTTGTTCGGAAAGCTGGTGTTATTCCTTTCTTTTTTATGTGTTTGGCTATTTTTGTTGTTATTTTGCCTGTATATGTAATCGAGCAGAAGGTACTGGGTTTTTTCTCTGGTGGTGGAAATACTGATTTCAGGGCTTTCTTGTGTAGTTTTTGATTTAACATTTTATTAATTGTTTGTTCGTTGTATCCGTTGTTAACTGCTATTTGCTTAATTATATTTAATTCTGTCTCAAATTTGTATTTTCACATCGGAATATCTGTTAATCTATGTAACATAATATGATATGCTGCCAGTTTATGTTGTGTTGGATGGGATGATGAATTGTGTACAGTCGTGTCAGTATGGGTAGGTTTATGAAATATGGAGAAGTGATGTTTGTTTTTAAGTCTAATAATTTTCAAATCTAAAAAATTTATGGATTGATTTTGTTCTGTTTCTATTGTAAATTCAATATTACTATGAAGTGTGTGTGAAGTCTACGTATCTTCACCAATATAAAAACTATTTGAATACGGGATGTTTTAAATTCTTTGTCTCTAGATGATCCATAAAAATATCTGATAATAATTTTACGTCAAATGAAATTAATCTGGAGTTGTTAGGTAATTGAAAATGTTGTATTTTATAAACTAAATTTAGGTGAAAATTTAGTATGTTCTAAAATAATCTCTAGCAGTTTTTTTTGGAAGTTTATATGACGGAGTTGTATAAAAAGAAACTACAGGTCTTATTGGGTAATCCGGTTTGCGTAGTTTAATCAAAGAGTATAATTTAGGAGGATGTGGGTTACTAAAATAATAATAAGGCTGTTAATAAAATGTTAAATCAAAAACTACACAAGAAAGCCCTGAAATTAATATTTCCTTTACCAGAGAAAAAACCCAGTACCTTCTGCTCGATTACATATACAGGCAAAATAACAACAAAAATAGCCAAAATAAAAAACACTTACATACTGGTGTGTACAAACTTAAATGTGGCGACTGCCCAAAATCTTACATCGGTCAAACTGGTAGAAACTTTAATAAACGAATAGCAGAACATTAAAGGGCTTCCAATAATAGAAAAACAGATTCGACATACGCACTTCACCTTCTAGATCATAATCATTCTCTTGATGACAAATTTAAAATTCTTCACATTCAAAATAAAGGACTTAAGCTATCTATGTTAGAATCTATGGAAATCAACAAATTAAAAAACACAGATATAGTTCTGAATGACCAACTTAAGACAAACAGTTCTCCGCTCCTCAACCTATTTCATTAGAGACTATAAAGTGTAAACGCAAGCCAAAAATAGATCACTTGAGAAAGGCAATCATCCGAAACAGCTGTAGTGATAAGAGTTAAAATCAATTTTGTGGAAATTTAAAAACAAAGTTTTCAGTGTTTTATTGTTACATAAAATAAATTTCCATCAAGTAACGGTCGAATCCATCAATTATTTAAAATAAAATAAATTTATAACTACATAAGATTAAATAAAATTTACTAAAACTAAATAAAGGTAAATAGAATTACATAAAATTAAATCAAGATAAACAGAATATTAACGTAAAATTAAATAATTGAATAATAGTAAATAAAATTAAGAAAAAGCTATACATGTAAAAACGCTGCCATACCGTTTCCGCTTTATTTCTCATTCAAAATCCCATAAGAAAATGCTAAGGGTCATTCTGCTCATTTTTTGAGCGTTATGTGTTGGAGGTGAAATAGTTTATCAGATCGTGATGTATGATAGATCATTGGAAAGGAGAGAAGGTAGCTAATATGTTGGGGTAGAAAAAACAGACATTGCGGCAATGCTAAGAGGGCATTTCATCATATCTCCTTTGTTATTGGTCCGATTGGAGCGTTTGATACGATAAATGAAAGGGGAGAATATCAAGAATACATTAAGATAGAAAAAATAAACAACACGACTACCAAAAGGGCATTACGCAATGTCTTTATTATTAACGCACGTATAGTTACATACGAGATGTCATAGGGCACTGTGGATAATAATAGTTATTATGGATGATAATACATATTATGGATAATAATAATAATTAACTAACCGACAAATTTTAATTTATTGACTTCAAGAAGTACAAAAGTACACAGGTGGCTATGTACAAAATAAACAACTGAACGAATTCTAACAGGCGACACAGCAAATGAAAGCGGAGGAAATAATAAATATATTAAGTAACAAAGAAAAAACAAATAAGGTGACTACCACAAGGGTAGTACACAGAAGGTATAGCGACATACGAAATTTCATAGGATGCTATAAATACAAATAGATTCAAAATCCGTAAACTAGTTTCGAAACACAATTCATATTTCTGCTTATAATCTGAGCCTTCTAAAAATTGCAAGGTAAACAGACGTTGATAAAAGATGTTAAAAGGGACATGGGGAATCTAAAATTTGCATTCCACGACATGTCTTTTACAACTAAGCAGAAATCCTTAGCGAACTGTGCCTCTAGTACTCACACAGAGTAGATCCGAAATAAAATGAAAAAGACAGCAAATATTTGATTTCACGCAAACAATTCCTATGTATCTGTTGATATGTATTTCGACCTAATAGGTCTCATCAGAACATCTATTCATAGGAGTTCTCAACGTGAAAAATCAATATTTTCTGCCTTTTAAGAAGCAACAATAAAATGGCTTCAATACGGACGCGATAGCGACATCTAATTACAAAATCCGTAAAATAGTTTCGAAACACAATTCAGATTTCTGCTTATAATCTGAACCTTCTAAAAATTGCAAAGCAAACAGACGTTGATAAAAGATGTTAAAAGGGACATGGGGAATCTAAAATTTGCAATCTACGACATGTCTTTTACAACTAAGCCGAAATCCTTAGCGAATTGTGCTTCTAGTACTCACACAAAGTAGATCCGAAATAAAATGAAAAAGACAGCAAATATTTGATTTCATGCAAACAATTCCTATGTATCTAAATATGTAGCGAAATACAAGATATCATTGGACACTATGGATAAAAATAGATTTACCATAAAATAAATTTTTTGATTTATTGACTTACAGAAGGCCTCAGACTGAGTTCAAAATAAACAACTGATCGAATCCTAACATGCGACGTAGCAAATAAAAGAAGAGAATATATTGAATATATTCAGATAGAAAAAACAAAAAGGGACTACCAAATAGGCACTACATATTGTACGTTATTAATGAACCTATAGCGACATACGACATATCACATGAGACTTTGGATGATAATAGACATATATTTGCTTTAAATAGAAAGCATAAGCTAAATATAAGGTAAATTTGTTTTTGACCTGAAAAAGGCTTCTGACTGATTACAAAATTAACAACTAGCTTAATGCTAGCATATGATACATCAAAAGAAAATGATGTCAGGTTATGCAAAAAGTTTATTATTTAAAAAATTTAATAACTGACTGTAGATGACAATTGATTGCACCCCCCCCCTTAGTGTGCGACGGGAAAAGTTACTAGTGTAAATATAAGTTATTATAGTCAGTTAATTATATGATCATATAAAATATATTAACAAAACCAAACCAATGATAGTAAATAAATGTAGTAAATCAAATAAAAACGATATAATTGTATAGTGTTGCTAATGGATAAACAAAATCCTTTTAACGTGCGAAACAATTCTGCGATAAGATGACTTTCACCCAATATAATGTTTCAGGCATGGACGTATAACGTCCATGGTTTCAGGTCTAAGCCAGATAAACAGTGTTATGTTTATTATGCAAAAACACTCTCAAGGATTTCAGAAAACTAAACTCCGAGTAATCAGCGGAAATTGTCCACTTGGATAACATTAGTATACAAAAAAGTCTTTAAGATAGCAGTGTAGAAATATGTGCTATAGTAAAGTATCTAAATTTTAGGCACTAAATTATGAGTATCAATAATTTAGTTTTACCGACAACTTTGTTGAGAGGTTGTGATTATAGATAATTTATAAAGTTCGATATTAATATTTCACATATAGTCAAATGGTCATAAAATAAGGGACTTGTTAAAATATCTAATAAAACATGACAACGGTGACCAGTAGAACAAAAAATTTAGATAATCGAAGCTGCAAGCAAGGTATAGATATGTTACTCACTTTGTGCATTTACCTGACACTCAGGAGCGTATCGTATATTATGTTGTTAACTAAGTTTTTAAAATATATATATACTAAAAACAGTATTTCTAGCAAATCTTGAATATGTTGAGTGAAAAGAAATAAACTAAGACTTACTCAGAATCAATTTATTCTACCACCAAAGACCGGTTTCACATACTTCAATTTGCATATATCTTCAGGTCAACGGTATACGGTAACCTAAATGCTAAAAATATAATGACCCGTCCTAAGGTACTGCCTGGTACAGAATATACAGCAATTATGCCAATATTAAATATGACTTTAAAATTGAATAAATAAAACAAAATAAAAGTGAAAAAACAATTTAGTATAATTGAAATTAAATAAGTAAATAGCCAATAAATATTACTTACATGCCAATACAAGAATTATTATTTAGTGTTGGGTGAAAACACTTGGGACACCGGGCGAAATCCCATTGAATATTAGCCTTGTTCCTGTACGCGGGGCTCTACAGGAATCGACCAACGTTCCCCAGCTACTCGTGGGAATAAATATGAATACTCACCAACATGCTAGGCAAGCACGGTGTTTAAATGCTAAAAACCCGACCACTGTTAACCAACCCTATTCAATGTGCGTCAAAAAGATAAACCTCAACATCGCCACATAATGCTCGGTCACTTCTACTGAAGAAAGATTCGAAGAAATGGAGGAAGAACTCTCAAAAGTGAACTGGGATATTGTAGGTATCAGCGAAGTAAGAAAAAAGGGAGAGAGTCCTACCTCACTCCCATCAGGCCATTTATTTTATTACAAAGGAGAAGAGGAATCGACAGTCGGAGGCGTCGGCTTCTTTATTCACAAAAGAATTGCTAACAGAATTGTGTCAATAAATCAAATCTCAACAAGAGTGGTCTACTTAAACATCAAAATTCATTCATCAAAGTTCATTCAAGTGTACGCCCCTACTACAGGACATCCAGACGAAGAAGTCCAAATATTCTACGACCAAATATTCTGTGCAATCAAGGAAAATCCTGGCCACTTCTTAATAATAGGTGGTGACTTCAACGCCAAAATAGGCACTAAGGAAGACCCCTCTGAAATAATATTGAGAAATTTTGGAAGCGAAGGCAGAAATGATAGAGGCAAACAACTACTGACTTTCCTTTTGGAAAACAATCTCTATCAAATGAACAGCTTCTTTAAAAAGAAAAAACACAAAAGATGGACATGGGAAAGTCCTGACGGAAAAACAAGGAACGAAATCGACTATTTCTTAACAAACAAAAAAGAATTATTTAAAGACGTAAATGTGCTAAACCAGTTCAGTACAAGCAGTGATCATAGGTTAGTAAGAGCTAAAATAACGATATCAACCGAAAAAGAAAGACTCAAAATGATAAATAAGAAACAACCAAAGAAATGGACAAAACCAACTAACATTCAGGAGTTCGAAAAATATATTGGGAATTCATTGAAAGATACAACAACAGCTGACATCAATATATTGAACAAACAAATAGCCAACACAATGCAACAGGCTCAAACTAAATATTGTCCGACAAGCAAAAAAGATGAAAAACTGAGTCAACAATCGAAAACCCTTATGGAACTAAGGCGACAAATAAAAGAAGATAACACTGCAAGCAAAGAAGCGATAAATCAAATAAATAAGACGATCACAAAGGCAATAAAAAAAGACATAAGAAACTACAATGTAGAAAAAACAAAACAGGCAATAGAGAAAAATAAGAACATGAAAGTTTTGAAGAGGAGCGTACAAAAGGGGAAAATGGAAATTAACAAACTGAGAAACAGAATTGGAGAAGAAACAACGAACAGAGATGAAACATTAAGAATAGTCGAAGAGTTCTACACAGAGTTATATAGATTAAGAAAAAAAGATAACAATACGGAATTACACTAAAAATTACAATTACACTAAAAACCAAGGATCAGATTTAATGCCCAATATAACAAAATCAGAAATCAAAGAAGCCCTGAAGAAAATGAAAAATAATCAAACCCCGGGTGAAGATGGAATAGTATCAGAAGCACTAAAAATTGGAGGGGATGTATTAATTGAAAAAATTTAACAACTTTTTAATATCTGCCTTCACAGCGCCAATATTCCAACATTCCAACAGACTGGAACAACGCTACTATGATTCTATTACACAAAGCAAGAGACAAAGCAAATTTAGAGAATTACAGACCGATTAGCCTCCTCAGCCATATATATATATATATATATATATATATATATATATATATATATATATATATATATATATAAGTTGTTTACGCGAATACTAGTTAAGAGAATGGAAAGAAAATTAGAGACTTATCAACCAAGGGAACAGGTAGGATTCCGAAACAGTTACGGAACAAATGACCATCTACGAAGTATAAAAAGCCTAATAGAGAAAGCAGTGGAATAATAGTAAATATCTCGAAAACAAAAATCATGACCAATTTGGTGCCCAACCAGAACATCAGTATTCGTGGGAAAGAAATAGAACTTGTAGATAGATATAAATACCTGGGACATGAAATTATGATTGGCAGAGATAACCCGACTCATGAACTAAAGAGAAGAGTCGGCCTTGGGTGGGCAGCATTTGGAAAACAGAGAAACTTGCAAAAGTGAGCTGCCCACATGCCTAAAGAGAAAGGTATTTGAACAGTGCGTCCTCCCGGTCTTGACGTACGGAGCAGAAACACTTACCTTAACAAAAGCAGCAGCTACTAAACTGAGAGTCACGCAGAGAAGAATGGAGCGGTCCATGTTAGGAATAACTCTCCGAGACAGAATAACAAACGAAGACATCAGAAGGACCGGAGTGACTGACATCATCGAGAAGATAGCCAGACTAAAATGGAGATGGGCAGGACACATAGCCAGAATGACAGATGGGCGATGGACAAAGAGGTTATTGGAATGGAGGCCAAGGGAAGACAAGAGAAGCGTTGGTCGACCACCTACAAGATGGACTGACAATTTAAGAAGACTCAATAAAAACTGGATAAGAGCGGCGCAAGATAGACGGGGTTGGAAACATGAGGAAGAGGCCTATGTTCAGCAGTGGACTCTTGAGGCTGGATGATGATGATGATGATGTTTGAGAAAACATAGTTAAAAACTGTTATGGTAAAATGATACCAGGTGATCATCGGTTTTACTACAACTATTTAACGAATAAAGTTGTTATCTTTTCGCTCAAGAACTTTCTATTTATTCGTTAAACAGTTGCAGTAAAATCGATGATCACCTTTTTAAGTTTACTTTATTTCTTTTTACCTATTTCTAGCAAATTTGTTTTTGTATTTGAAATAAAATTACGTGAGTATTTTAATTTGACAACGTATGTAAACAACATACCGTTAAACGCCATGGGTAAATCGATAAAAAATTTAATATAAAAATTTTTAGTACATATATCTGATATTATGTGTTAATAATAGATATAATATTTATTTTTATTTTTGAGCGTATTTTTTCGTCATAAATTTAAAAAAACACATGGAAGTCACCGGTGCCCTCCGCGGCGTTATTGACTAGAACTTAACTTTTCCGTTGTACCACGCCGCGTCGGTCACAATGCCAGTCATCCCGATGCCCGACACAATGCCGATCGGTATTTTTCAGAAAATGAATATTTTTCAATTTTAATGTTTTATTGTTAATTCCTAGTTAGTTAGAGTTGGTTTGTTTTAGTTATGTCATTACTTTCCATAAATATTTCTAACAGACAACATTTTCAATAACATTATATAAAGATTCAAAACTCCTTCTATATCTTTTTTACTTATGTAGGTAGATTTGTCCCATTCAAAAGATTTATTCTACAGCGCCTTGACGGTCATTTCTATATATAATATTAACGAAACGAGTGACCGCCGGCACAGAAAACAACTTTGTATAATGCTATGTTGTGGAGGTCACCGGTGAGCCCCACGGCGCAATGGGACGTCTGAGCTGGTGGTCACCGGTGACCCCCATGGCGTCGAACGTGTTAACTTGCCTAAGAACTATTAATGACATAGTTCAACGTAAACATCCACCATGTGTGTAGATCTCACATTCTGCTTTTTTCTTCTATAGTATATGTAATACAATTTTTCCAAGAGTCTACCTAGCGTTCTTTATAGCAGTAGCTAGTAGACCTTTCGCATCATCCATTTAAAAGTGATTTTTTATTTGATTCAAAATACAAGAAAAAAACTAAGGTCGAACTTCAAAAGTAAAATAAAAATGTACCTATTTATAATAACATTCAAACAGGTAACATGAGGTACGTAATTACCCTTTTTTGTGTCGAAAGAGAGCGTTCGCCACTTTCATTTGCGACCATTATGGAGAAAAAAATACACAGGCAAATATTAACTTTTGATAAAAGAAATTTTTTTGTTTTTTTTTTGTTTATAACTTTTTATTTTCAATTTTACGATATAATGTAATATAAATCAAGTTATAGAAAATTTAATTTGCTACAAATAATATTTTAATAAATTTTCTGTAGGGTTGCTAATTTACGAAATACAGCGAAAAAAAACCCTCTGGATCTCTTTTTCCAAATTGGCGGCCAGAGGACAAGGGTGGTGACCCCACAAACCTAAACTTAATGATACACTAACCACTCCCACACATCAAGAAAATAAAATTGCATCCTCTCAAACATGTAATCTCAATGTAACTTTTCAGTGGACTAGAATGGACCATTTTAAAAATTAATTAATCTTGCTCCATCAGGTGGTCAATATTGTCAATCACACAAACAATTTAATAAGAATTCAGTTATTTTTGATAGCAGTCAACACTCAGTGCTTTATTGAACAACATTTAAAAATAACATATCGTTAACTCATCGAATAAATTGTCAAGCACTATTCAAGCCTATATTTCTTAAACTGACATTAGGTTTATTTCTAAAATAATCTATAATTTATTTATTCTTGTTTCATTCTTTTACAGGATTACTTTAGAAAAACAGTTTTAATACTGCACCAGTATTACAATAAGCAAATTTATATTAATATCTAATATTTCAAATGCATTTTAAACATTGTCACTTTTAATTCTCATAGGATATGATTACATTAATAACGGTTACGCTAGATTAATTTCCAGGTTAATGAATACCATATTGATTAACTGAATTAAGTAACTCGTTTTCAGACTCGCGTTTTTAAAAACAATTTATTTAAAATTAACTAAATACAATGGTTAAATAACGAATCAAAACAAGTATACAATAACAATAATAAATCAGGAATGAATGTTCACAGCCGTGGCTGCACTATATATAACGCACTAATGACTTGGACTATGATGTGTAGATATCTCTTTTATGTCTATATAATTCCTCCCTCCTTAAGCTCGGAAAACAAGGGAGTTGGATTTTCTGAGCCATGTGCCTCTCTTGGTCGACTTCTTGTGATGGAGTTGAGTTTGGATTTGAATACTTTGAAATAAGCTAAAACAGAGATTATTAGTGTAATAAGGATGATGAGAGATGTGTTGGTCCAATTGTGATACGTCGGGGCTTCTTTTAATTCTGGTAGTTCAATATTCTCTGCTACGGTCTGGATATGCTTGATTTTTGCGTCGTCTAATGTTTTTAGTTTTATTGTTGGAACTTGGGTTAAGTTACTTTGAAACTCGAATTTGGGTAAATCGAATACATACTCTTCGTGCATTGTTTCTTCTTGTTCGTAAATTTTGTTGTCGATGGTTATTTTACATTTGTCGATGGTTATGATGGAAGGTTTGTCTATTTCGTATATACCGTTCTTTTCACAATCTGCTTCTATTCTTATGGGATTGATGGGTACGATTACTAGCTGGTTTGAATTAATTGTGGTTATTTCAGTCTTCTTCAAATGGATACTCGTGCTTATACATTTATTCTTGCCAGTTCGGATGAGTTTGCTTAAACAAGGTTGTGTATTTTCTTGTAGGTACTTCTTTGGACAGTAATAGTAGTTTTCGATTTCGGGACATTGTTCAGATGTTGTCCAATTTTCTTCGTTACTGAGAAGCAGGAATGGTTGATCGGGTATAATTGTTAGGTTGTTTAAAGGAATAGGATATATTCGGAAGTATTTTAAGGGATTACTAACTATTGGGGTATGAATCTTGAAAATTACCAAGTTCCCATGAATATTCACCTGAGTTGAGAAGAGACTGTAATAATTCATAAAATTTTGAAGTTTTGGTACATTTCGTACCGTATATATTTTGTTTAATTTTAGTATTATTGATTCTAATTGCAAAGGATTAATAATTGAGCTATGAAGAATATTTAGTTTTGCTAGTGATATAGCGGTTTCGATGTTATTGACCAAAATTTGTAGGTCGTGTAGTTGATTTATTAGGTTATCTATTATTATATTTATTGAGAAAGCTTTTTCTACATTTATTAATTCTTTAATTTCTTCTGAAATTATTGTCATTTGTTTGCTTATTATTATTTGATTTTCTTTAATTGTTTCAAATCCTTTTGAGTACGTTTTCGACATTTCTATTAACAAGGTGTGATGCTGAAATAAACTTGAATTTATCTTATTTTGATTGTCATTGAGAGTGGATAAGTAGTTGTTGTAATAATTTTCGTCATCAGTGTCTAAGGTGCCAAAAAGCCATTTGGATACCTTTCCTATTGCGTTAATTAATGCTCGTTTGGTTCTGGGGTTTTGTGGGTATGTTTCTAATTGATTATTTATAGCTTTACTTAGTTTTATGGCATGATCTATTTTGTTTATAATTAATATTGAAAAGTGATTGTTTACTTTAATAGAATTTCTTAAGTTTATTACTTCATTATATATTTGATTACTTATTTCTAATGGTTGGGATAAATTAATATGATAAAGAAATGTATGTTTTGATAGTATCCTTTTTGCTTGTCCAATTTGAACAGGTAGGATGGGATTATTAATTTCTTTTATTTCTAACGTTTGATATCCTTGTAGATAGAGGAGTATCGTCATCGCTAGTATTTTCATGTTGATTGTAGTTATCTGTAACAATACGTTGAGGTTTTATACTTCGCAAGTGATATACTTTATTGTTGGATAATATTTTATTATCTCCAACTAATTTGGGATTTATTAATTTTTGATAAGGTTGATTACATTTTGCTAATCTTTGTTCTGAACCTTTTAACTGATATATGGGACGATTCGTGTCTAATTTTATTTCTGATTGTTTAGATTTATTTGCACGTTCTAAGTTTTGTGTTTGGTTTTTATTTAGTTTATTAAGAATAATATTGTTAAGTAATTTTAGGTTTTTTGAGTGATCATGAATATATTGTGTTATTCTTTCATTCTCATCTCGTTCGAAGGGGTTTTTATAATCTAGTTTGCCTCGCATTATTTGAAAGGGAGTATAGCCTGTAGCACTATGAATACTATTGTTATAAGCTAATATTGCGTAACTCATTAACTGAGAAATAATGATATTTTCTTTTTCTTCTTTAAGTATTCTCAAACTTTCTATGATTGAAGAATGAAATCTTTCTATCGGACTGTTGCTATTTGGGTTGTAGGCGGTTACGTAATGGACATCTATATGATGTAAGAGACAGAGATCTTGAAATATTTTATTCCTAAATTCTGTGCCATTGTCACATGTGATTTTGTTGGGTATTCCGTAGTGACTTATAAAGAATGTTAATTTGTTAACAATTTCCATAGCGTTTATTGAATTTATGGGATAGGCTTGACCGAATTTAGAAAAGTTATCTATAATGGTAAGGAAATTTTGGTTACTAAACTTAAATGTATCGATATATATGTGTTCCATAGGGGAATTGCCAATTGGTGTTGGTTTGAGAATAAGTGAGGTGGGATGTCTTTCGTACTTTGATTTTTGACATAGGTCACAAGTATTGACGTAATTTGTGACATCTTTGTCCATGTCAGGCCAGTAGAAATGTTTTTTGAGTGCTGCAAGATTTTCATTAATGCCTCTGTGGTTTGTTTTCGTTTCGTGGTAAAATTTTAACTTTTCTTGTTTTTCCGCTTCTTCCGTTATATCCGTTAGAATTTTATTTGAAATGACTAAGGAAAATGCATTATTTTTAAATGAGTTTGTCATAAAACGAATAAAAGGTATTTCGAGGTCTTTGTTTTTAAATAGTAGGCAATAGGTCGTATTGGGTTTTATGATTTCTTTAATTAAACATAGAAACTGTGTTTCTTCAAAATCATTTTTTGGTATTTGCCAATGATATCTATTTTTGTCGAATATTTTTTCGTATGTATATTTTGGTTTCGATATATTTGCAGAAGTTATTATTATTTGATTTTTGTATATATTTATGGCCTTTTCTGTATACGGTATATTTAATATGGGATCTTCTTGACTAGTATGCACCGTTTCTAAATCGTCAGATTTCTCTTCTGTATTTGGTATTGCTATATTTTGAAGAATTTTTATTTTCTTATCTTTTTTGGTATTTTCTTCTATGGATTCTACAATATCTTCTTCTGGTACTGGTAGTTCTTTGTCGATTATTTCGTTAATAAATTCTTGTGTTATGTTTTGGTATGGATTAATATTTATAATATCTTGTATATCGTTGTGATCAAGAGCAGGTTTTAATATAATATCATTCGAATCTAAGTCTCTAAGTTTCGACATTTCGTTTGTTGATTCTTCAAGATCAATAAATTCGCTGTGGTCTAAGTTCATTATAATGGACAATTTGTCGTTATCTTCGGTATCTATGGGATGAATTTCTACTCTGGAGAGAGCATCTGCGTTTGTGTTTAATTTGCCTTTCTTATAAATAATCTGGTAGTCGTATTCCTCTAATTTAAGTTTCCATCTTATTAGTTTGGAATTAGGTTCTTTTAAGGAGAAAAGCCATTGTAAGGGTTTATGGTCACAAATAATGTTGAATTTTGTGCCGTACAAGTATGGTCTGAAATATTTAACAGCATATACTATAGCTAAGAGTTCTTTTTCTATGGTACTGTAGTGACATTCCGCTGGATTCAAAGTCCTAGATGCAAAAGCAACAGGTAAGTCGTTTCCTATTGGTCCTTGAGATAGTACTGCTCCGATTGCGAAATTTGAAGCATCTGTTGTTACATTAAAAGGTTTGCTAAAATCTGGGTATTGTAAGATAGGATCATTCATTAGGATGTTCTTACAAAGTTCAAAACTTTCTATAAATTCAGGAGTGTGTTTGATTTGCATTCCTTTTTTTAAGCATGATGTTAGCGGTTTAGTCAATTTAGCGAAGTTTTTTATAAATCTTCGGTAATAGCCTATGAGTCCTAAAAATGATTTAATTTCTTTGGCAGTTTTTGGGATGGGAAATTTTTTTATTGCATTTACCTTTTTCGGATTAGGTTTAATGCCTTCTGGCGTAATGACGTGTCCTAAAAATTCTACATCTTTGCAAAAGAATTCTGATTTGTCTAATTGTATCTTTAAACCAGCTTCTCTCAATCTCTTAAAGACTTGTTTTATATTACTTATGTGTTCTTGAAGTGAAGTGGAGAATATTATTATGTCATCCATATATACAAAACAAATTTTATTTAAAATATCTTTGAGTATGTTATCCATTACTCGTTGAAACGTTGCAGGTGCATTTTTAAGGCCAAATGGCATACGAAGATATTCATAGTGGCCATTTTCGACATTGAAAGCTGTCTTAGGAATAGACTCTTTCTCCATTTCTATCTGTGTAAATCCAGAAGCTAAGTCAATTGTAGTAAAATATTGGCATCTGCCAAGTTTATCTAGTATATCCTGAATGGAAGGTAATGGGTAGCGATCGTCAACAGTTTTTTCATTTATTTTTCTATAGTCTACCACGATTCGCCATTTTTGTCTTCCTGAAGCGTCTAATTTCTTTGGAACAATCCAAATGGGAGAACTCCACGGACTCTGTGATGGTCTGATTATTCCATCTTCTAGCATTTTATTGATTTGTTTTCTTATCTCCTCCTTATGTATGTGGGGGTATCTGTATGATTTTGAATATACTGGAATTTCATCGGTGGTATTAATGCTGTGTTTTACTTGATTTGTGAAGGTCAATTTGTCTTCAGGGTTATGAAAAATATCTTGGTATTCTTCTACTAATAATTTCAGTGCATGTTTTTCTTCAAGATTCAAATGATCTTGTCTAAAATTTTCCAAAGTTATTTTCCGGTCCTTAGTGTTAATTGTATCGTTTGTAGTAATGTTCATAATTTCTTCCATTGAAAAGCAATTAAAATTTCTTGTATCAAAATTTTCCGCAAAATTATTTAGAAAGTTGTTATCGATATTAATTAGTTGTGTGTGGAATGTTTTATTAACAAATTCAATTTTTACACGTCCGTTTTCAACATGAACTAAACTTGATGGAATTTTTATTGTTTTTGTTTCATTAACAATGTCGTTAAGAAAGATATCTCCATCTGGTAATGATGTCTGTATATTTTTTATTACAGACGAAAAAGGTGGAATTTCTATCTTTTGACTATTAAAATCTTTTCTATAATTAAGAGGGATCTCTGAGTTTTGATTAAAAAGGATTTGGCGATTTAAATCTAAATTTAAGTGTAATTTTCGAAGGTCTCGTATTCCTAATATACCGTCAAAATAATTATGGAAATCAAATAAGACAAAGTCGAGAGGTTCGGATATGTGAAATTCTTGCAAAAGGGGGATTTTGGCTTTGAATTGGGATTCTCGGGATCCTGCACACGTAATAATCGGAGTTGTGTGTCTTGTGATTTTTTCTGAAAAGTATTTTTCGGCAATGTAGGGTCTTAGGAGAGATGGGTGACAGCCTGTGTCAATTAGTAATTTAATGGGAGTTGGAAAGTTTAATTGAATGTATGGGAGAGAATTGGGAATTGTATTATTTAGATCAATGTGTTGGGTTAATCGTCGGGATTTTCGTGACGATCCTCTTGAAAATTTTCATTTATGTTTACAGAGTCTGTTTGGGGATTTGGAAGGTGATTATATGCATCACAATATTGGTTATCTTCATTTTCGTCTTCTACTTGATAAAGTTCCTCGAATTGGAAATTTGGAGGGCCTCTCTGAATAAAGGGAAATTTTTGTTTTCCGGAAGAGATTCTAGATGTCGTTGACATTGGTTCCGGTGAGAATGTATTTTTTGGGACATTCCTGGGATCAAATACATTTTTTGGTTTCCCAAAAACTTGTTCGTTTGTAAAATATTTAGTTTGAATAGGTCTAGATTGAATTTTTATCGGTTGGCTTGGAAAATTTTGTTTTGATGTACTTGGTTGATTGAAATGACGATTAGGATTAGATTGGTTGTAATTGGAAAAGGTTTGCCTTGATGTATTAGGCTGATTGAAATGATTATTTTGTTCATGGTGATTTGAATAATTAGAATTAGATGAATAACGTGTGTTATAGCGATGATTAAAGTTTGGATTAAGATTGCGGTGTTGTTGGTTATAACTTATTTGATTATTTGATTTTGAATTTTGAAATTGAGGTTTTCCTTTAAATTTATTTGAAAAGTTTATTGAATCGACTCTTTGGTCATTATAAAATTGTCTATTTAATATGTCGGATGCTTCTATAAACGATTTCGGTTCCTTTATTTCAAGAATCGTTCTAGCTTTCTCATCTACGTTTGCAAGTATAATGTCTATGGAATTTGCTTCATTTTGTTCCATTAATATCGTTTTCCGTTCAGCACTTAAATTCGTTTCTGAATTTATTTTAATTTCCAATCTTGATTTGAGTTGCGATATTCTTGCTAAAAAGTCTATAATATTTTCGTTTTTGTATTTTGTTGTTTGTAGGAATTCTTTATTCAATGTTTGCCTGTCGATCCTGTCGCCGAAGTTATTTCTCAATGTACTTCGAATCAATGGCCAGGTATTTAAATCTGGTCTACACATTACGAAGTTTAATACGTTGTCTTGTAACTTCGAACATAATACATTATATGTAAAATCGTTCAAGGTATTATCCGTTGTCTGTCCATAAGTGCGATAATACTGGTCGCATCTTTGGATAAAGCTTTCCAATTTTAACGGATCCCCATTAAATGTGGGTAGAAAGTCAGCGAGAGCTTTTGCCGCTTGAATTGTGGGTGTGTTATTTAATGCCATTTTGTTTAAGTTACAAATTAAATTATCAATATCACTTTGCATAAAAAATGTTTTTAAAATTACTCAAATGAAGAAGATTTATTACAATCTCTGACAAATGGTAAAATAAAATAAAACTGGTAATAATTTTCAAAATATAAAGGAAAATAAGAAGTAAGGAAAATTCTCAGTAACTTACTTGTTTATTGTAGGTTCTCCGGATAAATGGTGGACACCAACGGTTGTACTGCAATTAACTGGAATCTGCTGCAACCTTCAGGTATCCTACTGACTGCGCCAATTAAGTAACTCGTTTTCAGACTCGCGTTTTTAAAAACAATTTATTTAAAATTAACTAAATACAATGGTTAAATAACGAATCAAAACAAGTATACAATAACAATAATAAATCAGGAATGAATGTTCACAGCCGTGGCTGCACTATATATAACGCACTAATGACTTGGACTATGATGTGTAGATATCTCTTTTATGTCTATATAATTACTGCATTATTAACATATAGGGTTTCACTGCGGTTGGCCTTATGTTAAAGCATATAAGGTCGTTAAAACCGCAAATTTTAATTTTCTCTAAATACTGAAATCTATCCTTCTTCATATCAACGTTTTAGCTTTCTCTTGTCCTAATTAACACCAGTGAGATTAAAATATTTTCAAATATGTACGTTTTGCTAGATACAACTAGATATATTTCAACAAATGTAAATCAATGTTTACCAAATGATTAGGTTCGACTAAAATGTAATAGATAAACAAATCAAGAATTCGTGTCATTAATAAATAGTAAACTGTTGTAACTGTGATGTAAAAAATATCGTACAAACGCACAATTGTATGTAAAACTTAATAGATATTTTACGGACATACGCAAAAAATTGACCTGTTTTTGACTAGGATCTATCCCGTTCCTCAGCTATTTTCGCTGTCCCGTCTTGTACATATAAAAAATGTAACTAAGATAATTTTGAACAAAAATGTTTATTAGCATTTTTATGTTGAATAAACCGTTCTCTCAGAAACAACGCTTGAGACGATCGGTGATTTTAAATGTCAGTTACGCGGGCGAAATCAATGTTTAATAAACATTTTATCAGCTCGGCGGTAAAAATTTGATATCTTTTAATTTAAGTGTCCTGTCGTTAATAATCCATATGCTTTTTAAAGGTAATGTGTGCAGCTTTCGTATGCAATTTTTAAACCTGAATGAAGGTTAGATTACTAGAGCCTATTCTTCCAAACCTATAGCATAAAATTATAGTTTGAAAGGTAATAGTATACATCGTTTGTAATGTGAGAGTTTAAGCGCAGTGTTTTTGAAGCATACTTCAAATGCAAGGCAAAATTTCTATTTGAAGAAACGGGAGAAACCTAAATTTATATTTAGGTTTCTCCCCTTTAAATTGTTTCAGATGTACTATATAGGATTGATACCCTTTGATACTATATAGGATTGATCATTTATGCAACAATTCAATTAGAAGTTTTCAATCGCGCTGTAAGCTTTATTATTTTAAATGGAATATTGAAATTATATGAGTAAATTTGGATTATTAATTTACAATGTGTCTATGACTACTTATACCTCTATTAACACACAACTCAGACCGTTTATCTTTTTCCTTCAATGTATGTACAAACTGCGGTTTGTATGGATGATATAAACCATAGTTTTTAATTGAAATCAAATTTTCTTAAAAACGATTGCTCATATTGTTAAAAATAAAGGTACCTACTTTCATACAATTCATATTTTTTGACAAATTGCGTATATTACTGAAAAAGAATTATTATCTGATTTAGGGTTCCGAACATACAGAACTTTATAAGGAACAACTTTTTTTTATATAAAACTAAAAATAAAAAAAAGTTTCATTTGGTGCCGATTTAATTGGACAGACACACTGTATGTATACTACAGTAACAAGCTACTCTTAAACAAAAGAGTACTTATTCAATATGAAATTATATTACAAATATCTATGTTTATTTAAAGAGTGGTAACTCGTCAAACGGGCTATTTTAAACTCAGTGGGAAATTTAAAATTGTTGAAATCCTGCTTCCCTAACGATTTGTAGGAGGATTGAAATCTGTATCGAAAACAAATGGTAAATTGTTCTACAAATGAAGCGTACTCCAAAATTTTGCAAAAATATAATACATTATATATATATATATATATATATATATATATATATATATATATTATATATATATATATATATAAAGGAGTACGACTTCAATGCAGTAAGTTTCAAAAGAAAAATTCTTTCAAAAAAATCAACGAGGATATCGGTCAAAGGAGAAATAATACAAGGAAATCACAGTTCCATTCTTATATTTGAAGACGTTTCGCTTGTGGTGTTCACAAGCTTCATCAGTTCAAATCTAAAAAATATTACAATGATGGTAGGTAATATTATACAAAAACATGGAAAATTAACTTACTTAATTCTTATCCATTATTTGTAATCAATAAATTTCTGTTCTCCACTAGTTACACACTTTCCAGACACAGTTTGAATAATAGTCAAGTACAGGGTCAACCTGATATCTCAGTAGGCACACCAGAAAACGACTCCTATAATGGTTCTTCTTCCCCTTTACGTTACTACTCTCTTCCTTATTTCCCTCATCTGACTGAGAAACTCGCAAAACTCCTAACATCTACACCAATTAAAATTGGAGTTAAAAATGTCAGATCAGTTGGTAAACTTTTTTCTAAAACTAAAACCCCTTTAAACCCGTTGGAAGAGATCAATGTGGTTTACAACATCCCATGTATGGATTGTAACCTATGTTACATTGGCCAGACTCGTAGATCCCTTAAAGGTCGACTAATTTCTCACAAGAGTGATATTAGATGCCATAAACATTCCAGTGCCTTAGCACAACACATTCTTACTTCTGATTGAGGAAAATGTGCCACATTTTCCTCAATCCTTCCACTATGAATAAACGTAAGGACATCGACAATCTCAGTTTAGTGTACCATTCTCTTCTCTCCAATATCAAATGAAAAATTTTCGACGTTATTTTCGTCATCCAGACTCTCTCATTGCCATTTTCTTTTGATCATTTATTACCATATCCACTTATTCTTATTTTCAACCTTTTACATCCCTTACTGATTCATACCTAATTACATAAACCCTCTCTTATAGACAATGTATATTTTCCCTCCTTGACTAATCGTCATTCTAAACTCCAGATTCCAACCTATCTTCACTACATATTGGTTTTGTAGACATTTCCACTTAACAATCTATTTGCTTCAGTGTTCTCTGCGTTGTTAGGTTTGCGTTTCTGTGTATTGCGCCTGCTCGTCTCATTCTCCCACAGAAAGTTGGATCAACTCAGAACTAACAACTCCACACATTCTACTGCAATGAAAATGCCGGCAATTTGACTTTCGTTTTTCGAGTTTGAATCCGTTAGATGGAAATGCGCCCTAAAGTGAAGTTCAAAATTTGTTTGTTATAACAATTCAGCTCTGTGCCAGTACGTTTTAGTCACTTTGTTATTTTATTTCTACATTTGACTGTTGTAAGTTAGTTTTTTACGTGTAATGTTGACAAGTTTTTTAGTAAGCTTGCTGGTAGTTTTTTATTCTGTCGTTCATTTGTAAATCAAACTTTTTCGCTTTGAAAAACACGAATGCTACTACACAGAAACTTTCAAGCTACAATTTTACCAACAATTTAATGTTTTGACCACAGTTACCAAAGGGAATGGTGTGTTTGTTTAACACCTTTTATTCTTCACTCTACATTCGTAAGTTAATTGTCCATGTTTTTTATATAATATTACCTACCATCATTGTAATATTTTTTAGATTTGAACTGATGAAGCTTGTGAACACCACAAGCGAAACGTCTTCAAATATAAGAATGGAACTGTGATTTCCTTGTATTATTTCTCCTTTGACCGATATCCTCGTTGATCAAAAGAATTTTTTTTTGAAACTTACTGCATTGTATATATATATATATATATATATATATATATATATATAATATATATATATATATATATAATACAGTGCAAGAATGTGTATGACGTGTTGCGTTTGGTCATATTGATGTTTCTGATATTTGACAATATTCGAATTGCCAAAATTTATATTTGGTAATTTATTGTTTAAAAAACAATAAAGTTGTATCTGTACAAACAATATTAACCAAAAAATTTAAAAAATGAAAATGAAGTAAATGTATTAACAGCAGTTAATCTTAACTGCTTCCCAAAAAAGCCAATGCAAAGGAGTGCAATGAACATCGCACCATAGCCTTAATGAGTCATGTCTTGAAATTGTTTTTAAAAGTAATTCACAATAGAATACATAAGAAATTAGATGAAGGCATAAGTAATACACAAATGGGATTTAGGAAAGGTCTGGGAACACGAGATGCACTGTTTGCAGTAAGTGTTCTTTCGCAGAGATGCTTAGATATTAATCAGGAAGTATATGCCTGTTTCATTGATTTTGAGAAGGCATTTGACAGAGTGCAGCATAATCGACTTAAAGAAATTTTATTAAATAAAAACATAGACAGTAGAGACATTAGAATCATCTGTAACCTCTATTGGAATCAAACAGCAAAAGTGAAAGTTGAAAACGAACTGACCAAGGATATCCAGATTCGCCGTGGGGTCCGCCAAGGGTGTATTTTATCACCCTTGTTATTCAATTTATACAGTGAAGCCATCTCAGAATTAGCGCTTGCCGAGATCAGTGAGGGCCTTATAATAAACGGTGAGCCACTTATTAACATAAGATATGCTGACGACACCGTCCTTTTGGCAGGAACACTAGAAGAACTGCAACACCTTGCTGAACAACTAAATATATATTGCAACGATTATGGACTAAAAATCAATTTGAAGAAAACCAAGTTCATGGTATTTACAAAAGCACAAAACATCAAAGTTAAGCTAGTACTAGATAATACAGAAATTGAACAAATATCTTCGTACAAATACCTTGGAGCATGGATCACAGAAGATACTGATCAGACAAAAGAAATAAGATGCCGCATTGAAATTGCGCGGTCAACTTTTAATAGAATGAGAAAACTTTTTTGTAATCGCGATATCAATATATCGCTCCGGATAAGAATGCTTCGATGTTATATTTTCTCTACCCTTTTGTATGGAGTTGAAGCTTGGACACTTAAAAAATCCAACATTAAAAACCTAGAAGCATTCGAAATGTGGTGTTATCGACGCATTTTGAAAATATCATGGATGGATCGCAAAACAAACGAACAAGTTCTCGAACAACTAGGAAAACAATACGAAGTTTTAAATTCCATAAAGATCAGGAAATTGGAATACTTGGGGCACATCATGAGAGGTGAAAAGTACGAACTACTAAGGAATATAATGCAGGGTAAAATCAAAGGTAGAAGAAGCGTAGGAAGACGTAAAATCTCGTGGCTACGCAATCTCCGTGAGTGGTTTGGATGCAGTTCAATTGAACTATTCAGGCGAGTAACCAATAAAATTATAATTGCCAGAATGATTTCCAATCTCCGATAGGAGTGGAACTTGAAGAAGAAGAATGAACCAAATGTTTAAAATTATAGGATATGGTCGATAAAAGAAGATGATATTGAAAGCCATACCCAATATGGTTGAAAAATAAATGTCTGGTTAGGAATATTTAGACATAATATTATTGCACTACTTTTCTATAAGAAAAATTTAAATTCAAAAAAGTTTTAACACTTGCTAGAAAAGATTTTATCGAGACTTGCATAAATAGCTCCAGATAAAGAAGAAATTTGGTTTCAAAAGGATGGATGCCTTGCGGGCAAAACTGCTAGCTTAAAAACAACTTAATAATTGTTTGATTGAATATAATTCTAACATTAAATGGCCTCAGAGATCGGGAGATCTAGCTCCAAACGATTATTTTATCTGGGGGCATCTAAAATCAAAAATCTATTTTGACCAAAAATTTACAGATATTGAAACATTAAAAATGCGCCAAGCGTTTTGGCTAATGTTAGACGAAAATTTTACACTCGAATGGGATAATGTTTAGTAAAAAATGACGGATTGTTTGAACATTCCATATTTAAACATAACATAAAGCTCTGCCAAAGCTCGCACTATTGTCCGAATAAAACATAATTGCGATTTTTCGTCAACTGAGTACATTTCCTTAACTTTATTGCTCTGTAACCAATATAAATTATTATTTACAAAGTAATATTAATTTAACAATCGTAAAATAGTTTCGAAACACAATTCAGATTTCTGCTTTTATCTGTGCTTTCTAAAAATTGCAAAGCAAAACAGACGTTGATAAAGGTGTTAAAAGAGACGTGGGGAATCTAAAATTTGCATTCCACGACACATCTTTTCAACTAAGCAGAAATCCTTAGCGAATTGGTTTCTTGTACTCGTACAGAGTAAATCCGAAAAAAGTGAAAAAGACAGCAAATATTTGATTTCACGCAAACAGCGCCTTTGTATCTGTTGATACGTATTTCGACCTAATAGGTCTCATCAGAACATTATTCAAAGGTGTTCTCAACGTGAAAGATCAATATTCCCTGTCTTTTTAGAAGCAACAATAACATGGCTTCGAATACGGACGCACTAGCGACATCTAATTTAACAATCGTAAAATAGTTTCGAAACACAATTCAGATTTCTGCTATTTATCTGTGCTTTCTAAAAATTGCAAAGCAAAACAGACGTTGATAAAGGTGTTAAAAGAGACGTGGGGAATCTAAAATTTGCATTCCACGACACATCTTTTCAACTAAGCAGAAATCCTTAGCGAATTGGTTTCTTGTACTCGTACAGAGTAAATCCGAAAAAAGTGAAAAAGACAGCAAATATTTGATTTCACGCAAACAGCGCCTTTGTATCTGTTGATACGTATTTTGACCTAATAGGTCTCATCAGAACAGTTATTCAAAGGTGTTCTCAACGTGAAAGATCAATATTCCCTGTCTTTTAGAAGCAACAATAACATGGCTTCGAATATGGACGCACTAGCGACATCTAATTTAACAATCGTAAAATAGTTTCGAAACACAATTCAGATTTCTGCTTTTATCTGTGCTTTCTAAAAATTGCAAAGCAAAACAGACGTTGATAAGGTGTTAAAAGAGACGTGGGGAATCTAAAATTTGCATTCCACGACACAATCTTTTCAACTAAGCAGAAATCCTTAGCGAATTGGTTTCTTGTACTCGTACAGAGTAAATCCGAAAAAAGTGAAAAAGACAGCAAATATTTGATTTCACGCAAACAGCGCCTTTGTATCTGTTGATACGTATTTCGACCTAATAGGTCTCATCAGAACAGTTATTCAAAGGTGTTCTCAACGTGAAAGATCAATATTCCCTGTCTTTTTAGAAGCAACAATAACATGGCTTCGAATACGGACGCACTAGCGACATCTAATTTAACAATCGTAAAATAGTTTCGAAACACAATTCAGATTTCTGCTTTTATCTGTGCTTTCTAAAAATTGCAAAGCAAAACAGACGTTGATAAAGGTGTTAAAAGAGACGTGGGGAATCTAAAATTTGCATTCCACGACACATCTTTTCAACTAAGCAGAAATCCTTAGCGAATTGGTTTCTTGTACTCGTACAGAGTAAATCCGAAAAAAGTGAAAAAGACAGCAAATATTTGATTTCACGCAAACAGCGCCTTTGTATCTGTTGATACGTATTTCGACCTAATAGGTCTCATCAGAACAGTTATTCAAAGGTGTTCTCAACGTGAAAGATCAATATTCCCTGTCTTTTTAGAAGCAACAATAACATGGCTTCGAATACGGACGCACTAGCGACATCTAATTTAACAATCGTAAAATAGTTTCGAAACACAATTCAGATTTCTGCTTTTATCTGTGCTTTCTAAAAATTGCAAAGCAAAACAGACGTTGATAAAGGTGTTAAAAGAGACGTGGGGAATCTAAAATTTGCATTCCACGACACATCTTTTCAACTAAGCAGAAATCCTTAGCGAATTGGTTTCTTGTACTCGTACAGAGTAAATCCGAAAAAAGTGAAAAAGACAGCAAATATTTGATTTCACGCAAACAGCGCCTTTGTATCTGTTGATACGTATTTCGACCTAATAGGTCTCATCAGAACAGTTATTCAAAGGTGTTCTCAACGTGAAAGATCAATATTCCCTGTCTTTTTAGAAGCAACAATAACATGGCTTCGAATACGGACGCACTAGCGACATCTAATTTAACAATCGTAAAATAGTTTCGAAACACAATTCAGATTTCTGCTTTTATCTGTGCTTTCTAAAAATTGCAAAGCAAAACAGACGTTGATAAAGGTGTTAAAAGCATGTTATTGTTACTTCTAAAAAGACAGGGAATATTGATCTTTCACGTTGAGAACACCTTTGAATAACTGTTCTGATGAGACCTATTAGGTCGAAATACGTATCAACAGATACAAAGGCGCTGTTTGCGTGAAATCAAATATTTGCTGTCTTTTTCACTTTTTTCGGATTTACTCTGTACGAGTACAAGAAACCAATTCGCTAAGGATTTCTGCTTAGTTGAAAAGATGTGTCGTGGAATGCAAATTTTAGATTCCCCACGTCTCTTTTAACACCTTTATCAACGTCTGTTTTGCTTTGCAATTTTTAGAAAGCACAGATAAAAGCAGAAATCTGAATTGTGTTTCGAAACTATTTTACGATTGTTAAATTAGATGTCGCTAGTGCGTCCGTATTCGAAGCCATGTTATTGTTGCTTCTAAAAAGACAGGGAATATTGATCTTTCACGTTGAGAACACCTTTGAATAACTGTTCTGATGAGACCTATTAGGTCGAAATACGTATCAACAGATACAAAGGCGCTGTTTGCGTGAAATCAAATATTTGCTGTCTTTTTCACTTTTTTCGGATTTACTCTGTACGAGTACAAGAAACCAATTCGCTAAGGATTTCTGCTTAGTTGAAAAGATGTGTCGTGGAATGCAAATTTTAGATTCCCCACGTCTCTTTTAACACCTTTATCAACGTCTGTTTTGCTTTGCAATTTTTAGAAAGCACAGATAAAAAGCAGAAATCTGAATTGTGTTTCGAAACTATTTTTACGATTGTTAAATTAGATGTCGCTAGTGCGTCCGTATTCGAAGCCATGTTATTGTTGCTTCTAAAAAGACAGGGAATATTGATCTTTCACGTTGAGAACACCTTTGAATAACAGAACTGTTCTGATGAGACCTATTAGGTCGAAATACGTATCAACAGATACAAAGGCGCTGTTTGCGTGAAATCAAATATTTGCTGTCTTTTTCACTTTTTTCGGATTTACTCTGTACGAGTACAAGAAACCAATTCGCTAAGGATTTCTGCTTAGTTGAAAAGATGTGTCGTGGAATGCAAATTTTAGATTCCCCACGTCTCTTTTAACACCTTTATCAACGTCTGTTTTGCTTTGCAATTTTTAGAAAGCACAGATAAAAGCAGAAATCTGAATTGTGTTTCGAAACTATTTTACGATTGTTAAATTAGATGTCGCTAGTGCGTCCGTATTCGAAGCCATGTTATTGTTGCTTCTAAAAAGACAGGGAATATTGATCTTTCACGTTGAGAACACCTTTGAATAACTGTTCTGATGAGACCTATTAGGTCGAAATACGTATCAACAGATACAAAGGCGCTGTTTGCGTGAAATCAAATATTTGCTGTCTTTTTCACTAATATTAATTTATTGTGTAGTAGTAGTATTTAGTAAAATTTATTGTTTATAACTTAATCATAAAATAAAAATATTGACAAAAGTCAAATATTATTAAACATCTTACATCAATATGATCAAACGCAATACAACATACACACTTTTGCACTACGTGTGGCCTGACTTTTATGGCTGGCCTGAGAAATGTATATTTTGATAAATTTTGGAGTAAGTTTAATTCGTAAAACAATTTTATCATTTGTTATTATATTTTTTGTCCTTGACTGGACACAAAGGATCGCAGCCACAGAATCCTTGCTGAGTCGGCTTCTTTGTTTCCTCAGGGTCAAGTAGGTTCTGAAGAAGAGCTTTTCTGCTGGGACGGACGTAGCTGGAATTGATAGAATAATATACCTGGCCAAACGAGGCATGGTAAAAAATTTATTCTGGGTCTTTCCGCCAAGATAAGATGTCCACGTTTCTGTCTTCTCATTTTAGAACTTCCCCATCGAGCATAGTAAAAAAATGTTTTTGTAAGCAAAACTTCAATAAAAATATTATTTTTGGGGACTACCAAGTAACGCTAATATATGTTACTCATTCCTTATACCTGTACAAGATTCCAGAATTCTAGAATCGATATCCTAAGTGAATTGAAGTACAACAAATAAGCCATTTTACCTCAATAAGACCAGTTCGCAATGGACAGCATCCGAAAAAAAAATGTATATACTTGTACAGTTTTTTGCCAATATATTATGGTATACGAATTAAAAAACAGAAATAACTACCAAAGCGCTTTAGGTCATGTAACATTATGAAAAAAAAAAAAATGATTGTGCTGTGTGTTAATCCAATTGTACTTACTTCATTTCTACTTCTTTAGCTATCTGAAGAATGTACTCCATTGCAGTCTGAAAAAAATATTTTATAATTAAAAAGAAATAAAAATTAAAAGGTTTATGTACTTTTACTACTGATCATGGACATCGAATACCAAGATACGGCAGGGGAGGCAATTCTCAGAATGTGAAGTCTATATATGAAGCAGGGAAGATCCACAATGTAATACATCAGATGAGGCGACTTAAAGTCAATATAATGGGACTAAGCGAGACCAGATGGCCTAGATCTGGCGAAATTGAAGTCGACGGTGCCAAAATATACTACTCAGGAAATGAAGATAGTCACCCCTATAATGGCGTCGGGATAGTAGTTGATCGCAGTTTTTGCCAGGCTGTAACTGGTTTTGTTCCTATATCGGATAGAGCAGCGATACTCAACCTTTTTTTTCCCTGGGCCGCATAGTAGCTATTGCCACAGCTTGCGGGCCGCAATCTAGGTGAAGTAGTATAAATACACACACACACACACACATATATATATATATATATATATATATATATATATATATATATATATATATATGTATATATATATATATATTTATATTTATTTATATATTATTTTCAAAATACTGATTTCAAAAATGTAGAATACTTGCGCAAAATTTCGGTCAAATGCTTTTTAAATGCATTAATTTTTTTAATCCTTGGAAAACTAATAAGAATTTTGGAAAAATTTAAACGCAGAATAAAATATTACAATACTACCGATGGCCAAAAGTCCCTAAAAACTTCTATAATGTTTATTTTAATAAGTTACAGGGGTGCAGGGCCGTGCCGTGCTATGATACGGCGAGGCAGTCGCATCAGGCGGCATCACAAGGGGGCGGCATTATCAGTAAAATAAAAAAAAATGTCAGGCTGTGTAAAAATGTCAGAAACTATAGACAAAACGAAAAGTTACAGATAATATGGCTAATGACCAAATGAAAATTTAATGCAATTGCAGAAAAGTTCATATATGTATTGCATTTCCAGCTGAAAATGAAATTCGAGCCAGGATAAAAAAGCGAGCCAGGATAAAAATTCATTGGTTTTTTGGAAATCTGAGAAAACTAATAAGTATTTTTGAAAAATTTAAACGCAGAGTGAAAGATTACATTATTATCGAGGGCAGAAAGTCCCTGAAAATTTCTATGTCTATTTTAATAAGTTACACAGGTGAAAGGACAGAGGAAATTTATTGTGATTTTTAATTTCAAATATTTCATTTAAAAGAAATTTTTTATTTATTCTAAGGGAATTTAGGATCTGGGTAATAATGAAATATTTTATTCTGCATTTAAAGTTTTCAAAAATATTAATTAGTTTTCTCAGGATTTGATAAAAAATGCATTTAAATAGCATTGGATCAAGATTTTGCGCATACCCTCCTAATAAAAATGAAAGTTAAATTTCAATCATATTTAAGAGGCGGCATACAATAATGTAATCTTTCATTCGGCGTTTAAATTTTTCAAAAATACTCATTAGTTTTCTCATGATTCGAAAAAAATTAATGCATTTAAAAAGCATCTGACCAAAACTTTGCCTAAGTATGATACATTGTTGTAACCAGTATTTTAAAAGCGTTTAAATGAGATGTCACATGATGTCTGTACTTTCCAATCTAAAACAATCATAGTTACGACTACGATAAATTATTTATATCATATTTTTTTTTTCAAAAGAGAAATATACCCAATATTATTTCTGTCATAGACGGACATCCATCTGTGCATACACATACCAACTTTTTAACGTCAATGCTATTTTTTCCAAAAACGTACAAATAACATTAATGTAATCACTTCCTTTGGTATGACCTTTCATCGGATGAAATTTGAGAAAATCTTTACGAATTCCATAATCCTCAGTACAGTACCGTACAAAAAGGGAACATTGTGAAGTTGATGAAATATCAGTGTTTGAATCAAATGCTAAACTCCAATATTTACAATTCTTCAAGTCGTCGATGATATGATTAAAAATATGTTTCGAAATATCTTCAATTCGCCTGACGCACGTGGAATCTGAGAGTTGTAGTTGTCTGATTTGTGATATTATCTGAGTTTTATTGCTGAACTTCTCAAATAGAATATTTGAAGCATTTATAGAGCATTTCTTTACAATCTCAGCGTCAGTAAATGGCTTCATATGTTTTCCTAATAAATAGCAAATTTCGTAGGACGCTCTCGTTACTGATACATCTTGGGACATTGAAACTGCCTTTATATTTTGCTGCTACTGTAACGACCTTTTCAAGACGCATAGTTTTTCTCTTCGCAATGCAGAGCCGACTGGGAAACTATCCAGGAATTGGAAATGCAAACATAGCATAACAACGTCAACTTCGGGAAATCCTCGGTTGAACACCACAGGCGCGGACCTTTTTATATTATAAATTAGACATTGTTGATTAGGGAATTTTTAGTAATAGTTTTATAATGAATTACAAAAATATCTAATATAATCGTATTTTTTAAATTTTTGGATTTTATAAATACATATGTAGATAAAGTCAAAAATTCTTAGTTAGCCTTCGGGCCGCATAAAAAACGCCCGAGGGCCGCATGCGGCCCGCGGGCCGCAGGTTGAGTATCACTGGGATAGAGTGTTAATGATCACAGCCCAAACAGCGCATAGAACTCTTAATATCATACAGGTATATGCCCCCGCTGCAGATAAAGATAAAAATGAAATAGAAGAGGACTAGGAATAAGGAACGAAAGAGGGGAAAGACTGACGGAATTCTGTCAGAAGTTTGATATGATAGCGACAAATACATTCTTTCAGTTACCACCACGTAGATTATATACATGGAAATCACCTGCAAACAGCAAAGGAAAAATTATCATAAACCAGATAGTATATCCTTATCAGTAAGAGATACCGTAACTTCATCAAATATCTAGGAACAGATAGGAACAGGCAAAGACATATCTAGGAACAGATATGGCATCAGATCCCAATCCAGTAATCGAAAAATTCGAAATCCACTTAAAGAACATAAAAAATCAACAAAAGGCACAACAAATAAGCACTCTGCTAAAACACCCGAATATAAAAGAAGAACTAAAGTTGAAAATTAACGAGGAGTTAAGCAAAACAATAATCAATGATAATGAAGATTCAAACGAAAAATGGGAAACATTTAAGAACACATTATTGATGCCAATTAAAGATACGCTGAGTAGTCACAAAATCGATGAAGCTAAGACTCCATGGATGACAGATGAGATCCGGCAACTAATGGACAAATGAAGATCATAAAAAACAAAAATGTAAACGAATACAAAGCCACACACAAGGAGATCAGGATATGGGCAGCTAAAGAGAAGTGGTAGAACGACAAATTTTTAGAGATAGAAGAACTCCAGAGAAATCATGATAGTTTTGAATTGTTCAAAAATATTTAAAGAATTAGCAGGTATGAGACGGTCCAACAATTTTAACATCCTGGTTGATACGACTGGTAAAATAATATCTGATATCAAAGGCAAACTAAACAGATGAAAAGAATACGTCCAAGAATTGTTTGAAGACGACAGGACACAACAAGATAGCATGAACGATTACGAGGAACATTATATAGGTCCAAATATAACTAAGGTTGATATAATACATGCAATAAATCTGGCAAAATCTAATAAAACTGCGGGGCCTGACACAATTCCAACTGAAATAATTAAATTAATATCAGAAGATCAAATCAATGTATTAGTAGACTAATATAATACTTTATATAATACGGGTATTACTCCGAGAGATTGGCTCAAATCAACATTTATTACATTACCAAAAAAAACCTAATGCAAGGAAATGTAATGACCACCGTATAATTAGTCTAATGAGTCACACACTAAAAATATTCTTAAAAATGATCCATTTAAGAATTTTCAGAAAAGTGGAACAAGACATCACTGAAACCCAATTTGGATTTAGGAATGCCCTGGATACACGAGAGGCATTATTTGGATTTAAAGTCCTCATGCAAAGATGTATGGATGTAAACCAACCACTCAATGTTTGTTTTATTGATTTCAATAAGGCGTTCGATAAGATCCGACACAACCGTCTTATACAGTTAATTAAAGATAAACACATTGACAAAAAAGACTTAAGAATAATAACTCATCTCTACTTTAACCAAACTGCAAAAGTCAGAGTAAGCAAAGAACTTTCGGAGGAAGTAGAGATAAAAAGAGGCGTAAGGAAAGGTTGCATACTCTCCTATTTATTGTTCAATCTTTATTCGGAAGAAATAATTAAAAAATCACTCGAAAATGTAACAATTGAAATAAAAGTCAACGGCAGACCCATCAACAATATCAGATATGTCGATTATACTATACTAATTACAGAGAATATACAAGATCTACAGACACTCTTAGATAATGTAGTAAATGCTAGTGAGGAAAGCGGACTAACGCTTAATGCTAATATAACAAAATTAATGACAATTTCCAAAACAGAACAAGACATTCTAAACATAAGAGGGGTTCCAATAGAAAAAGAAAAAATACAGATATCTTGGTACAATTATTAATGAAAATAACGAGTATACAGAAGAAATAAAAATGAGAATTGGACAAGCTAGAGCAACATTTCATAAGATGAGAAAAGTACTCTGCAGTAGAGACCTTAGTTTGCAACTCAAAATAAGAATTTTAAGTTCATATGTGTTTTCGGTGCTGCTGTATGGGGTGGAGGCCTTGACCTTAAAGAAAAAGGTAAGCGATCGACTTGAAGCATTCGAGATGTGGACCTACCGAAGAATATTAAAAATAAGTTGGGTGGACAGAATAATAAATGTTGAGGTCCTCAGAAAGATGAAAAAGGAAATGGAAATCATGAATACGATTAAGATAAGAAAGTTACAATATCTCGGCCATTTATGAGAGGGGATAAATATGTGTTGCTACAAACCATCATGCAGGGAAAAATACAGGGAAAACGAAGTATTGGAAGAAGACGCATCTCCTGGCTCAACAATCTGAGAAAGTGGTATAATTGCAGTTCCATTGTCTTGTTCAGAGCTGCAATCTCAAAAGTGAAAATAGCTGTGATGATTACCAACCTCCTTAGAGGAGACGGTACCTAAAGAAAAAGAAGTACTCTTACTAATCCTTAATAAAAAAAATTATTAAAATCCTTTGTAAAAAGTATATATTTAAAAACCCAAACGGGCTATGTTAGACAAAACGTTTTCGGAATCCATATTCCATCATCAGTGTCTAGGTGTACATGAATGTAGCCACTAAATATGTAGGTAAAACCCCTTAAAAATTATTTAGTAAAATTTAGTTTACATTATTCCTTATAAAATATTAAGATGTTAGTTGCTCAGTTGCTTTCATAAAGTCCCGCAGAATAAATAAAAAAAACCTATATAAAATTAAAGAAATAATACCAGCTTTTAGAATAAACAACAACTTGGGCAAAAATATCCACTGCCCCAAAACTTACATTGGTCAAAGTGGTAGAAGTTTTAACAAACGTATAGTAGAACATAAAACTGACTTTCAATAACAGAAAAATAGATTCTACATACGCACTTCACCTTCTAGATCATAATCATTCTTTTAATGACGAATCCCAAATTCTTCGCATCCAAAATAAAGGCCTTAAACTAAGAATCTATGGAAATTAACAAATTTAAAAAATCAGATATAACTCTGAATAACCAACTTAAGACAAACAGTTCTTCCCTCCTCAAACTATTCAATTAAAGACTATAAGTGTAAAACACATACAACTGTATACAGTATAAACACACACCAAAGATAGATCACTTGAGAAAGGCACTCTGCCGAAACAGCTGTAGTGATAAGATAATATAATAAATTATGTAGAAGTTTTGAAAACGAAGTTTTCAACGTTATTGCTATATAAAATAAATTTCCATTAAGTAACGGTCTAATACTTCACTTATTTAGAAGATTGTTATTTTTGCAAATTACTTTTCGTGACAGTTTGGATAATCTGTCACTGAATATAACGAGACAAATGTGGTTTACAAAATTGCAGGTTCACTTAATTTCATATTAATGTTAGAAATAATCTTTGACACACATTTTTTCAACGATAAATTGCCAAAGGAAGTAATTTTGAATTGACACTAAGAAGTGCATAAAATAACCTGCTTGATTTTTATTTTTTAGTTCCCTTTTTGGAGGCATATAAGGCATTGCATTTTTGACTGACTTAACATGATTATGTAATTACAGTTTAAGTTTCTTATCAATAATTGTAAATTTTTTTTATAAATTTCGAAAAATGTTAATCTACTTTACTTAAATTTTTTTCATTGGCTCGAAGAATACAGAATTTTCATAAATATTGTGTCTAATTTAGGCCATATGCAAAGTATATTAATCTGCTATAAGTTTTATCATACCATTTTTTATTTTTCCTTCTAACTCTCCTCACTTGCAGGTATTATTATTCCAGTTTTATATTGTTTCATGCACAACTTGTTTTTCAACATCAAACATGTATATGTGTTTTTTGCTGAATGATTCACTTGATTTAATAAAGGTGTGACCGCTAAATGCACACCAGTGACTCATTATTTAGCACATTCAAACAATAAACAATACAACATATTATGCCATAAACTAATTCACACAAATATTTTTTATTGTTTTATACAAACAAGAAATTATTTAGAAACACTTACCTCTGCTATCAAAATAACAATAATCGTATCGTTGGCTTCTTCGGAGGATAATCCATCGATAAGGTTTTGCAAAGTATCCATTAAATAGCTATATTTTTCTCTTTTAACGGTTGGTATTCCCAAAACCAAGGAAACGCCCTCTCTATTTTTTGACATTAAATAGGCTAGCTTTAAGCTATTGGGGTTATCCAGTAAATGTGGAAGAAAATGGAAGGCTGAAGGAAACTTCACCGATATACCTAGAACAATTAAACAAAAATTTACACGTGTGCTAATAGGAATATTTGACTTGGGTTCTATAAAAATAAGAATACATTTTTCTCTTAATGTTTATAATAACATGCTTAGCAATAAATAATCCATATTTGACATGTGTGTGATAAAGGAATGAAATGAAATGTAAGAAATAATATATAGTGTACGAAATGCGAAAGATAATACGTGTACATAGATCAAGAATAATGTAGTAATTAAATAGAGGGGATATATAGATAATGCCAGTAGCATATAACATGATTTCACTTCGTAAGTCCCACATTATAAAGTATATTTCACGAATTTGCAACTATTTTGAATTATAGTTAGACACTCGACAGCTAATCCACTGTACAGTAGGGTGGAACGAAAAAGTCGAAGTCATTATTTTTTTTGGGGCTAGTGCGGAAAAGTTGCGTTTTGATGTATAATAAAACTGTAAAAAATATTTTTTGGATTTGACCCTATCTTCAGGTTCCATATTGAATTTAAATTTTTGGAAATAACAAAAAAAAATAAAATTTAAAAAATTTATTTTTTTATTAGTTTTTTTAATCAAAATAATTGTTTTATGATACAATATACATTTTATGATTGGTAGTCTGATTTTGTGTTAAAAAACGGCATAATATTTCTAGACTGCAACCTTGAACGAATAAAGCCATCCCTTGATTCTGGTCCATAAACAGCAGCTGATGCTTCAGTTACTAACTTAACAGTTCTTTCGACAGATTGGGTATGACAGGGGCAGTTTAAGACCTCTATTTTGTTGTGATTCCCGGAATCAATCATATCCCTTACATTTTCATTGGAAATATGTTTTAGCAAAGGCGGAGCCGTAACACTGCATTCAGAAATAGAAATTAAGTCAATATAATCTTCAGCACTAAAATTTAATGTTGGTATTTTAAATCTCCGGATCTTTTTTCTTTCTGACTTTGTCTAGCTTTCAGCACTCTGCGTAGTCCTAGCTCCCGTATATGTTTTTCGTTCATCTTTTATCATTCCGAGTAATAAATTTTCGGGATGGGCAAAATAAGCATTCCTTTGGATAACTGCATCGACAATTTTTCTTTGGTCAACTGGTAGAAATCGTGAATAATGGATCATTCGCCATAAATGTTTCGAACCATCAGAACAGCTAGGATACAGTTTTATATAAAACCAAACTGGTGCATACACTTTTTGGATGAAACTTACTAACATAATTAATTGAGGGCTGGGACATTCAGTGCCAACATACAATCGAAGCAACCGATTAGCAACTGTCAGCCACCTTGCGTGTGATATTTTCCCAGGTTTTTGAAGGCTCAAATCGTTAGGACATTTTCCTGCAGAAACTGCTTGACTGATTTGGTACAAGTACTTCTGATCGGTACTAAGGTCTGTTGTTTCTAATAATACTGGTAGGTTGTTTTCTATTGCAACGAAATTGACGACAGCTTTCTCTTCACAGCGTTCCAGAAGTTTTCCTATTGGCCCTGAAAAACCAAGTGGTCCACTGGTGCGTCCATCTAACTGTTGTATTAAATGACGTAGAGGTAGTTCGTTGCAATGAAATAAGCATACTAGCCATTGAAGTGAGGTGCCGCAGTATTCTTCCAGTTTTCTTATAACGCCTACTTGAGGGCTAGTGTTCACTACCGTACCATCGCATCCAACTGCGCTTAACTTCGATATATCAATATTATTTTTCAGGATGAATGTCTGTATGCTATCCGCGATGTTTGCAGCCGATCCTGATAAAGGAGACACGTGCCCTAGATATCGAGAGCCTGGTTCTTCAATAATTGTTACATGTTCTTCTGTAACTACTTTTCTATAAAACTTTTTGCCTTTTTTTGTTGCAAGACAGTCTTGTCTTTACGCCCATCAAAAAATATACTTCTGATTGACAGTCCCTCCTTCTGCTTCTGGAGTGAACGTCTATGAGATGCACGCTGTCGCCTTATTTTCATTCTATCAATTACTTTCGATGTATCAGTCACAGTTATAACTCCCATATCTTTTAAGACCGCTGATGCTATAATTGCAGCAGAACGATCGGAGACCCCGGTTCTGTCGCACGCCGAAGCTAAACTTGGCAAGCAAATCCGCATTTGTGACGTAGATGGTTGGACTGTAACTGTTGACAAAGGGGCAATGAATTCTTCTTCATGATCATCTGCATCAGAAGAATTTGAGTCAGACAAGTTGCTACTTATGGAACGATTTGAGGAATCAACGGTACATGCTTTAAGAACAATTTTTTCAGTATTATATTTTTGAGAACTTGCCTTTGCCTTCGTGGTTCTTTCCATTTTCTTCCTTATTGCAGCAGATGCTGCAATATCCACTGGTCCAATTGCCATTTTTCTACAGGATCGTTGATCTTGAAGAAAAATTCGCTCATTTTGTGGTACTTTCTTGGTTTTATCACAAGTACACTCACACAGTGTTCCACTCATGTTGCACTTGCAAGCCGCGATATCAAATAACTTTTCACACTCATTTCGAAACTGGCAAATCTTTTCTTTGTATGAATTAGATGCTTGCTGAGTTTTTGTGTATCGCTTCAGCTTTTGATACTCTGTATAAATATTTTTGATCATATCTTGAATGCGCTTATGCGATAATGTTGGAATAGAAGCTTTTATCCATATTTGTTCTACTTTCGTTGCAACGGCATTCGAGGCGTCGGCGATAGATGGATCTTTATTATTATTTGTCAACTTAAGTTTATTACGAATAAAGAGAAAGCACTTTAGAATGTCACACTTAGTGGGTAAAACACGATCATTGAAAACACCAATAATTGTTCCTAGTATTTCACAGTTCAAACTACTTCGCGTTGACATTTCGAAGAATATGTTTATATACGACACGTCTGTGTGAGATAAGAAACTCAACATTACTGTTATCTGTTGTTGTGTCACTATGCCTGCGTGAATGGTTGCAAGATTGATGTAACATCTGCGTCTGCGTTTTTCCCTTCTCTACCTACTTGATCTACAACTGGCGTTGTTTGGAACACGTACTTCATACCATCAAGCTTCAATGGCATTATGGAACCTGACAGGAGCGTCATTTGAAATTTTGATATGGGGGTGGGGCAAGCATTATATATACCATACATTATATATGCAAACATAATACAAAATTGATCTATTTTTTGTAAATTTCAGTCATTTTCAGGGCCAGGGGGAGGGGGCAAATGCCCCCTTGACCCTATCAAATGACGCCTCTGGAACCTGAAAACATCGTTTAATTTCAAAATAATTTTGCATAAGATGCTTTTCAATCCTAAAGACGACTGTTGATCACAGCCAAATCGATTTTTTCAACAAAAATATTTTGTTTGTTTTTTTCATTTTTCAAATCCAATATGGAACCTCAAGATTTTTTTTTATTTCAAAATGCTTTCGCACCGTTTGTTTTCATTACCTGTACCACCCTACTGTACAGTAGGTCAACTCTACCCAGGGCCGAGCCTAGAGGTTTTGCCGCCCGGGTTCAAGAAATAAATTTGTCGCTTCTTCAGCAGTTTTGGAAAACGTGTATAAAAAAACATCGAAAACTAGGGAAAATTAATAAAAACAAAATTTGGAACATTTAAATCATAAAAATATATTTATTAAGTCAAGGAATAGATACATATCTATAATAAAAATATGAGCTTATACAACATATTATGTACATAAATATAATTTGGTATAACTAAAATACAAAAATGTGCATAGTTATTTTGCAAAAAATAAAGTAAAATAAAGAAAAAAGAAATAGGTAGGTATAAACGTCTAAATACCAAAATCTACTTTTCTTGACGTTTTAAGTACAAATTCCCTAACTAGGTCAGTAACATCTAAATTAAAACAAATATTTTCCTCGATACTTATTACAGCTAAATTTGTAGGCCTGGATTGGCTCATGGTAGATCTTAGGTAGTTTTTTATTAATTTAAGTTTTGAAAATGATTGCCCCACATAACCTACAGTGACTGGCATAGTTAAAAATATTCTAAACGCAACAAATAGAGATAGGTTAACACTTCTTTGGCCAGCATATTATTTTTATTAGTAATGTAAATAGACAATATCAATCTCATTGTAAAGATCTATTGCATTTATATCTAAATTTTTTGTTTCCAGGTCAGTTAGTTTAGATTGGTACAATATTTAATTATTTCCTTTAAAGGAAAGACACTTAAGTTATTTAAAAAACCAAAAGATTCAACATGTAAACAATTTACTTTAAAATCTCATCTTTATGTTCATATTCATAAAAAGTCTTTTTTCTTCTTGGTCGAACTTTATGAACTGCAGGAAATGAAATTTCTGGATACATTTCTTGAGCTATTTTTTAATCTTTATTAAGCGAATTTATAAATCTCTTGTCGGATCTCATGTCTGTTAAAAATGTTTTAATTCCATTTAACATTTGTACCGGGTGGTCCAATAAGCCGATCTCTCGGCTATATATCAGAAACTATTCATGTTATAACTTTAGGAGAAAAAATTCCTTAGTAAAACTGGGCAAGAGAAATCGCTGGAAATAACTTTCAAGATTCTGGATTAACCGCTAGGGGGCGTAACCTGCGAAGAAAATTTTGAAAACCAGTTTTTTGAGAAATATGTCCAATTATACCAAGTGTTAAATAAGTAAACTAGAAAGAGGCATAAATTCTGCACAAAGTTGTTCAAGTACTTTTTTTTATTTTTTCAAATAAAAGGTGGGGGAGAGTGGGAAAGTATTTGTGGGTAAATACCTATAACTTTGGTTTGGATCAACCGATTTTAACAAAATTAGTATCATTAGAAAGAGTATAGATTAATTAATTTACATCTACTATAAAATAATTGCATTTAGTTTTAATTGTCGTAGGTAGAGGGTACTTTCGAATAGAAAAAATTAAAATTTGTTTTTCTTCAAAATTTTTAATGGAAACACCTATTTATTGTAAATTATAATGGAACTGGGTTAAATTCGTAACAAAATGACGCAAACCGCATGTTAATAGCTTTTATCGAACTCGAGATATGAATAAAAACGCATAAACATAAGTAAGTATAGTATTGACACACCCTGTATTATAAAATAAATTAAAAAATAAGTCAGTAGGTACTTTCAAAATTTTTTATAGCAGAAAACTCTTAATGTTGATACCTATTTTGACCATTGTTATTTCATATGATTAAAAATTGTTTTTTCGAAACTAAGTAGGCTACGACAATGAATTTGACAGGGAGTTCATATTGTTTATTTATTGACAGCAGTCAAATTATTGTTAAGAAGTGTAATATGTATTATAATTCGAATTGAAAATTGAATTTTTTTGCAATAGATGTTAATATTGGTAATATTAGTAATTAATTATCAGTACTAATAATTCGTGATGAGTATATCAAATTGTATGATATGATTGGAGTTTATTTCGAATATCACCAAAATGGCGCTATTGCCTCACGTATATATTCTGTAAGATATCCTGGCAGGAGATATTGTGGCAAAGAAGTAGATATTTCGGACTACTTATATGTGGATTCTGTTGAATTAAAGCAAGAACATTGATTGAATTATCTTCGGTCATAACTCTACTACGTCGTTTAAAACAAGGACGAGAAAAACTACCAGTTTCTCTTAATCTTTTTGCCTTTCTTTCAAATACTTCTTTGCCATAATGTCTCCTGTCACGATATCTTACAAAATATATACGTGAGGCAATAGCGGCATTTTGGTGACATTCGAAATAAACTCCAATCATATCATACAATTTGATATTAATTACTAATATTACCAATATTAATATCTATTGAAAAAAGTGCAATCTTTAATTCGAATTATAGTATAGCACTTCTTAACAATGTTTTGACTGCTGTCAATAAATAAACAATATGAACTCCCTGTCAAATTCATTGTCGTAGCCTACTTAGTTTCGAAAAAACTATTTTTTACAAAATAGGTATCAACATTAAGATTCTTCTGCTATAAAAAATTTGAAAATACCTACTGACTTATTTTTTAATGTAATTTATAATACAGGGTGTGTCAATGCTATACTTACTTATGTTTATGAGTTTTTATTCATATCTCGAGTTCAACAAAAGCTGTTAACATGCGGTTTGCTTCATTTTGTTACGAATTTATTCTAGTTTCATTATAATTTACAATAAATGGGTGTTTCCATTAAAAATTTTGAAGAAAAACAAATGTTAATTTTTTTTATTTGAAAGTCCCCTCTACCTACGACTATGAAAACTAAATGCAAGTATTTTATAGTAGATGTGAATTTATTCATCCACACTCTTTCTAATGACACTAATTTCATTAAAATCGGTTGGACCAAACCAAAGTTATAGGTATTTATCCACAAGTACTTTCCCACTCTCCCCTACCCTTTATTTGAAAAAATACAAAGAAAGTACTTGAACAACTTTGTGCAGAATTTATGCCTCTTTCTAGTTTACTTATTTAACACTTGGTATAATTGGACATATTTCCCAAAAAACTGGTTTTCAAAATTTTCTTCACAGGTTACGCCTCCTAGCGGTTAATCCAGAATCTTGAAAGTTATTTCCAGCGATTTCTCTTGGCCACTTTTACTAAGGAATTTTTTTTCCTAAAGTTATAACATGAATAGTTTCTGATATATAGCCGAGAGATCGGCTTATTGGACCACCCGGTACAGCTTGTGGTAAAATAACGTCAGTATTTTGCATGATTTTGCTAACTACATTTATTTTTAATAAATATTGTACCAAACAACTAAGAAACATATAAATTTAAATGATTTTATTTTATTAATCAGGGAACTTGTAGTATTCCTTGTGTCATTATCTCTAGATGTAGCATTATAAAGAGTGAACAGTGCACCATAAACTTTTTCCAATTCATACCTAAGAGTCTTTACGGCATCAATTCGACTCTCCCACCGGGTATTAGAGAGCGGTTTTAGCGTTAACCTAGACACTTCTTTTAACCCTTGTATAGCTACTGTTCAAGATAGTGGCTGAATAATCATTAAAAAGGGGAAATGAAGGTTGCTAATAGTAACTATTATTAATTATGTATCATATATGTGTGTGTCAAGAAAAATAAAAAAGTCAGATCTTGAAGTTCATTTTAGAATAATTTTAATCTAAGAATTCTCACATTTACAAACAGACAACCTATAAAAAATCATATCTAAGAAAAAGAACAATTCAAAACATTGGTCCTTAGAGCTTCGGATATTTGTGCTATTCCACGCCATACAACCTATAAGATCCACGTTTGCCGACAACGTTGAACGAGACAGTCGCAGAAATACATCGAGTGCTCCTTTGCCCCAGGCTTCAAGTCAAGTATACAATCCGATTGAACACATACTGACGATTTCACTGGACGGGACATCGAATCATCAAAAATCAGGGAAGTGAGCTTTTGTTCCTTACTTATCTGCCTTTCATTTCAATTTCCTAACTTATACTTTTTCAATCTTGAAATTTATTGTTCATTGTTAGTTTACTTTGACACATAATAGTTAAAACATTTAAATTTGAATTAAAATGGGGGATTTGCCTACGTTAAAAAAGATAAGAGCATCTCTTAAAGCGCGATTAACCTCATTTATTAAATTCATTGATAGGGACTCAACCCAAGGTGAGATAAATGAGCCAACTCGCGCTGAAATTGAATTGCGCATCGAAAACGCAAATAGTATTTATACTCAATATCAAGAAACCCAATTAAAAATAGAAAGTTTACTGGACGCAATAACTGAGGAAGAAATAAATTACAGAGAAACGTTCGAAACATCATTTTATTCAGTTATAATTAAAGCAAAACAACTGTTGACAACAACCTCAGCTAGTGCCTCCAGTACATCTAGTTCTACTAGTGAACATTTTGCATCCAATCATACAAATACAACCTCCAATATAAAACTTCCTTCTATTGAATTGCCAAAATTCAGTGGCAACGTAGAAGAATGGTTAGATTTTCATGACTTATTTGATTCGTTAGTTATAAAGAATAATAGTATATCTGAAATACAAAAATTACATTATTTAAGAGCATGCATAACAGGTTCTGCTGAGAGAGTTATTGCTTCTATACCTCTCTCTGCTTCTAATTTTACTGTTACATGGAATCTTTTGGTTGAGAGATATTCTAACAAGGAATTGTTGTTGCATAACCATATTAAAGCCATATTCAATTTAAAAGCAATCAATAAAGAAGGTTCATTTTCAATCAGAAATTTAATTGATAAATTTTGTAGCAATCTTAGAGCTTTGGAGGCATTAGAACAACCAGTCGAACATTGGGATGCCCTTCTCAAATATATTCTTTTGGAAAAATTAGATTCTGAATCTGTGAAAGAATGGGAGAAGGCCAACAATGGTAAAGTCAGTCAAGTTTCGGACATCATATATTTCCTAAAAACGAAGGCAGATACTCTAGAAAGATATAATCTAAATAAACCCAATATTCAAGGTACTTCTGTCAATAATCATGTCAAATTTAGACACAACAGTACCAAGGCTCTTGTAAGCACAAAATCTTCTTTTCTTTCTTGTCCTTTATGCAACCAGCAACACAAACTGGTTCACTGTAGTCAATTTCATTCATTAGACATTCCTGCCCGTATCAATAAAGTACGTAGATTTAAATTATGCTTGAACTGTCTGCATTCTGGACATCAACAAGCTACGTGCAAATATGGCGAATGTAAGAAATGTAACCAGAAACATCATACTCTTCTCCATGAATTTATTGAAAATCCACTAAATCCATTGTCTCAGGTCAATGATCAAGTAGTTGCTTCTCAGAGTAGCCCTCAGACACTTTCTAATACTTCTCAAAATCAACAAATCCTTCTATCAACAGTTGTTGTCCAAGTTCGTGACCATTTAGGGGTTGCTCATAATTGTAGAGCTCTTTTAGATAGTGGAGCTCAATCTAATTTTATCACATCAAGTTTAGTTGATTTGCTGGGTATTTCAAGGAAGCAGGTTAACATTTCTGTAGTGGGTATCGCTCATGTTTCTTCTAAAATAAATCACAAATGCAATATTGTTATTAACTCTTTACAATCTATATATTCTTTCCCCCTAGAGTGTTTAATCATTCCACAAATATGTGGACAACTTCCAGTTTGTAAAATTGATGCATCTTCGTTGCCCATACCTGCAAATATTCGTTTATCAGACCCAAATTTTCATACTCCTTCGGAAGTAAATATTCTGATCAGTGCTAGTATTTTTTGGGACCTGCTATGTGTGGGTCAGGTCAAGTTAGGACCTGAAAAACCCATACTTCAGAAAACTAGATTAGGGTGGATCATTTCTGGTCCTTTAATAAATACCAAGGTGAATAGTCAGCAATCTACCATATGTGGATTATCACACAATATCGAAACTGACGGCCTTTCTAGGTTTTGGGAGATTGAGGAGTGCTCAGGTACTAAACTTCAGTCTCCAGAAGAGTTATTGTGCGAGGAGCACTTCAAATCAACCTTTAGGAGAAATTTGGATGGTCGGTTCATTGTGTCCATTCCTTTTAAGTCACAGGTTGACTCTTTGGGAGAATCCAGATCAATAGCTCAAAGAAGGTTCTATAGATTAGAAAAAAGGCTTCTTAATGATCCTATCATGAAGGAGCAGTATGTTGCATTTATGCAGGAATACTTGGCTTTAGGCCACATGTCAAGAGTTACTGATTGTACTTTGCCAATACATAGTTATTACTTTCCTCATCACGGGGTGATGAAGCAGGACAGTCTCACTACAAAACTCAGAGTAGTGTTCGATGGTTCCTGTCCGTCATCATCTGGTCATTCGCTCAACGATCTTCAGATGGTAGGTCCCGTCATGCAGAATGATTTGATATCTATCCTGTTGAGATTTAGAAGGTATCCATTTGTTGCATCTGCGGACATTGCCAAAATGTACCGCCAAATTCTTATTGATGATACTCAAAGGTGTCTCCAAAGAATCTTATGGAGAAATCATCCAAAAGATCCTCTTCATTCATATGAATTAAATACAGTTACTTATGGCTCTACGTCAAGTAGTTATCTAGCCACTAGATGTCTCTATCAGCTATCATTAGAGCATTCTGATACATTTCCTCAAGCTTCTAAAATCATAGCTGAAGACTTCTATGCTGACGACTTGTTAACTGGTTCTTATTCGTTAGAGGACTTAATCCTTAATTGTAAACAAGTCTCTGAAATTCTTTCAAAAGGTTGCTTCCCACTTAGAAAGTGGACGTCAAACAATTCTTTATTTCTTAAGTCCATCCAGGAATCTATTTCATTAGACACTACCTTCCTTTTTGGTGCCAATGAAAACACAAAGACACTTGGGTTACAATGGTGCCCTAAATTAGATTCATTGTCCTATTCTATTGATTCAAATGTTACTCCCAAAATTATCACTAAAAGATCAATACTTTCTGGTATCGTTCAAATATTCGACCCTTTAGGTCTCTTAAGTCCATCAATCATTAAAGTCAAAATCCTTATGCAACTCCTTTGGTTAGAGAAGTTAGACTGGGATGAAGGAGTGCCATTGCATATTCAGTCTGAGTGGTTATCTTTCAGAGATCAGTTGCACGAGTTGAATAAATTGCAAATTCAAAGAAATGTAGTTCTCCCTAATTCTGTTCTTATTGAAATGCACGGATTCTGTGACGCAAGCGAAGATGCTTATGGCGCGGCCATATATATTCGCAGTGTTGATAAAAAGGGTAACATTTTTATAAATTTACTTTGTGCTAAAAGCAAAGTAGCACCTGTAAAGAAACTGAGCGTACCTCGCCTGGAACTTAGCGGAGCTTTGATCTTATCACGTCTTTCTAAAATGGTTATTACTTCTTTGAATATTCAGTTCAATAAGATTTTTCTGTGGTCTGACTCAACCATAACCTTGGGCTGGATAAAAACTTCGCCACATGTACTAAAAACTTTCGTTGGTAATCGTGTTTCAGAAATTCAGTCCAACACAGATCCCGAAAATTGGAGACATGTACCTACGGATTGTAACCCTGCTGATTTACTCTCTCGAGGAATTGAACCTCAGGTTCTAAGCTCTTGTTCATTTTGGTGGCACGGCCCATTATTCTTGCTAGATTCTCCTGAAACTTGGCCAGTTCAAGTATCTTTTGATAAAGAAAAACTTCCAGAGTTTAAAACTATTAGCAACCAATTTATGATAGTTTCGTCTACTCCATTATTTGATTTTGAAAAATATTCGAGTTTTTCAACCTTGGTAAGGTCAGTGGCTTACTCTTTGCGTTTCTACTACAATTCTCAACGAAAGAACAAAGTCACTCGTGTTTTGGGGCATTTAACCACGCAGGAGATTAACAATTCTACCCTTACTCTAGTTAAGTTGGTACAAGCTGAAGGTTTCCCATCTGAGATTCAGTGCTTAAGAAGAGGTAATGCAGTTTCTTCTAAAAGCAGAATCTTATCACTTAATCCCTTTTTAGATTCAGAAGGATTACTCAGGGTCGGTGGTAGATTAAGTAATTCAAACTTTTCTTATCAAAAGAAACATCCTATTCTAATTCAATCTAATCATAAGTTTACTATTCTGTTTTTCCGTCAAGAGCATATCAAGCTGTGCCATGCAGGACCTCAACATCTCCTAGCTCACGTGCGTGAGAAATATTGGCCTTTACATGGAAAATCATTGGCTAAGAGAACGGTTCGCGAATGCTTGCGTTGCTTTCGCTTCAATCCCGATCAAGTTAATCCCATCATGGGAGATCTCCCCCAATCAAGAGTCACCCCCTCATTTCCATTTGCTGTTACAGGAGTTGATTATGCCGGTCCATTTGCCCTCAGAACTAGTCGTCATAGGGGCGCTTCTTCATATAAAGGTTATATTAGTTTATTTGTTTGCCTATCGACAAAGGCCATTCATTTAGAGGTGGTAACGGATCTTTCCACCGAAGCCTTTATGGCGGCAATAAAACGATTTATAGCTAGAAGGGGCAAACCATGTCAGATGATGAGTGATAATGGAACCACATTTGTGGGTGCCAACAATTCTTTGTTGGAATTGGGTAAATTTTTGAAAACCAATTTTAATAAATTCCCTGATATGTGTGCTAAATCTGATATAAATTGGAAGTTCATACCGGCTCATTCTCCTCATTTTGGCGGTCTCTGGGAGGCTGGAATCAAATCGGTGAAGACTAACCTCAAACGAGTTATGACAGATACGAAATTAGATTATGAAAGATTTGTTACATTACTAACTCAGATTGAAGGAGTATTAAATTCTCGTCCTTTGAGTGCTTTGTCTTCTGACCCTTCTGATCTTTTGCCTTTGACACCAGCTCACTTCCTCATAGGAAGAGCCATGGATTCCGTTCCTGAAATAAATCTATCAAACTCATCCATTACCAGTTTGTCTAGATTCCAGCAGTTGCAGCAACTTCGCTATCATTTTTGGAAACGTTGGTCTCTGGAATACATCTCCGAATTGCAAGAACGGAAGAAATGGAAAGTCAACCAATCTAAAATTCAGACTGACACACTCGTCCTCATCAAAGAAAGAAATTTACCTCCTTTAAACTGGTGTCTTGGGCGCGTAGAAGCTTTGCATCCCGGCGCTGATGGAGTTACACGAGTGGTTACCATAAGAACTTCAAAAGGACTTATAAAGCGAGCAGTTACAAACATTTGTCCACTTCCGGTTCCTAGTGATCAAAGTGAAGGTGCAATCACGCCTTAAGTTCTAGAACTGTTAATGCGTCTTAGTTAAAGAACATTTGTTTGATTTTTAAACTTAAAGGTTTATAATAATTATTGAAAATGTATTTGTTCATTTTATTGCATGTAATGCATTTCTTCATTTACTTGCTTACCTGTTAAATTGAAAGCGATCCTTTCAAGGTGGGGGGCATGTTCAAGATAGTGGCTGAATAATCATTAAAAAGGGGAAATGAAGGTTGCTAATAGTAACTATTATTAATTATGTATCATATATGTGTGTGTCAAGAAAAATAAAAAAGTCAGATCTTGAAGTTCATTTTAGAATAATTTTAATCTAAGAATTCTCACATTTACAAACAGACAACCTATAAAAAATCATATCTAAGAAAAAGAACAATTCAAAACAGCTACTATAATCTGTGTCTGTCAGATTATAGTAGCTAAGGGCTCTCGACAACCATGCATACTCCCCAACATAAGTAATTTTTGGCAGGGGTTCTAGCTATTTTCAGCTTAATATTTAGTCTAAAATACGATGATAAAAAGTGCATAATTTTTTTGGAACTAGCCAGTTTTATAGACGTAGCTGGGTGTATTGGACCCAATTATAGCAATTACGTAATTTTTACATAATTATTGTGCTTAAGATAAATAATATTTTATATCAGTTTAATTTAGTATATCCCAATTTATTTTATTTAAAATTGTTTTTTGTCGTTTTTTTAAGTAATATAATATGTATTTTTTTCCTTTCAGATTAAAACTGCTCGAAAAAATTATTACCATCGAAGATATTGATTCTTCATCTTAGAGTGCCGTCTCCCTACGGAGGTTGGCAATCATAATGGCTATTTTTATTTTAGAACTTGCTGCTCTAAACAAATCAGTCGATCTGCATTGGTACCAATCACGCAGATTCTTTAACCATGAGTTCTGCCTTCGGCCAACAGATCTTCTTCCTTGAATCTTTCCCTGTATTATCAGTCTCAAAATTTCATATTTTGGTCCCCTCATCACGTGGCCTACGTATTCCAGTTTTCTGGTTTGTATAGTGGTGATTAGTTCTGTTTCTTTACCAACCCTCTCCAGTACTTCTTTATTTGTAATTCTATCAGTCCATGATATTTTCAATACTCTGCGGTATAACCAGAGTTCGAAGGCCTTGATTCTTTTTAAATTACATTTTTTTAATGTCCAAGTCTCAGCTCCATATAATAATATTGAAAATATATAACAGCGAATGGTACGTAGTCTGATCTCCAAATTTAGATTTTTGCACGTTAGGCGTGCCTTCATTCGTATAAATGCTGATCTAGCAATCTCTATTCGTCTGTTTATTTCTACAGTATGATCATTGGTTTCATTGATCAAAGTTCCCAAATACTGATATTTTTCTACTTGTTCTATCACGTTACCATTTATTGTCAATAGGTGATGTATATTTTGTGACCTTTTTGTAATCAGCATGTACTTCGTTTTTTTAGCGTTTATAGTAATTCCCATCTCAGCACTATTTATACTCAAGCTTTCGATAAGATGTTGTGGATCCTCCATACTCGTTGCTATGATCACAGTGTCGTCTGCATATCTTAAATTATTAATTAATTTTCCGTTAACGGTGACTCCCGCTTCGATATTATTGAGCGTGTTTTGGAAAATCTTCAGAATATAAGTTAAACAAAAGTGATGATAACACACATCCCTGTCTAACTCCTCTACAGATCCTCATTTCTTCTGAGTGTTGCCCATCAATTTGAACTATGGCACTTTGGTTCCAATATAATGTTTGCACTATATTTATGATTTTACTGTCAATGCGCTTGTTCATAAGTATTGATATTAGTTTTTCATGTCTTACTTTATCGAAAGCTTTTTCGTAGTCAACGAAGCACAAGTGTAGATCAACATTTACATCCCGACATCGCTGAATTAATATGTTGATGGCAAATAGTCCTTCTCGAGTACCCATTCCATTTCGGAACCCGAACTGCGTCTCGCTAATATCCTCCTCTAGTCGTTCGTATATTCTCTTATGTATTATTTTTAGCAGAACTTTTAAAGTATGACTCATGAGGCTCAGTGTTCGATAATCAGAGTACTCTTCTGCTGCTTGTTTTTTAGGGATGGTTATAAATGCTGACTTTAGCCACTCCTGTGGTATTATTCCCGTATCGTACACCGTGTTGAATAAATCTGCCAATACTTCCAAGTTGTCCTCTTCCACTAGTTTTAACATTTCTACTGGTATTTCATCTAATCCAGCTGCCTTATTGTCTTTAGAGTTTTTGATACCACGATATTCTATCGTGGTCTTCTGTATCTCTAAAGGATTTAATTCTTGTATTTTCTGCATTTCACCTCTTTCATCTTGGAAAAGTTCTCTAACGTACTCCTCCCATCGCCTTAACTTCTCTGGTAAATCTACTAGTAGTACTCCTTTTTTGTCTTTTATGTGTCCTTGCTGTCTATTTCGACCCATTCCAGTCACTTCTCTAATTTTTTGTGCATATTTCTCATATCATATTTTGTTTCTAGTTCTTCTATCTCTTTATATTGCTTCATCAAATAGATTTCCTTAGCTGAAATAAGGCATCAAGATATTGATGCCTTATTTCAAAGTAAGAATTTTTGGGTTGACGATCCGGAAAATGTTGCGTCAACGTCGGCGTGGTCTTTAACAAATGTTTTAGAGGGTGCTGAGGCGATACAAACAGAAGCCAATATCATCCAAATGATCGATGGGACCGATCAAAACGATATGAAATTTTTAGTGATCATAATTCGGTCAGTGATATCGACTGGGATCCATCAGATGAAGAGCAGACTCAAACTTCTAGTGAAGAGACCAAACAATCTGAAAATAAAGATACAACAGAAGAAAAAAAGCAAACAAATTACTACTACGAAAAAGACAAAACAAAATGGTCAAAAATTCCTCCAAAAAGAACTAAAACTCTCAAAGAGAATATTGTGGCAGTTCTGCCTGGTTTAAAAGGTGCCATTTGCGCTAATACTCCTTACAGTATTATAGACAAGAAAATTATATACATCGGAAATATTTCCTGAAACAATTAGCCTAAAGCTTATACGTTACACACGTGAAGAGAAGACTATACAACTCCAAACTGCAAAGTGTCCCGCAAGATTTGAGCTATTGAATCAGATATTCTTGGCACTTAATTTTTAAGTGTTGCGAAACCTCATCCAGCTAATGAAAATCGAAAAAGAAAGAGATATCACCAACAAAAACAAAAAAACTGACTATGTTTGTCCAGAGTGTGAAATGCCTGTATGTTTACAATGTGGTGTTCAAGAATAGAACAAATGTAAATAATAACAAAGAATAACTTTAATATGTGTTTAAACTATGTATGGCACATCATTCTGTAGTCTTAGTTTATAAATAACAAAATTATCAAAAAAAAATTGTTTGTTTTCTTTAATAAAGAAATAAAAAAATGGGTCTAGTAAACCTACTTATAATACTTATGTAATTACTTTTGACTTATAGTGTAACATTTTTTTTAGTATTAATATATTAAATATTTCTAATTCCTTTTACCCCCGTGCGATACGCCTATGATCGCGTATCGATAGCAAAATATTGTAGATACCCAGCTAAAATGGAATTCCCTAATTAGGAATGGTTTTTAATCCTTCCGTCTTAATACTCTGTATGAAAAGAACAAATGCTTTCCGGTATGCAGTTTCGTATCTTTTGACAATAATAATCCTAAGGATTTTAATATTCTCAGGTCCAATTGTTAATACCAATTGTTTTACTTCAAATTTTCCAATAGTCGTTAAGGCCTTATCTTCTGAGAAATACATACGACTGTCCGATGATTTTAAGTGGGAGATATAGCTTCTTCTTCTTTTTGCTTGGATAGTTGGTGAACATTTTAGTGGAACCAATTGACTTCTCGGTGGGCTCTTGTTGAGTGAGGTAATATCTCGTGTTACTTGTTGGTGGGCCGTTGTTGAGTTAAGGCCAATATCTCGTGTTACGCTTTGCTTACTTTATTTCTTATCGTATCGTCTTTGTGAATTATTTTCTAAGTGTGTATACACTTTATATTTGAGTTTTCTTTCCTTAGACTATATTAAATTATATATAGTTCTACACTACCTTTAATGGTTATTAAATTCAGTGTTTAGTACCAGAAAAGTATTAAATTCAGTGAATTAAGCTGCCTTCGTCAAGATCTACTGTAAGTAATTTTATCTACAATTATCTGGGCGAGTAATATGGTATGGTACCATATCACCTGCCATTATCTGGACGTATCATCTAAATCTTCACCTGAAGATTGCCGATTTTTGAATGTAATTGAACCATTCAAGAAATTTCTATAAATATTACCTATGAACATACAAGTCTCAGTTTTTTATTAAATAATAGTGCGAGATAGTTAATTGACTTAGCCAAGTGCGGTTTGGTTTATGTTTTCATTCTTGTAACCTTTTTGTTTTTTTTTTTGTAAATTTAGAGTTAAGTAATTTTTGCTATCTTTTGTATTTTCTATAATTTTTGTTCATTATCTTTTCTATGATATCTCGAGATACGCCAAACTATATTTGTTTATGATTGCCTTATACATCTTAGTAATAGTACATTGTTTACCGGGTAGGAAAAGCTTAACATTCCTGGACGACTGTGAAGATTGCTAAGTCGAGGCGCAAGCCGAGACTTAGCAACACAGAGTCCAGGGATGTGGCTTTTCCTACGAGGTAAACATACTATTTTTCCGCAAATCGTTTAAAATTCGACAGATATTGATTGATTTAAAAAAAAACGCGATAATTTTATTCCCAAATAAATGGTGCTTTGAAATTCCTAATAAAATTACTTGGGTTACTATGGAAATGTATTGAGGTTGAATTGTCAAACTTGACGCTTATAAATTTAATTTCTGGTTAACACTAACAACTGTACGGAAATATCATTTCCTTACAGTAAGGAAATGACATTTCCTTACAGTAAGGAAGTCCTGACTTTTTCTTCAAGAAATTTTGACAGGAATGTCAAAATTTCCTGGCGATTTGCGGAAAAGGTATTTTTTTATTACATTATAGCTTAATTTTATACATATATAACACCATTTCATAGTTGTGTATTTTTATTACCTGGGTTGCATTTAGCAGCATCATAATTTTGTGTTTAATATATTATTGTTTTATGCATGTATTTTATTTGTCGGCTCCTAACAAGTTCCCTGATAAAATAATAGCTCTGAACAATTACTATCTTTAAATATTACTATGCTTTTGAACTGTAGAAAGATCAGGCTGATTAAGTTTTGTAGGTAAGTAAGTGTAATACTTAATATATTTATTATTTGTTTATATATTGCGTTGACCAGATTTATTTGATAATTTACTGTTGGTGTCTTTCCTTGGGTTTGATCTCTGAACCTAAATATCTTTTCTTATCTCTTTTCTTTTCTAAGGTTTTCTTAATTTTCTCCTTAACCCCAAAAAATTGAGTGGCGCCCTGTTTCTATCTCCTCTTATCTTTGGTAATTTTACCCATCTATCTTTTTGTTTATTTCTGTATCTTTTCTAATATCTCTTATCCTATCTTCACCTATTTCTTCCGTTGGATCCATTCCCGGTTCCAAAAGCTAGTTTCGAACCCACGACTCGCTCTCCACCAACCATCTGGCTGCCGCCCGCAGTGTCTCCATTGGTTATCTTTCTAGCACCACCCAAAAAAGATTTCCGAGGTTACAATAGTAGTTAAGAGTTAAAAGAATATTCCATCAAAATTTTGATGCTCAGAAAAAGGCATATAGTTCCTGAATAATACTTAAAAAATAGGTAACTTCAAGCGAGTTTATTGCTGCATGATTCACGACTAAATTTAGGGCTGTGTGCCGCACAAGGGACAAAAAAGTCCCTGAGATTAATATCTAAGATTTTTTTGTAGGATATTGTGTTTGCCTTTTATATTGGCACCATTGTTATAACCCTGGCCTCGCATATCGGTAATAATAATATCAGATTCCATTAAAAAAATTTAATATGAAATCAGCTAAACATTGACCAATAGTGTTGCTAACTTCGCAGAATCCTAACAAATGTTCTCGAACCTGTACAGTTTTAGAACAACCATCATCAAAAACGAATCTAACAATAATTGTGATTTATTCTTGATGACTAATGTCAGGTGTGCAATCAAGGATAATTAAAAAATATTTGCACATTTCTAAGGATTCAATTATATATTCTTTTAACTTTTTCTCCTACTAAGGTGACTATTTCATTTTGAATTTTATCGCCCAAATAATGTGCCATTTTCTTATTGCTGAATTGGGCTATTTCATTTACCCGTTTTTGTTCACTGTTTCGCGTAAAACGTGGTAAGCCACATGAAAATGGCGTCGAATTCACGTACACGTGCTGAATTAAGAGCAGTTTTGAGCAAAAACAGCAGTTTAAATTTAACTTAATATTGTTCTGAAGCTATTTTCTTGTGGGATCTACAAGTAATGAAAATAAGCCAAAATTAAAGTTTAAAATAAATTTATTGAAGTTGCAATTTCCACTTCAGAAATCGTTCTCAAAATACAAACATTGGTAAATAAAACAAGTTTTGTTTTTTGTTACTTGGTGAAAAATTCTGTTAATAAATTAATTTTATCTGGCTCATTTATATTGACAATTCAGACATACTTATATTATACATTTTAAAGGGAAATGATATTACCCATATAGCTGAGTTGCGTTCCTAGGACGATTTTATTGTAAGATAGTTCATTCGATTACATGCAATCAACTTTAACTTAAGAATATTCGTCAGAAAAATCGTAGCATGTGAATCGTCTTTAAAAAGACAACCACATGCTATGGTGACAGTAAAATTCTTTTGTTGGTGATTCCATAGGAAATCATGAGGAAAAAAACCAGTAAAAAAGCTTCATAATACCATCCCGACGTGGTAAGTATTTGGTCTTACTTTTAAGCGGGCCCTAAACGTAGCAACAAATTTGTTCAACTAGTTTGTACAGTTAAGTATGATATAACAGTTGGTTCATTTTTCGATAATAGATGTGTGTGCAACATAACGTTTACAAACAAAGTTTGAATATTTAGGTGTAAATGCTGTCGCCAATAGCTCAATTCCGGCTTTACGATTGGTCAAATTGCAACCATAATTGCAGCCAATGGTATTGCCGGAAATTAAAACTCAATTCCCGCTTTACGATTTGTCGAATTACAACCTAATTGCGGCCAATGATATTGTCCAAAATCGAGTATTGGTGTCGTGCAAGCTCCAATGGCAGAGCGCCATGGAGCACTTGACCTACTTAATTTCATATAAGTATAAGTGCACGGCGGTCAAAAATTCGTTCTGGTCTAGACAATGTTCGCAGAATCAGCCTTCTTGGCATTAGAGACCTTCTGGTTGATTTAGTTCCAAGAAATTCTGCTTTTTATTGCACCTAACCGCTATCCGAGATCGTAGGCTTCCACGGCCAGAGTCAGAATTATAATTTATTCGTCTTCCGGGTTTGGACCATGTAATTTGTGAGTGACCCAAAAGTGGGTTCATCTCGACGTTTCGCTACAATTGTATGTAGCTTCTTCAGGAGAACAAAGAAAAAGAAAAAGAAAAGAAACAAAAGACAGGAAGATGGGTAGTTAGCAACGGTAACTCATTTACTCAACGCAACTAGAGGCGAATACTAACTATGAATATGGGCATTTGGTCACAGTAACTCAACTACTCAATGCAGCCAGAGGTGAAAACCAAATGCCAGAACAGGGATTCACGCCCAACAGCTCAGAACACTAACGCGTCGAAAGGCGGGGAGTGAATCCGACGATTACTCCGCTATCGCTCTATTTATAGTCGAGGTGACCTGTCGTGTCGGGACGTATCGGCACACTTCGTGGCGCGAACGTCAAGAAGCGCGCGCTGGCCAATCATGTGGCTGCATCGTGGTAGCGGGACCGGACGGAGGCTCTAGACTGAGATTTTAGATGGGAGACAAGTAGTATCCTTCCTCTTGATTGATGTTATGTGGATTTTTTCGGATCTCTAGAGATTCGCGGATTTTCCTGAAATAAAAGAAGGGGCTCTTGGAAATAATATGGGTTTTTTCGAACAATATGGAATGACCGGTTCCTTGGCAGTGTTCTGCAACTGCAGAATGGGAGAAAATACCTGATCGAATGCATCTTTGATGCTCTTGAATCCGAGTTTTGACGGAACGACCAGTTTCGCCAATATACGCATGTCCACATGAACAAGGAATAGAATAGACACCACAGGAAGATAGGGGCGGTAATGGGTCCTTGGGAGAGGGTAGATATTGAAAGATTTTCTTGGGTGGTCGAAATGTAGTCCTGATACCTTCTTTGCGAAGAATTTTGCCAATCCTATCAGTGACATTTCGAATATACGGAAGAAAAGCCACAGGAGTATTACCCGAAGATTCTGAATTTGTCGTCCTAGGGTGTAAAGGTCAATTCAAAATATTACACACCGACATCTACATCCCCCTTTACACCCTAGGACGACAAATTCAGAATCTTCGGGTAATACTCCTGTGGCTTTTCTTCCGTATATTCGAAATGTCACTGATAGGATTGGCAAAATTCTTCGCAAAGAAGGTATCAGGACTACTTTTCGACCACCCAAGAAAATCTCTCAATATCTACCCTCTCCTAAGGACCCATTACCGCCCCTATCTTCCTGTGGTGTCTATTCTATTCCTTGTTCATGTGGACATGTGTATATTGGCGAAACTGGTCGTTCCGTCAAAACTCGGATTCAAGAGCATCAAAGATGCATTCGATCAGGTCTTTTCTCCCATTCTGCAGTTGCAGAACACTGCCAAGAAACCGGTCATTTCATATTGTTCGAAAAAACCCATATTATTTCCAAGAGCCCCTTCTTTTATTCCAGGAAAATCCGCGAATCTCTAGAGATCCGAAAAAATCCACATAACATCAATCGAGAGGAAGGATACTACTTGTCTCCCATCTGGAATCTCAGTCTAGAGCCTCCGTCCGGTCCCGCTAAAACGATGCAGCCACATGATTGGCCAGCGCGCGCTTCCTGACGTTCGCGCCACGAAGTGTGCCGATACGTCCCGACACGACAGGTCACCGCGACTATAAATAGAGCGGTAGCGGAGTAATCGTCGGATTCACTCCCCGCCTCTCGACGCGTTAGTGTTCTGAGCTGTTGGGCGTGAATCCCTGTCCTGGCATTTGGTTTTCACCTCTGGCTGCGTTGAGTAGTTGAGTTACTGTGACCAAATGCCCATCTTGGTAGTTAGTATTCGCCTCTGGTTGCGTTGAGTAACTGAGTTACCGTTGCTAACTACCCATCTTCCTGTCTTTTGTTTTCTTTTTCTTTGTTCTCCTGAAGAAGCTACATACAATTGTAGCGAAACGTCGAGATGAACCCACTTTTGGGTCACTCACAAATGACACGGTCCAAACCCGGAAGACGAATAAATTATAATAACCGCTATCCGTTTATTTCAGGATTTTTTTTAAGTGCTCTAGCGAGACTTAGTCTAATTTATATTTAAATTGTATTTATTTCAGCTTTTTCGACTTATTTCGAGGATATTTCTCGTAAAATATTATTTTCTAATTAAATGGTAATTTTAAATTGGTAAAATTTCATATTTTTCCTCAATTTTTTTCAGGTATTTATCAACTTTGAAGAATTTTGGTAAGATATTTATTTTCAGATACCAAATAACGTATATAAGAATAATATCTATATAACAGAATAATTTTACTAATATTTATTCCCCTTTGGACTTTGAAATATTTTGGTATAAAAAATACCTTAGAATAATTTTCTAACATTTTATTTCCTATTTTGAACTTTGAAGTATTTTTGATATAAAAATAACAAATAACTTTTTTTTCTACATTTTTAGTCTCATTGACTTAGGAAATTTTTGATAGTCGAAAATTTTCAATAACTTGTTTTGTGTCAATATTTTGTTACATGTGTTTGTTGATTCGTCCCGTAGTCGAACACTTCTATCACATTTTGGACGAAATCGACTTAGTAGAAATTTCATCTTTTTTCTAAGTTTTTGGGACTTCGAAAAATTATCACTTTTTTTTTATTTTTACGTTTTTTGCTCAATTAGTCTTAGGTATGATAACTAATAACTTTATCTTACAGATTTTTAGTTGTAAGAATAATTAACATTTTTATTGCAGATTCTTAGTTTAGTTAACATTTATTTGCATTTGTTTAGTCAACTTTTTTCATCCCACCACTTCAATTTGTTGTGAATTCTTCGAAGAATAACTTATTTAAAATTTCAAAATAGAATTTTACCAAAACATTGAAAATCCGGAAATCTTCAGGCGTAATTCAGTCCCGAATTTTTCGGACTAGTTGGTCACACCATTAATTATTTGTGATATTTTCTTTTGTTATTTTGCAGTGCATAGAAGTTGATGAGATTCCGTCGTCAGTGGGACTAAATAGTTTTTACGAAAAAATAAACGAAGACTCACTCTACAAAATGTGTCCCATTTTACTATATAGCTTAGTTAATAAAGACTGTACCAAAATGTTAGATGACCATCATGATATGGACGACATTGTTCCTATTGTAAATAACGGATTTGTCTGGCTGTGTTCTATTCTCGCTATTATAGTTATAAGCGCTTGTGGAGTCTTATCTCTAGTTATTATCCCAGTTATGCAGAAGAGGTAAGTTTAATAAACACTATCAAAAGTGAATGAAAGTATTTTCCGCTAATATCACAAATAAGTACCATTATTTATGTTTTTAGGTTCTACAAGCCTCTCATACAATTTCTCGTCGCTCTCGCCGTCGGCACTTTACCCGGAGATGCTCTCCTACATCTTCTTCCCCACGCCATGAGTAATACACATGGTCTTTCTCATCATCACACCCATTTGGCAGAAGACTCTTCGCACGATGACAATATTCAGAAAGGTTGTGTTGGTATGTTGGAGGAAAGAAAAACAGAAGAACCATTCCCATATAACTGTCATCAACGATAGAAGAGAAAGTATAGATCAGAAAAATGAGACACAGTGTATGGACAAATACAATTCCTTTCCTTATTGCTATAAGGATATAATGGATAATCCTCGTAAGTTATTCAATTAACTTAAAATTTACTGTTAATATGTTACTCTCATATAAGCCAAATCAATTATTATGTGAGAGTGACTACTAAGCCATAAAAAGCAAGGGCTTATTCCATAACCTATCTCAATTACTTTTTTTTTCAATGCTTGTTTTGATTTAACTATTTAAATAAATGTACTTTTTATACCACTGATTATCATTAACCTATAGTACAAGGTTTATATTTATTTGTTAAAGACAATACATATTATGACACAGACAGAACGGCCACTACTGTCCTGGACCCCGCTTCCAAATCAGATACTCAAAAAATTTCTAAATCTTCTACCCTAGAGAAAATGGAACCCAATAACCAGAATCTGGATTGTCCGTCTGATATGAACATCTGTACTGAAGCTAATAAGATGTTAACTCCTGAACACAAAAATGATGATTATACTGTAATTGTACGAGAACATAAGAGCGAACACCACGGACATTCACATAAACACGGACATGTTCATACAGCAACTAAAAATTTTTCGTCCGTAGCCTAGATGGTCATAATGGGTGATGGGTGAGTATCAATAATTTGAATATCCCCTATTACAGTCTGTTTGTAAATATTTTAATAAAATTAACGGCCTTCTAACGAGATTTAAAAATATTCGTTTGTAAAGTTCTTCTCGGAGCCTTCTTTCAGTGCGTAAGAGTTTTTGGATTTCTTTTTAGCTCATTATGTTGGATGTGCCGGAAAAAACGTTACATTCATAAGCGGTCTATTCCTAACCTACGTTTGATTCGCTTCCTTCCCACATTTCGCTTTCTTCGAATTTATGTAATACCAAAATTCAAAGGCGGCCAACTTATTCAGATGCACTTGTTTCAATGTCCATAATTATAAAGAAAAGTAGGCCCTTCTAAGACTAAATGGGTCTTTGCTTTCGGGTTAATTTTCCCCATTCATATATCTCTTGTGCACTTCTCTTCCATTCTCTTATAATTATCGTTCTCAATTCATCCTCCACATCACCCATCTATGTGGTTCTAATTCTTCCTTTCTTGTTTGCTTGTTGGTTTCCATTGCACCATTTTCATACTTGCTTTTGTGTCTTTCTTTTGTGTCAAAAGGTATTTCCCTCTAGCTTGTGGGCGTATACGGCCCTAATGTCCACGGACCATTTCAGCTATAGATAGTGCGATTGGACCACCTTCCCTCATTTCCGAGGGTTCAGGCAAGCGACAATACTACATATACTTGTTTCAAATATAAGTTGAGGATTTTATACGTAATGATAAGTGTGTGCTGACAAGATTGAGTGAAATGTTGGTGCAGATATGTATGATAGTGTAGGGCAACTGTTTTTATAAATATTTAGATTTGAACAGAACACGATGTCAGTAGCAAGTTGTTTGCCTAGACGTGCAATTGTAAAAACATGTCGCAAAAGAGAAATTGTGCAGCCATTATAATTATAGACCAGCTGGCAAACAAAAAAAGAACACGGTTGTGGTCAAAAGAGTGGTACAAGAAAAAAAAGTGGTTAGCCGAATTAAGGGTTTCAGAAAAAACTCATTAAAAAAATTATTTACGTATGGATGATCACTAATTTAGATTTATTTTTGAATTAATCGAGTCTAAAGTCAAAAAACAAAATACTGTAATGAGACAAGCGATCACTCCTGAGGAAAGATTAACAGTTACGTTACGTTTTCCTGCAACAAGAAGATCTTATAAAGATTTGAAATTTAGTTGTCCTATATCCAGTCGTTAAGGATAATTATTCCAGAAACATGTTGAGCAATTTAACAGAGAATGAGTATTTACAGGTACAATTTAAAGATACTTTATTGGTTGGGTTAGTACAACAAATAATAAGAACATAAAGTAAAATATAGAGTTCAGATTAACTTAAATAAAGCAAAAAATAATTATAAATCCAGGTACTGGGTATCGTTATAGGTGTATTTGCAGAAGAGGGTGGTGCAGTATAAATATTAGAACCCTCTTTACTTGAAATAGATGTAACTGAAGACGGTTGTGAAATATTACATGAACTGCCTCCAAACAAATTCCCCGTTTGCATAAAATTGGCAAATTGTGTGGTTGCGTCTATGGTAATTTGATGTAATTCTCCAAAAAACAAAGTCTCGTTAATAATTTTTTTGCCATGGTTTGTTTGTCTTTAGCTATAGATATGCAATATGATTTCCAAATGCGATATACTCGTCATCAACTTGATGAATCACTTCATAAGCCTTCTGCAAATACGGATTTTGTTTCTTTGTATCTATTTTTCGCTTTTTACTCGTTGGTGTTTGCTTCGGTTCTTGAAGAACATCCTAAATTTTTTTTTTTGCAGTTTCCAAGTGTCAACAAGAGTGGATTACAATTGCGAGAGATTTTCAATAATCCTGGAATTTTCCTAATTGTTGCGGGGCATTAGACGGAAAACATACAACAATTGTTCCGCCACCTGGTTGTAAGAGTTATTTCTTCAATTATAAAGGATTTCACAGCATCATCATGTTAGCCATAAGTAATGCTAATTATGAATTTATTATGGTACACATAGGAACAAATGGAAGAGTATCTGATGGTGGTGATATGGAAAACACTACACTTCACTACAGAAAATTACAATCAGATGAGCTCAATTTACCGACAGAACAACTGTTACTTGAATGTAGGGATAAAACTCCGGTTCTGTATATCTTTGTGGCAGATGATGCGATTCAGCTATCGAAGAACTTAATGAAACCATTTTCTACAAAAAATTTGAGTAAAGAAGAACGTATATTTAATTATCGTCTAAGCCGTGCAAGAAGCATAATAGAAAATGCATTTAGATTAGCTGCAATGTTTCGAATATTTTATACACCAATAAATACAAAACCTGGTATCATTGGAGATGTCGTTTTAGCAACTTGCGTTTTGCACAATTTTTTACGTAGAAATTCCAGACTAACGTACACTCCAGTTCAAAGTTTAGATATTAAAGATACTGAAAATGGAACTGTAACCCAAGGTGACTGGCGAAATTCTGACGGACCATTTGCATCATTACAAATAAATCACAACATACACTACAGAAGAGATGCTAAAGAGGTACGGGAACATTTCAAACGCTATTTTAATAACGAAGCAAAGTATTAACCTGTGTTTGAAATTTGACCTTACCTGACTAATACTACCCTCATCATCATTTGAAGCTTCTGTTTGTTCCTCAAAAACGTCTATATTATGTGTGCCCTCTCTAACCATTTCTTGATCTTCTATGGAGAGTAATAATTTGAAATACCATAAACGTGCATCGTAATCTTCCAGTTTAAGTACCAGACACTTTTGATTCTTTTAGTTTTTTCAATTTTTAGCAGAACGCTGTTCGTAAAGAATTAATTTTTTTCACCACCATATCTTTGTCGGCGACTGGCTCTATTTCTTTTACTTTTTCAATCATCCTATCATAAGCACTATTTCTTGGATATTTATTGTTGTACTCTTTACTTTTAAATTTCCAGAGACACGGCAATTCTCTGTATAACTAAATGAATTCGGTTATAAATTGAGTAGAATAATTTCTTATATAACTCATTTTGTTTGTTGCTCAATGAACCACCAAAAATAACAAATCGTAAATTTCGTCGTATCACTACATGTACGGACTACATGTGCGAACTGTCGTTCCAACAAAAAATCAAAGCCTGTAGATTTAAATTCTGATGTTTGAACGTTTAGTATGCACAAACAAAGTGTTGAGCTACACGGATATTTAGGTATGCCCATACCCGTTTGCGCATACAAAATTCTATAAATGCTGTTAAATGTAGCAGTAGCATGTAGCAGTAAAAGGCTGGAGTAACTTACACGACCTACAACAGAGAACAGAGAAGACTAAAACAGAGTAAGGGCTCAGACGAGAAGACTTTCGAGAAGAAAAAAGAAACAGTACCTAGAAGCGCGAATACAGCAACTCGAGGAGGAACATAGAACCGGGCAGTCTAGACAGTTTTATAGGGACCTAAAAAACAATGAAGGGCAACACGACCAACAGCCCAAGATTTATAAAAGATGATACAGGACAATTACTTACCGACGACGAGGAGATAAGCCGTCAATGGAGAAAGTATTTTAAACAACTTTTAAATACAGAAACTCCCACAACAACAAGGCAACACAGACAATACCAGTTAGCCGAACCTGAAATAGTAGAGCCCACACTAGCTGAAGTAAAGTCCGCAATTTCGTCCCTAAAAAATTATAAAGCCCCAGGACCAGACGGCATACAGGCGGAACTACTAAAAAGGGGGAGAAAAGCTACATCTTGAGATATACCATCTTATAAGAGAAGTCTGGGAAAGAGAAGAAATACCGAAACACTGACATGAAAGTCATATAATACCTATCCACAAGAAGGGAGACAAACAAATATGTCGCAATTATAGAGGAATATCGTTAGTCATCAAGTCCCCTTGACGTTGGCGATTAACATGGCGAAATTGTCTCTGTCTCGAGCTATTCTAAATAGTTGCTCAGCTTTCTTTATTCCTAACACCATACGCAGTGGAAATAATAGGTGACTATCAAAGTGGATTCAGACCGGGGAGGTCGACCATAGACCAGATCTTCGTCCTACGCCTACGTAAGTGTTGGAAAAAAACTGGGAATTCAATCGCGACGTACACCAAATATTCGTGGACTTTAAACAAGCCTACGATTCTGTTAGCAGAGAGGCATTGTGGAAGACCATGGTAGAATTGGGAGTACCTGAAAAGCTGGTAAGATTAGCACAGGTGATCACGGAGAACGCTTCCGCATGGATCAGAATTGGCAACACCACGTCGGAGGAATTCCACATTGACACCGGGCTTAGACAAGGAGATCCTCTCGCTCCCCTGCTGTTTAACTTCGCACTGGAACATGCAGTAAGGAAAGCTCAGCCACAATTAACAAACGGATTTGCCGCACAAGGATCAAAAACACTATTGGCCTTTGCGGATGACGTGGACACAATAGCACAATCCACCAGAGCTGCAAAAGAAGTTTTTACCCTATTCGAGACCGGAGCCAAGGAAATTAGTCTTAAGGTAAACGAGGATAAGATCAAGTACATGGTAGTTACGAAGAACCCAAGACCAAGGGTTAGGCAAAACGTAACAATTAACGAATATAACTTCGAAGTCGTCAAAGAGTTTAAGTATCTGGGAGCGATCATAACATCTGAAAACAAATATGAAAATGACGTGGCAGCCAGGATAATAGCAGGAAACAGGACATATTACTCTTTAATGATAATAATACTCTAAAATACTCTCAAGATCAGCAAAAATTAGAGTATACAAGACAATAATTCGACCCACAATAACGTATGGAAGCGATACATGAACGCTGAACCAGTGGGAAACGATAAAATTACTGGTTCTTGAAAGAAAGATACTGCGGACTATCTATGGGCCTTGTAGAGAAGAAACAACAGGAGAGTGGAGAAGAAGACACAATAATGAACTCCAGACAATATATGGAGATGAAAACATAGTCCGCTACATTAAAGCAAACTGAATAAGATGGGCGGGCCACGTCCTGAGGTCAAATAACGAAAGACAATGGAAGGAAATAGTAAACGCGGCTAAGACTCACCTAGAGTTGTAGAGCCAAACGATGATGATGATGATGATGATGACATGTAGCGGTAACACAAACAAATAGTTGTTGACATGTTCGTACAAACATGTTGACATTATTTTTCTTTCTTCATAACATGTTTGTACAAACATTATATTAAAACAAAATGCATTATCTAGGATTAAATTAAGTTTCTACCGATATGTTTGATTAAACATATTTTATCTGACTAGTATGAACGTGTAGTTTTAAAACTTGATGTAGTGTTATTTGTATAATCAAACTAGTTAAACAAATTTGTTGCTACGTTTAGGGCCCGCTTTAGTTTACTCTCAATAAACATCAAACACTGATGAAAAACATAAATGATTTATCCTATATGTTACTGTCTTACTAATACTGGTATTTTCCTTTTATTAACTTCATCTTCCTCTTTTAATATGGGTAACCAGATCTTTCTGCATTCTACCGAAGAATTTACCACTTAATTGGTCTCATTTAGCATAATTCGAGCCGTTTCTTTGATTTTTCTGTTTTTACCACCTGTTTCTTTTAGGACTATACTTGAATTGTTACACTGAACCCTATGTTCATTTTCCCATGCGTGTTTTTACAAATTTGAGATCTATCAAATTCTCTATTTTTAATATAACATTGATGTTCTCTTATTCTAACATATAATGGTCTTCATGTTGCACCTAAATAAAATTGATCGCATTCACAACGTATTTTATAAAAACAATTCTTTGTTATTTCTTGTTTATTGTTAGGTTTATTTTTAGGTAAAATAGATCTCGATGTGTTTGTTGTTTTGAATGTTGTTGAAATGTTGAATTTATTTCTTATCTTTTTAAGGTTTCTGATAATCCTCTTATGTATGGTGTTGTTATTTTCATCGTATTATTCCTTGTGTATGCTGTAGGATCTCGTTCTAAGTTGTTCTGTTCTATTAGGTCGATTGTTGAAAATTCCTTATTTACAAAGAGTAACGGATAATCATTTTTTAATAAAACAGATGTTAACAAATGTTTCTCCTATAAGAACGAATTTTTGTTAGAATAAGTAACTTTGGCTCTATCGTACAAGGCTTTTATGACTCCCTTATTAATATTAATGTTGTGATTTGATTTTAAATTTAGATATCTGTTGGTGTGTGCTGGTTTTTTATTCACTAAATAACAAAAAACAAAATTTGTTTAATTTATTAATATTTGTATTTTGAGAACGATTTCCGAAGTGGAAATTGAAACGTCAATAAACTTATTTTAAACGTCAATTGGGGCGTATTCTTAAAATTCTTAAAATACTATTTCGAAAAACTTTTTTTAATACTTTCTTTCGGTATCTCTAACGGGAACAACACTATCAAAACGCCTTAATAGGTCAAATGGTTGTCTAAGAACTTACAGTAGCATTCCACGGAACAAAAGGAAAAACAGAGGATCTGGGACAAAAGTTTTATATTTTAAAACAAAAGATGTCATTACTTGAGAGCAGAAACTTGCAAGTTTTAATTAAAACCCCCCAGTAGAGAGTCAAATGAGGATAAACATTGTATTTTATGCAGCGGATCTAAAAAAGAATAATGTCTAACCATCATATTTTGAATATTTAAAATGTGTTTCTTTCAATCTAAAGAAATAATAATTACTATCTTAAACAAATCTTAGCAATAATGTTTAACTAACGTTTTAATATTTTTGAGATATTTACAAGTCAAATATGGGATCATATTTACACTTATGTTTTAAAAATTTCATTAAATGCCAAGAACAAAATTTACATCAAAAAGTTTTATCGGTTCCTTTTCTATAACTGTTTATTAAATAGGACGTAACAAAATAAACAACAGATTACGTTGTAAGTATAGAGAATCCTATCATATGCTTTTTGAAAATCGATAAATACCATATACAAGCGTTTGTTCCTTTATTTCTATACTTTTTCGTCACCTACCTACAAGGGAAAGTTTGCATCTGTTGTTAAATTTTGACTAGATCATAAATAATTCCCAGAAAATTAATTTTCCTTACATGCCCGTCCATCAAATATCTTAATGGTGTACATCTACTACATCATCTACATCTACTAGCATTATCATACTTATTAACATCTTAGCCGATCTGTTGTATGTGTTATGGACAAAGTGATTATGTTAGCCATTATGTATAATGCCCGGTCATTATTAATAATGACTAACTTCAGCGGGCAATTTGATAACTTTTTACAATTTATCATATTGTCTGGTCATTATGAAAAATGCTATACTATGGCCGGGCAATGTGATAAATCGGCGTTCTTAGTAAATCATGCGATCTTCAGCAGCGAATCAACGCGCTGTATCCAAGGTTACAGTCACCGAAGCGCGTCGGCCATTATTTATAAATCATATTGCAGTTGAATGTTAGTAATGGTATATACGACAAGTGATTTGTTTGTGACATTTCTTTGTTAATTCTTTGTTTATAAAGTATTGCATAGTGAACTATGGAAAAAGAAGAACCATTAAGTGATATGAAAAATGGATTTAACAATCGGTTAACTGAATTAATTTCAGCAAAAAGTCAAAATTCACAAATTTTCACAAAAACAGCCTACATGGAAATGATACAGAAGGTAAAAAACTCTAAAAGTAAGCAGACAAATAAAACGCCGAGTGTTTATCAGCGCTTACGAAGATTCGACGTTATGACGATTAGAGAAGTAGAAAAATTGATTGTTCCTGTGAAAGAAGATAACGTAATTAAATACTACGTCCATACAGAAGAAATATTTGATACATTGCGTGATCTTCATATTACTATCGGGCATAGTGGTAGAAACCGAATGGAGAAGGAAGTACATTCTAAATTTAAAAATATTACAAGGGAGATGATTGTTATCTATTTAAATTTATGCATGACCTGTCATAAAAAACATAATGTTCCAAAGAAAGGCTTGGTGGTGAAACCAATATTGAGCAAGGAAATGAATTCAAGATGCCAAGTCGATTTAATCGATATGCAGTGACAAGCCGATGGCTGTTATAAATTTGTGCTTGTTTATCAAGACCATCTTACCAAATTTGTCTAACTTCGACCTCTTACAAGTAAAAGAGCAGAAGAAGTGTCGCATGTACTTTTGGATATTTTCACAATATTTGGGGCGCCGAGTGTGCTTCATAGTGATAATGGCAGAGAATTCGCTAACCATATTATCAAAGAGCTGTGTAGCATGTGGCCCGAGTTAAAAATGGTACATGGCAAACCCAGGCATTCTCAGAGTCAAGGATCTCTAAAAAGGGCCAATCAAGACGTAGAGAATATTCTTGGTTCGTGGTTAGAAGACAACAATACAAACAAATGGTCTGAAGGCTTACGTTTTGTTCAACTAATGAAAAATAGAGCTCATCACACTGGCATAGGTTGTAGTCCATATGAAGCCATGTTCGGCACAAAGTTGAAAGTTGGTTTAAAAAGCTCTCTACCCCAAGAAGTTCTGACTGATGTTAATTCGGAGGAAGACTTAGAGGTCCTGTTCAAAAATCAAGAGGCTAGGCTATCTACAGAACCGGATATAATACAAAATAATAATATAAATGTGGACTCTTCAATATTGTTGCCCGAATCAAGTTCCATATCATCTGGCTACACCCTGGACGTTCAAAAAATTGGAGCAATTTTAATTGATGAAAATTCATCTCGTGAATCTAGTCAAGTTCCAGAATTTTTAACAAATGCGGTAGAAACGGCTATTATAGTTAATTTAGAAAATAATGAAAATCTGGATTCCAATATAGATATTAGAATAAACGATGTAGGAAGAAAAGAAAATTGGCTTTGACGAATCTAGAACAATAAGCCGAGAAGATGTTAAAATTTTCCAATTCCAAATATCCATCGGCTAAACTAGGTAATACAGTTAGGATACGAGTGCCAGATGTGGACCAAGCTCGTAGTGATCAAAGAAATCTACTAGCTATCGTGACAGAGATAATTGAAAAAAAAAGCTTTACAAACTAGGCACAAAATATGGCCTACTAAATCAGTTATATTCAAGAAACCAGTTTACCGTTTGTAAAGAAAAGTGTCTGGAATCTCTTCTATGGAATATCTCTTAGAGAATGCGCAAGAAAATCTTCTAACTGTGGGGTACAAGGATACAGTAGGTGCGGTTGTAAAGGTGGGTGTAAATCCGATAAGTGTAAGTGTTGTAAAGAAAAAAAATATGTAACTCCAAGTGTCACCATAGTGGAACATGTTTCAACAAATAGTTATGTATTGTAAATCATTCATACAAAATAAATTTCGATGATGTAGCACGCAAAGGTAGTAAGTGTATTTTTATTTAAAATTGAATTTGATTTAGAAGAAAAACGATTTAATTTTTTACTGGCCGCTTTGTGTGTTACCATCGATTTCGGTCATTAGAAAAAATGCAAATAAAAACACAGAATTCTTGTTTTGGTTTCCTCAATTACCGTTAATATGTATTATATTTTTTATGTATACTTATTCATTAAATGTACTCATGTGCCATTACACAGAAGACGGCAAGACTGTTTTCATTAGTATGTAAGAAATATTTTAGTTTTTACTACATACTTGATTGTATCAAAATAAATATATTTCATATTTAATAAAAATAAAAGTAGTTTTAATCATCCTGTCTAGTGGATGCCAAGCATTATACATAATGCCCGGGCAATGTAATGAATTTAATAGTATTTATTATATTGACCGACAGTATTGGGCATTTTTTATATAGCCCGGACATTAAGAAAAATGACCAATTAATCATATGGTCCATAACATATGTACTAGCTGGGTATACTGTTTTTCGAGAAGCTTTTTCGTAATCTCTGTCTACTTCTGTGGAGATCTGCCCCATTGGCGTTGACTCTGAGGCCTTTCCTGGACCACCAATTGCTCCATTTTGTGATCGCTTTGATGGATATGACCAAAGCACTTTTTTGTCATAGTAATGTGACGATCACCATACTCCGTTTAGTTCAGTAATTGCTGCTCTTGTTAGTTTCCATGCGTCTTCGAACTTTAGGTTCAGAAGTCCTTGTGTTGTTAACTAGAGCTCCCAGATAAATCATAGAGGAGATTACCTCGCATCCCGCAATAGGTCGGGTTTTAGGAAAGTTTTGTTGGCGATCAATAACCATGATTTTGGTTTTGTTATAGTTAAAATAGTTAAAATAGTCCTTTAGCATTTTCTTACTCGAGATTTTTTATTAAGTTAGTAATTTCTTCTAAAGTAGAGGCTAAAAGTGTAGTGTCGTCTGTGAAAGTCAAGGCACTCTGTATACATGGTAAATAATATGGGAGATAAAACGTATCCTTGAATTAAGTCCTTCTCCAAAATGCATTCGGCAGATAGGCACCAACTCTTTCGAATATATGCCAGGTTATCTTAATACAGTTTGCCAATAAGGTGAGTGTTTAGGTACACCCATTGTCGTCAGTATGTTTCATAGTTTATCGTATCTAACATCAACAAAACATATAAAAATCAAGATCTAATATTCTCTTGATTTTTCTACGTTTCTTATATTAAGGATTCGTTCCCTAGTACCTCTACTCTTCACAAATCCAGCCTTCTTAGGTGCTATTTGCTAACTTATGAAGTTTTCTAGACAACGTTGCAGAATGTAGTGGATCACCTTCCTGGCGTGTGATATTAGTGCTAGTAGTTTACAGTCTTTTGAATTATTCTTTGGACCTTTCTTACGTAGAGGTAAGATTATGGTCATTCACAAATCTTTAGGCCAGATGCCTGTGTGCCATATTCTACAATTATTGTTATATTCTCACTCCACATACCGGAAGATCCTTCAAGATCAGTAGCAGTAATAAAATCATAACCTGCTGCTTTGCTTACCTTAAGTATGTTCAGAGCAAATTCAACATCGGAGAGAAGTATGTCAGGTTTAGATTCAAAGACTTTATTTGTCGGTTCCTGTGAGTTTAATGTGATGTATCTTTATTAGAGAAGATTGGAAAGTGGAAGCCTGACTTTCTGGTACATAAGGGGTGTCCGCGGGCATCTGGTTCATATCGACGTATAAAGACATAATACGCCTTCCAAACCGTCCCTTGTTCAATGTATGAGCATTGCCTTTATCATTTTTGATAGACCAAGATTTCTGCTTAAATTTACGTGTGAGTAGTCTGACTTTATCAAAGAGTTCTTTGGTGTTATTTGTTTTGTGTCGCCATGTTGTTGCATATCTCGACAGATTTTTTCTATAATATGCTTGTTCTTGTCTCTTCTACCGGCAGCCTGAATAGTTCTAGATAGCTGTCGGACTGTCGATATAAGGAATACCTAAGAGGGTTTTCAGTTTCAGCAATTTTAGGTTTTGTGTGTTCTTCAACAAGATCAACCGTATCTGCAGACATCCACATTTTTTTTTTAGTCCGGTTGAATCAGCACTAGACTGTAACTCGAAGTCAATCAAGATCTCTATCCAGGTATTTTTAAAAGATAGTTAAATCGGAATCATAAGTACCCATGGTTAGTAAAGTATTTTCCAATATTCCATTACATTGTGTTTTAAACTGTTGTGTATCTTTTATTTGTAATAACCACTTGTTGTGGACCGCTAGAACACGCTTTGAATTTTTGATTTAGTGTTGCAAAAAGGAGTTGGTGATCATAGCCGCAGTCAGCGCCAGGTCGTATTTTACATTAGCTAATAGATGTTTTCCAGCGTGTTTAATCATTGGTGAGATCCATTTGCACAATTTTCTGGGATGGTGCTTATTAGGCCAGAGAAATAAACGAAAACAAATGACAGTTGTTTTGAGTAGTGTGGACCTTTGTACTGAAAACCTATATTATTTTTAAACTAAATTAGTAATTAAGAAATTAAGGTCAAAAATGGTAAATTTAAGAGCAATAAGCTTATAGAACATTGAAATTTGTTGCTCAGAAAGTTGAAAAACCATCATTTTACATGAAATATTGGGTCGTTCACTGCTTAAAATATAATCAAAATTACAAAGCAATCAGTCAAATAGTTTAAAAGGCATTTTATTTGTTTATTTCAAATTATGTTTTTTTTGCAACAATATAAGTCAAACAATGATGAAGGTACAGCATTTCTAAGGGTATGTTATAAAAGAAGAAGGAATATTTTAACTGCAATATTAAAAAAAGATAAATAAAAATGATTTTATTGCAAAATAATTTTACAAAACATATTGATTTTTGCTTATAAACAATAATTATAATTGCAATACAGTAAGTTTTTAACTTACCTATAGAAAAATTGTTTTTTAATATTGTAAAGAACAACATACCTCATAAAACGGTTGCATCTCTAAAAGGAGGATGTGTGTTTGACAATCTTCAAGATGTATCGACCGGCTGGCAGATCGAGGCGGTCATAAAAGCGAGAATAGGGGTGGACTATTCCAGATTATTCTAGTAAAGTTTGTTTAGCAAATTCTCCGCTACTGATACGCTTCTTCTACTGTTTCTAAAACTTATTAGGAGAGCTAACTTACGATATTACGCGTATGACTCATTTCGTTATTTCTTTGCAGAGGTATAGTATCCTTATAACGACGAACAAAGAACAACGAACAATTAGAGCGAATGGTACAACAATTAGATCAAAAAGCTAGAAAAGTTGGACTGAATGAATATGACTAACGACAAAACCAAAGTGGTGACTTATTTTTTTGAGATTAATATAAAACAAATTCGTCTTCTTCTTCGCGTGCCATATCAGAATTATCCGACGTTAGCGATCTCCATTGCGAAGGCTTCTTGATCTTCTGCAATGTGAAATAATTGTCCTGCATTTGGTATCTGAGTCCATTCACGAATGTTTTTTAACCAAGAAACCTGTTTTCTTCCTACACCTCTACGGCCCTCTATTTTCCCTTTAAGGATCAGTTGTAAAATTTTATATCGACTTCCCCTTACTATATGTCTCAGATAAGACATTTTTCGATGTTTAAGAGTCTTTAGCAGTTCTCTGTCTTTGTTGACGCTCCTTAGTACTTCTTCATTAGTTTTTCTTGCTGTCCAAGGTATTTTTAGCATTCGTCTATGAACCCACATTTTCAATACTTCAATTTTGTTCATGATCGATACTTTTAGCGTCCACACTTCTGCACTGTACACAAGTACAGACCAAACATAGCACTTAACCATTCTTTGCCGTAGTTCTAAACTGAGATGGTTATTGCAAAGAAATGACTTCATTTTCATAAAAGTAGTTTTAGTCATTGCTATTCTAAGTTTTATATCTATGTCTGGATCTAGTTGGTCCTTATTACAGTTCCCAAATATGTCATTCTGTGAACTTTCCCAACTTGGACTCCGTTCAATTGAAGCTTTGCATCGGGATGTGGGTCACGACTAAACACTAAAAATTTGGTTTTGTTTGAGTTTATTTTAATGCCCATTTCCTCTCCTACCTCGTGAATACGATCAAGCAAAATTCGTACAAGAATCAAATAGGCCCGCACATAGTATATCAATGTGAAACCCAATGTGTATAGTCGCGAATTTAACACGTTCCTACGAATACGAGTGGTTTGCTAAGCATTTTATATTACAACATGGAGGCGTCTATAGTCGAACAATTTTCAATTAAAGGTGACTAATCTACAAATGGGGGTAGCGGGTAGGAACTCCTCTGGATAGTCCTATCAGGGAAAATGAATCAATCCCTGCCCTCCGTAGATTTCAGGGGTTTCCTGACCCGGGAAACTAGTACCTGCTTAGGGTCCCTTGTCCAGGGTCACGGATGAAGTCCACAACGGCAGACACGGCGGAGAAGAATACCTTCGGTACGGCGTGGACGGCGGAAGTGGCAATCCCTTGATTTTAGGGATTGTATAGAATCACTCGCCAACCCGCTCGGCAAGCGTGGCGTTTTAAATATGCTAAAACCTCCCAAGTTGAAGATGTCGAGTATCAATACGAAATTACCCCAGGTGAGTAGAGTTATACACTCAGAATCTCACACTGAGCAATCAGTCAGCCTCATGGATTCTGGGGGAGGCAAATATTCGACTGAATCTAATAAGAAAAACTACCCACCATTGCTTCGTATAGCCACTTACAATATAAGAACTATGAGGACCCAAGAACACCTTGAAGAACTAGAACAAGAGCTCTCAAATATCAAATGGGATATAATTGGACTGTGCGAAACTCGCTTACCAGGAGAAGTATGTACCATCTTAAAATCTGGTCACCAACTATACCAGAAAAACTCCGTAGAAAATCATCACATAGGCGGTGTAGCGTTCCTAGTAAACAAACGAACTCCCTATAACATAACGAAGTACTGTGCTGTATCAAACAGAGTCATATATCTTGTCATCGCTTTAAACAGCAGATACAGCTTACAGATAATACATGGATATGCACCGACAGGAAACTCAACAGACGAGGAAGCTGAATCATTCTACGAGGATCTGACAACAGCAAGGAACCAAGAAAAATCACACTTCGTAATAATCACAGGAGATTTTAATGCAAAAATTGGTACAAAAGAAGACGGCGACACACAATATATCGGTCGCTTTGGGCTGGACAACAGGAACGAAAGGGGTGAGATGTTGTACAACTACTTAAACAACGAAAATTTATTTTGTCTCAACACTTTCTTTAAAAAATCTAAACAACGTAAATGGACATGGATCAGCCCAGACAAGAAAACTAAGAACGAAATAGACTACATACTCTCCAATAACAAAAACATATGCACCGACGTGACAGTACTAAACAAATTCTATACCGGGAGTGACCATAGATTGGTTAGAGCGAACATTAAAATACAGACGAGAGTAGAACGAAGCAAACTTATTAAACGAGAACGATACCCAACCACCGATGTCCTGTCTCAAAAACAAACGGAATACCAAAAAGAACTAAGCACAAGACTAAAATCAATAGAGACACTGAAACAATTGGATATAAACGGACTAGCCACTAAAATAAAAGTAACTGTAACAACATCGGTTAAGAAAATTTGCTCAAACACGAAAACAGCCAAAACATCTAAACTCCAACCTAATACAATTAAACTACTCCAAGAAAGACGAAACAGAACAGATCGAACTTCGGACAGCTTTAAAAGTTTAAACAAAAATGTGAAGAAAGAAATCAGGAACGATCATAGAAACTATAATAACAATCTAATAAAAAATATAATACAAGATAACTGCAACATGAAAGTACTCAAAGCAAAAAACTCAAGCGGCACAACAAAAATCATAGAAATAAAAAATGAGAAAAACGTCACCGTCAGAGACAGAAAGGAAATAAGCGAGGCCATTGAAAAATTCTACACTAAACTATACTCGGTAAATACACAACCACAACAACGACGTACTCAACGAACAATAATTAACACCGGCTCAGAAGAAATACCGGACATAACCGACTATGAAATAAGAATGGCCCTAAATCAACTTAAAACGAATAAATGTCCGGGAGAGGATAAGATTACAGTTGAAATGTTGAAAATTGGTGGCAGAAAAATGGAACAGGTATTAAATGTTTTATTTAATAAAGTAATTGATGAAGGAAAGATTCCTCAAGAATGGTCCAACTCTGAGGTCATTTTATTATTCAAGAAAGGAAACAGAGCAAACATCGAGAATTACCGACCAATATCCTTGCTATCACATCTGTATAAATTACTTACTAAAATCATAACCAACCGCCTAACACATAAGCTCGATTTCTATCAACCTATCGAGCAGGCTGGATTCAGAAAACATTTTAATACCATAGACCACTTGCACACCGTAAGAACACTGATAGAAAAATGCACCGAGTATAATGTTCCAATTCATATGGCGTTCGTCGATTTCCACAAAGCATTCGATTCCATCGAATTATGGGCAGTGCTTGAATCTCTAGAAAATGCACGCATAGATTCAAGATACATTAACATAATTAAAAACATATATGAAAATGCCACAATGCATATAAAACTGGACGAAAGCACAAAAACTAATCCCATAAGACTACAACGGGGAGTAAGACAAGGAGACACCATCTCTCCCAAACTATTTACTCTTGCTCTAGAAGATATTTTTAAGAAACTGGAATGGAACAATAAGGGTATCAACGTCGACGGATCATACTTAAACCATTTGAGATTCGCAGATGACATAGTTTTAATAGCCGATAATATCCAAGAACTAAATGATATGTTACAACAATTAAATGCAGTTTCAGGAGCGGTAGGCTTAAAAATGAATTACAGCAAAACAAAAATACTGAGCCGAGACCAGACAAATATAACAATACAAAATCATACCATAGAAAATGTGGAACATTATGTATATCTAGGTCATGTTATCAAACTAGGAAAACCAAATCAAGATGCTGAAATTAAAAGAAGAACACAACTGGCTTGGGGCGCTTTCGGCAAACTAGCACATATCTTGAAAAACACCTCCATTCCTATAAACTTAAAGAAAAAAGTGTATAACACATGCATACTACCTGTTTGTACCTACGGCTTGGAGACAGTAGCACTTACCAAAAAATCTGCCAAAAAATTAGAAACAACGCAAAGAGCAATGGAACGAATCATGCTTGGAATATCACTAAGAGACAAGATTAGAAACACCGAGATACGACGTAGAACGAAGATTAGGGATATTGTGGAAGAAATTACAAAAATGAAATGGCGCTGGGCAGGTCACGTAGCCCGATATAATGACAACAGGTGGACACGGAGAATTCTAGAATGGAGACCAAGGACGACAACAAGAAGCATGGGAAGACCTCAAAAAAGATGGGTAGATGACATAAGAGCGGTGGCAGGCAAACAGTGGATTAGATTGGCGCAAGATAGAGAAAGATGGAAGCAATTGGGAGAGACCTACATTCAGGAGTGGATGGAAAATGGTTGACAAAGAAGAATCTACAAATTGAACTAAACGGTAGCGGCAACCATGTAAAATTTCATTAGTAAATTCTTACCGGGGTCATTTTTATTGTGTATGCTTCGCCCATGTAAGTATGTAAATTTGTAATCCATGTAAGATAAATTTGCCCCCGTAACAATATAAATTAATGCGATTCACGAGTATATAGTGAGACAAGTTCATTGAATAGTTTGAAACATCCGTAAACTTATCAATATTTTGCTGGTCTATATATATTTACGTTCTTAGAAAGAATGTTAATGAGAAAAATATGATATCTTAGTTTATTCCTTCCAGATTATAAACATTTGTGCATAAGCGTAGTGTGTTATTGGGAATATATTTATTAAATAGACTTTATTATTAACTTTAAAACAGTTTGAAGGTAAGTATAGTAAATTTGAGGCCAGTTTATTCTTTATATAGTATTAAACCCTTAACGGACGCTCAATATACAAAGAGAAATTTGACAATTAATTTATTAGACTCGATTAAAAATAGATAAATTAGGACTGATTCACAACCAAAAAAATTTTTTTTTCTCATTTTCAAGGAAAACAGTACAATTTTTAATAAAGGAACATATTGTATCTTAAACGTAAATTTAATTTTAAAGTGAAAATTTTCGAAACATTCGGGGTGTAGATGCATTCTAAACTTTTTACATAAATAAATAGTATTACTTTTGTACACCCTAGATTTTTGCACTATCGTTTCTTTTTGTAATGTGGCCAATATTGTCGAATCTGGTTTCATCTGGTAAAGCAAATTTAGATTTACGTCCATGTACTAAGTGACACTGGCGTAGCGGTTTCTTCATTATTATAAATTAAAATTATAAATTTATGTCGGCTCATGCTTTCTCTTATAATATGCACTTCTTTATCCTCATCCTTTGATCAATGCATATCAACCTAAAGCGAAGTGTAAACCAGATAATATACATATGCTAATAATTTTATTTAAATCTATGTTATTCATTTCAAAATTGTGACGGTTATTCTCAATTACTTTTTTATCAAAAAGGGTAAAAAAACTTCAATATATGAATTGCCTACATGGTTGGCTTTTATATTGTCTAAATATCAATCAGACTGATGTTGAATTACTACTGAGCACGAACGAATATCCGTTATTACAACTTGAGATAAATTTGGATTTACTATTTTTGCCTGGTTTTTTCTTTGGTCGTTTTACCTGTGGTTCAGAGGAATATCATAATCAGAATCGTCAGAATTCCCAATCACTTGTATTTCATATGTACCTGCAATATCCGATTTTATTGATTCTTAACAAATAATATTATCATCAATGTCTTCAAGGAATACAATATACCAAACGATGGAATACCGACGGACTGTTAAGAAAGGAAATAATAACAACACCTGAATTAAGACACGAAATAGAAATCAGTTTTCAGGAAGTAGAAATAGTCATAAATTCACTCAAAAATAGACAGTCACCAGGACCAGACGGAATAACCAACGAGCTTCTAAAATACGGAGGAGAAAGTATGACCCTACAGATGACAAAGCTTATACAAAAACTAATATTGCACTGCAAGAAACGAGACGCATGGAGAAACAGCATAAGGTTACCAATGTTCAAGTAAAGGAGATAAAGAAGACCAGACAAAGGCTTTCATTCGCATCCATGTCGAAGACGTCTTACACCTACTGTATAAAAGAAACATACCAATCAATATTATACAAACCATCGAAAGCATCTACCTCCATAATCGAATACAGGCAAAGATAAATGGAAAACTAACACAGTGTATACCAGTACAAAGCGGAGTCAGACAGCGTGACTCGTTAAGCCCACTTCTCTTTAATATAATAATGGACGAAATAATACAAGCAGTACGTAAAGGTCATGGCTGATGAATGGGAAACAAAGAAATCCAAATATTATGTTATGCAGACGACGCCGCATTAATCGCCGAGACAGAAGACGAGCTCTAAAGATTAACACATATCTTCAATACAACAGCTAAGAAATACAATATCATAATATCAGCAGAAAAGTAGAAATGTATGACAAACATTTAAATACCCACTAAATACCCACTACGGTGTAAAATCAAAATTGATGGGAAATAAAGCCCGAAGCAAGGTTTAGATATCTGGGAATAGATATAACTAGTTACGGAGATGTTGAAGAAGAAGTACGACAGCAAAGCTTAAAAGCAAGTAAAGCGGCGGGTTCTCTTAAAGACACAATCTGTAAGAACAAACACCTAAGACAAGACACTAAACAAGAGTCTATAAAGCAGCAATTAGACCTATATTAACATACACGGCGAGATAGGGAGAGAAGCAAGAAGATCATACAATATAGAAGACATAAATGGATGAGTGACAAAACGAAAACAGGAGTGGAGCAGATCAGTAGAATGGCAGAGGATAGAATAGTACGAATAGCACGAGATAAGTCACCAAATGGACGAAGAAGTATTGGCAGACCAAGAAAAAGATGGTAGGATAATTCAAACAATTTAGAAGGCTAATAATGAAGAAGAAACAGGCTTTAAAGCCTACATATTAGAAGGAAGAAGAAGAAGAAGATCAATGAGTTCTACATCAGAAACTTTCTAATCTAATCTCGGCGGCAAATAAACCACATTAAGTGAGTCAGCATTTTCACAATCTGAGTCTTCTTCTAACAAAGCTATTAACTTTTTAGTAGTTAGTGCCATCTTCATTTCATATTTCGAGAATATACTGAAATAAACAAATGCACTTCTATATAAACATTCACTAGCATTCACCTAATAATAGTTTAGCTTACTTCATTTTAATTTATATGAACTTCATAATACATTTTCATATTTATATAAACAAATAAACACAAGGAAACTTTCAAATTAAGTAAAAAAAACAAATAACGTTACACACAGCCATTCTATAAATAGAGAATGGTGTGTAATGATGTGTTATTAAAATTGCAGATTGTTTTTAGTCTAATGAAAAAAAAAAAATAAGTATTTTTCAAAGTTATCTTTTTTTGAAGTTTTGTATTAGATACTCGCTAATAAGAATAAAATTTTACTTTACTTTGTTAGACTATACTATAAGATACCTACCTAAGTTAAAAGAGACATGATAATTTAATAATTAAATCGGTCTTAGATTTACATTTTTACGTAATTACTTATGTGTTTAAATAAATAATTAAAATTTTTTTTGGTACGCCTCTGTAAAATTGATAATTTCAATACGATTTCGTTGAAAAGTTATCGTTAAGGGCTTCGTTAAGTACGATGTTGCCAAGTAATCACCTTCAATTAAAAATTGTTTTAGTATAGTAAGTCATGTGTAACAATGTAACTTGGAAGAATTTGAGATAATAGTATTACCAAAGGGTCCTTAAAATACAAGACAAGTACGAGAAGATAATTTTTTTAGGATCAATAAATAACTTTTATTATTTATTACAGTATCTGAGGTAAAATACGAATACTCACCAGGATTAATACCATTAGCAGCGTAAAGTCCCGACATGTTTTTCAACATTTGTTTAATGTCTGGCCTTAATTCTTGTAAATTTGCAGAAGAATTCAGAGTATTATCTTCATTATAGATTTGATCGATGTGTTGTGTTAATTCTTGTAGCTCCTCTTGCCGTGATCTATACATAGCGTCCAAGTACTGAATTCTCACTTGAAGTTCGGCCAACCTTTGTAACAAGGTTTCTTCGGATGAAATATCTGTAACAAAACAAAAGGTACTGAAACTTATGATAAATTTTTATATTCTAGTTTTCTACAAAGAATAATTCATAATTCCAAAATATTTAGATTGCTGAAAGTTAACAAATAAGTTTTGATTAAACATTTTTTCAGGGTTAATACCACCAGAGAGTTTATTTTATCGAACAAACTTTTAATTTTATAATTTCAAACTCAACTGCTTAGAAATTTAGGAGCCGACTAATAAAACAATGAAGATAAATTGTTTCTTTGCGAAATAAAAATTAAACCTTATACGGAGAAAATAAAACTTTGGTATTTGAGAAGATAATTTAAGGACTCGGCCTTAGAAATATTTTATTACTACAGACATTATAAAATAAGAAACACATAACAAACAATAAAGAAGATTTCACTTATAAAATTAAAAATATTTCTGACAGCATTTGGTTAATTTAAATTATTTCTTTCTGGTCCTTAAGAATATTAAGAATATAAATAATATAAAGAAATTTGTAAATACAGCTTACTGTTTAAGAAGAAAAAAATATTAATTGCTATTTTGTCTGGTTTTTATATTATCAGTCTTTATTTTACTTTTGTAAAAGTATACAGTTTGCGTTTAATTTAAAATTTCGTATTAAATATTGGTGGCTAAAGAAAAATGGATGGAGGATGCATGCAAGGAATTAGAAAAGTTGAATGAAAAACATGATACGTTTAATATGTTTAAAAAAGTTAGAGAAGTAACTGGTCTTTATCATAAGAAAACTCCACATACTATAACCGATTTGTTGGGAAATATGATAATAGACGAAAATGAAATTCGAACAACCTGGTGTAATTATATTAGTGAACTGTATACTGATGATAGACTCGAAGAACCGGAGACTTTAGTTGAAGGTGAAGGACCAGAAATACTAAAATCAGAAATACTGCATGCCATAAAGTTAGCAAAGAACAAGAAAGCCGTTGGCCCTGATAACATACCGACAGAGATGTTAAAGGTTATAAATGAGGAGAACATTGGAATACTGGTCAAACTTTTCAATGATGTTTATTCGACTGGTGATATTCCTGAAGATTGGTTAAAGTCCGAATTCATAACACTACCAAAAAAACAACGTCCGAAAAACTGTAGCGATTATAGAATGATAAGCCTTATGAGCCACACTTTGAAAATATTTCTACGCATCATCCACAGTAGAATCAGAGATAAATGTGAAGAAGATCAGGATGAAACATAATTTGGCTTCAGAAATGGACTGGGAACTCGGGACGCCCTCTTTGCACTAAATGTATTACTGCAGAAATGTCGAGATCAAAGAAAAGACGTCTTTGCTGTATTTATTGACTATGAAAAGGCCTTTGATCGAGTACAGCATCACAAATTAATTACAATATTAAAAGATAAAGGAGTTGATAGTCAAGACATACGATTCATAGAAAAGTTATACTGGTGTCAAACAGCGACAGCTTGCATAAACGGAAAATCAACAGAAATATGTAAAATACAAAGAGGTGTCAGACAGGGTTGTATACTATCCCCACTGTTATTTAATTTATATTCAGATAGGCTATTTAAAGAAGCGTTGCATAATTTGGAATGGGGCGTGAAAGTTAATGGAATTCTGATAAATACAATCAGATATGCAGACGATACAGTTATTTTAAGTGATGCCATGAATGGATTACAATGCCTTTTAAATGCCATTGATACAGTGGGAAGAGAGTTTGGCCTAAACATAAACTGTTCAAAAACAAAACACATGGTGTTTAGCCCTTTAGCACATCAAGATGCACGATTATATGTTGATGGTCATATAATTCAAAGAGTGTCCAATTTTTAATATCTTGGTTGCCATATTCCTGAACAACTAGATCCAGATCAAGAGATAAAATGTAGAATCGAGATAGCCCGCACGACATTTTTAAAAATGAGGTCATTCTTCTGTAATGATAACTTGAAACTTCAACTTCGAAAGCGTATGGTTAAATGCTACATTTGGTCAGTCCTCTTATACGGTGTCGAAGCATGGACATTAAAAATATCCATCATTAATTGTCTGGAGGCCTTTGAAATGTGGCTGCACAGACGTATACTAAGAATTACATGGACGGCTATGCTGACAAATGTGGCAGTCCTTGAGAGAGCAAATGCTGCTCGCGAGCTGCTTGATAACATCAAATGTAGAAAGATGGCCTATTTTGGACACGTAGTAAGGGGAGACCGATATAATATTCTTCAATTTATTATGATGGGTAAAATCGAAGGACGCAGAGGAATTGGTAGAAAGCAGGCCTCTTGGTTGAAGAATATCAGAGATTGGACAGGAAGAAAGAAAGCTGAGCAACTCTTTAGAATAGCTCGAGACAGAGACAGTTTCGCCATGTTAATCGCCAACATCAAGGGGACTTGATAGGGCACGTTAAGAAGAAGATTAAATATTGAGTATGAAAGGTCGTGACAATGTGAATTTAAATTTAATGAGAGATAAAGTGGTTTGAATAGTTTCCCTCATTGAAGACGAAAAGTGTCAGAGATATGTGGCAAATTGAGTGGGTCTAAATCAGTCGACAGTATCACGAGTGGTAGTAAGGTACCGAGAGACTGGTCTTTATGAAAGACGAGCTGTAACAGGTCGGCCAAGAGAAACTACGCATGTAGACAATAGATTTTTAGTCCTTCGGGCTTTGCGTCGAAGTTATGAGACTGCAAGGCAACTTCAACATGACTTAGCCGAGATTCGAAATGTACGTGTGTCTTCAGAAACGGTTAGGCACAAACTTAAGACAGTCTGGAATTAGGGCCAGACTAGCTGCCACTGTCCCAAGACTTACAAGGCAACCCCGTATAGCACGTCTAACATTTGCAAGAGAGCACGTAAACTGAAATATCGACGACTGGAATAACATACTCTTTACGGATGAGTCAAGATTTTGTTTATACACTTCGGATCGAAGAATACCAGTTTATAGACGAGATGGTGAGCGTTATTTTCAATGCAACCTAAAACCGGCGACAAACTTTGGAGGAGGATCTATTATACTCTGGGACGGAATATCTCTTAGGGGTCAAACCGAACTGGTACAACTAGATGGAGGATCCTTAACTGCTAATAGGTACATTAGAGAAATTTTGGAGATGCATGTTGTTCCTTACGCCCCATTTATTGGTAATGACTTTGTTTTACAGCATGACAATGCACGCCCACACGTCGCAAGAATCGTAATCGAGTATCTTCAAGAGGTAAATTTACAAGTTTTGAATTGGCAAGCGCACAGTCCGGACTTCAATAGAACATGTTTTGGTCCATCTTTACAGAAGAATGAGATCTGATAATTTGACACCAGCTAATGTTCAGGACCTGCAACGGTTGTTAACCGTAGAATGGGATAATATCGATCAAGATTATCTAAGAAGATTTATTGCCACAACGTTGTCTAGATGTTATAAAAGCTAGATGAGGCAATACGTCTTACTAAATTATCATTACTTTTTATTTTTATTTTTTTTATTCAATGCTGTTTGTGCGCTTACTTCTAATTTATTAGATTTATAGAATCTATAGAATTTTAAGTAAATTAAATAAAACCTTTGTTTTTCGTACATTCTGTATGTTTCTTTTAATACTTGTTACGTACTTAAAAAACAAAAAAAAACAACAGTAAAAAATTCATTCATAGGTGATGCGATACTTTTTTGGCGGAGTGTATTAATTTATAAATTATATTAATATATCAGTAAACAAAAAAAAAACCCGAAAAAATCTTATACAGATTTTTGCAGGTTCTAAATGGAATGTGAGGGATAGCTGATGACAAATCCTTAAAGAAGTACAACAGATTTTGTTTTCTCTTTTTTAAACAATCCTAAAAAGTGAAAAAGATTTTTTTTCTATAAATCGTTCCTTTTAGAGTTTCGAGAAAAACAGTTCAAATAAATGTTATAGATCTTAAAAATGTCTTCAATTTGTGAGTGTCCAAATGAAAATACAATCATTTGACCAAGAAAATTGCAAAAATCTCTTATTCTTGCAGTAATTTATACATTTTAATAACTTGGTTTATTGCATAATGACATTTAATATAACTACTTGAAATGATGGCATTTATTGATTTATTGAAGTGTGCTAAATCTTAACTACAGTAAGTTCAACTTTAAGCTACGGCCAGTGTAAACAAATGCACGCTGGAAACACGCGTTTGTTCAGGGCCGGACTAGTAAATTAAAGCTACAATACAAAACCTTATATAATTTGTAGACGTCTGACAGGTACAGATTATAGTACACCAATTTTTTTAAAATACAAATGATTTATAAAGTCGAGAGCTTTTAACAACAAAATAAAGTATAGAAAAAAAAGTTTATAAAATTATTGTATTTTATCTTAACTTTCAGAATGTGATGTACTGCTGTCATCATTAAAGTTGATAATCATAGGCTCAATTTGTACCTCAATTAAATTTTCCAACTCCCACATTTTTGGCTCCACTTCTTCTTTTACATGTTTGATGCAGTTTTTCCATTTGTCCATGGTTACAGCAGACATAGCTTCATGAAATAAATTTTTAATTTCAGCAAATTTAAATGTTGTGTTATGCGCTGCACCATAATTCTTGACTTCCGCCCATACAAGCTCGATTGGATTGAGCTCGCAGTGATGCGGTGACAACCTTAAAACTATTCTATTTGTGCTTCTTACCAGTTCGTCTACTATGTACTTATTATATTCGCCTTTATGTTGTTTAACGTTTTCTAAAAGTTGCACCTTTAACATCGTTTCTTCAAAGGGAATGTCTTTTGAGCGAAGCCAATTTTGAATATCTGCCTTTTTTGTAGCCATAAAATAAATTTTTTCCAATTTTCTGGAATGGTAAGGGGCATTGTCCATTACAATTATAGCATTTTTTTTCCAGTGTTGGTAAAATCTTTTGGAGCCAATTTTTTAATGACTTCCCATCCATCTCCTTCCATCTACTTCCCAAGCCCACAGTGCATCCGAAACAAAACCATTCTCACTACCTGAGGGATTTCTTAAGCCGGTCGACAGTCCATCCCAAAACGCACGTCTTGCAGAAGTCACAGAAGCCTCCACCCAAACTTTTGGTTTTGTATGGCCACCATTTATCCATCCATGTTTTGTCTAAGTAATAAATGGTTCAATTTTCAGCTCTATATTTTTTCCTCTTTTGCAAATAATTTCTCCGCCATAGCACAATGTCATTTTTGTCGAGTAGCAAACTGTTTCTTCCACGTTTTTGAAATTTAAAATTTAATTTTTGTAAGAGTTTGTAAAACGTGGTTCTCTTAAAATTTGGTAAGTCATTATCATTATTTACATCTCTTAGGACTTTGTCAATTGTAGGAATTTCATTGCGGAAAAAATACTGATGAACCATTCTTCTTATAGCTGACTTATCAAAGTCATCTACAGCATCTATTGATTTTGAACGATTTTGGTTTGTTTTCGGTGCAGATGAGGACTTTTATATTCTTTATGTATGACATTGGAAACAGTTTTCTAACAAACTTCAACTTTATCTGCAACCCTTTGTTGAATGTCCGTTAACGCTAAAGTGGGATTATCTTGTAATTCACATTTGTATGTATTAACCATTATTTCTTTGGTTATTATATATACGTGATTTTTCTTAGCTCTTTTCTCTTATATATTTTCTCAACTAAAATAACCAAATGAGCATTCTCAAATTAACTTTTATAGTAGAGGATCCGATATAAGGTTTACCTTTGTACACTTTGTTAAATGTGATATTTTTTACTTATGATTTTGAGCCTTGAAAATCGTCATCTATCGATCTTCCTCTGTCAATTCCTGTTCGTCTGTCAATTCTTCCTTGTCTTCCAGTTTTAAATTATTTATAACTCGAACACGATCAACTTAAGAAAAATTACAAAATAAATTTTTGTTAAGAATGATCCAAAAAATCTAAAACAATATCTGCCCGGGTTGATTTTTTTTAATATATAAAAAAGGTATTTTTTAACTCTTTTCGGCACATCGGATTGAAATTTGAACCACCAAATTTTTGCTACATGTTGCTACAGTAGTCCACAAAATGAATCACTTATTAATATATTTTTATTAAGTTACACCTAAGCAACTGGTTTGTATTACTTATTTCCTCTGTCCCTATTAAGTGTTATCTTTAATAGGTAAAATTCCCATGGTACAGTTATCGGCCAAACGCGAATGGTTATTAGTTGTTTCTTGAAAAGTGAGGTCATTTTACTTTTTACATGTGCAATTAAATCTTTCAATACCACAAGGGTCCATTGTAGAAAATTTATAAAATCTCGTGCCGCAAAAAGTTTGAATTATTATTGAATTATAGTCAGGACAAAATTATATCGGACACCTCTTGTTTTTCATAATTTTCATCATACTAAATAATTTTTATCCATTAAACATATCAGTGCAGGTCGACATTATATCGTATATTATGGCTATTATAAATGCTTTATTAATCTTACAGGAATTATTTTAAAGTGAGGGAAAAGTTTGTATCGACTATAATTAAATGTTCTTAAAAATGCTTTGCACTATCCACACACGAGCTAACGATTAACAAATAAACAAACCAACAAACAGCTTTGCACAAAAATTACTGGGCCATTTCGTATTCGACAGAGGACGGAGCGGAAAAACGAAGTGCGCACCTGGTAGGGTTAACTGCATGACTTACGATCGTTCGACAATTTGGCCAATAGCAAAGCGTTCGTCACGTGTAGACTCCAATATCACGCGGTGACTTGTGTTGATTCTGTCCGTAACTTGAAGTTGAATTTACTGTAGTTCAACCAAATAGTTTGTGATTTATTCAATTTGTTTATTCTGAAAAACAATTATTTAAACAACTGTACCTTCCCAAAAAGTGACTCCACAGGTATATATATAGCAGATCGCAGTCGATTTTTTGAGGCTTCAATTTTAAGATATATTAAGAAAATTTCAACATTTTATTAAAAATGTAAAAAAACGTTTGAAAAAGGGGTGACTTTTTTGCTTATAATCACTTATAATAACTTTGATATTTTTTATGCCACGCTAATGTACGTACCTTCACTGAACAGATGGTAAAAAAACAATCAAATCTAAAAACAAACCTTCTATGACCAATGGGAACCATGATGACAATTGTTTGCTTAAAATCATATTTCCATTATTTATTAATATTAAGAGCCAAAAATTGAACAGATTATAAACGAATATCTCAATTTTCTGATCCATTTTATAGATAGCGTATACGGAGAAGAAGTAAAAAGGTATAACCCGTTAAAGTAATGATATACGTAAAATACCGCAAAACCTTGCAATATCTCGGTTGCTATGACAGGCGGAAGTACGATTTTTTTTAAATTGCGGTAACTCTGATACAATAATAAGAACAGTGCTGTTTTCACTTCCCGGAATAATCGTAAAATCAATTAGGTAAATTTTTCCTTAAAAAAGTTTTCCTGGTTTTTTTTCCGGGAAGTTTTCCTGGAAAGTCGGCATAATAGCTAAGCTTACCGCTTCTGCTGCCGACTTTATAACCTCTACGTCTTTAAACAAGTTCATACTTTCCCCGAGAGTTCTACAGAGGGACTTTAAATTTTCCTACCCAGTTTGTATCTCTAGGAATTCTGTATTTTATTTCTAATTTAAACATATTAAGGTCAAATGGTAAATGTTCAATGGTCTGTGATCTGAGTATGTGGGTTCATCAGTGTGTTCTAATTTCTATGTCACTATGTTAAAGCTGCATCACCAGGCTAATTGAGATACTGCGAGATGACAGAATTCTCGTTGTAAAGCTGACAGAGTGTTTTGTTGAGTACTATAATATTATTTGTTAACGCTAGGAACGCCCTTTTTTACCAAACTGGACCGAGAGCTGAGAGATTAAGTTTTCGGAGAGAAAAAAATGGAAGAACGTCGGGACTCTTCTATCTGATTTAGAACGCAATTTACAGCGCAAGATTACATCTCTTAATATTATAATTTCCATTAGTTTTACTGTGTATCAAGTGAGCGTGCCGATTGTAGAACTTTCAAAGTCGTTCCTAGTTTTGGCAAACTGTACCACTTTATTTTTTTTTGTAATTGCTACTAAACTTTCCTTATGTTGTTAAGTAGTTTTTGTAAGTTTTTCGGTTTAATTAACGCTTGTGGTGTCTTGTGCTTTCTTAAAGCGAATATCAGCAGAAGAGTCTGATAATATGTTAGATAATTTAATAACATATTCTTTAAAATATCCACCATTTATTTACTTCATCTGTACAATATAAGTTTAATCCGTTGAAATATTTGTTATTTTGTTAATAATTGTTAATGCTAACAAACGATATTGTCGTATATAATATCATAAGAGAGAAGATTTTGCCGGCAATGTTGTCGTCTGGTATGAATTTGTTGCCTGACAATTTTCACGAATTAAATTTTGATAGTTAAATTACGAGACGTCAGTAGCGATAAGCGAAAATTGTCAGAAGGCAACAACCTTGAATAAAACCAAAAGAAGATTTTGCCGGTCAATAATTTTCTCTCGAATGATATTCTACAAGACTATTTCACGAGACAATTAATGCAATATATCAAAGAAACATAATCTTTATTTATTTGTTAACAATATTAAATGTACAATTATTATAAGCTACAGTAGTTTGCCCATTTTTTTCCACCAAAACATGATTTTGTGTATGATGACTGTAACATTTGGGAACTTGAAGATTCAGCTTCATTTGTTGTTCTGAGAATTTCGATTAACTTCTGGTAGTGACTGGTGGTTTTGGAGAGCTTCGACTTAAGTGACCCCTTAATTTAAATAACTTCTGTTCAGAAACACTTTGCTTGAACAAGACTGACACAGCTGAAGATCGATGAGAATGGTTTGTTATTTTATGTTCGATAAAATGTTTGATCTCCTTTTTCCATTAATTGCAATTTGTATTTTGTATTCAATTTGACCCGCAAATTCTCCCATAACATCAAATTCTTTCTGGAAAAAGTGAATCTTGCAGTTTACAGCCTCATTGCTCCTCCAAGCAAGTTCAAATGAGCAAAGTTGAAAAAGCTTTTTTTGTGCTCCATCGGGGGTTTCCTCGTCGTAACTTTGGATGATTTTTAATAGTTCTTCGGTGGATAATGCTTTTGAATCGAGTTTTTTTTGTTGAATACTTTGAAGCTGCCTCCGCTTAGTATCTCTGTATACTCCATAAACTATGTTTCTTGTACCATTTTTGCTGTAGTATTTCACATTGACTTGTAGTATTCCTCAAGTTTAGTAATTGTTTGTACAGATGACTCTTTATAGTCTTCGTTATTGCCTTTTTTATGTTAAAGGTATAATCATCGAGAATCTTTGCTAGTTCCGTTATGGTAGTACATCTTTTAAGCGTAAAATTTCTCACCCATAGGATCTCCGAAAACTGGGTCCACATAGAGCTTCTGGACGTCTGCTTGTTCGATGGGACATTTTCTGAAACCAATTTTTTGATTTCTTCATCTGACTGGCATCCAAATCTTAATTTTTTGTCTGGATTCATTATATCTATCCAAAATTAACACTATAACAAATGACAAAAATAACATTACCAGACACCTTCGTAACGGATCTGTCATAATTTTGTCACTGAGCAATCACGGACAGGAAGGAGATTTGTCAGTGGGAAACGTGGCGTTGTTATGATGTTTTATCAGTTAAAAATAATGTAGTGAAATAGTCATTAAAACACACTGAACTGCTTCCATTTTATTTTTTCGCTGTAGTTCTTTTATTGTTACAGGTACGCTTTTGTTAACCACGCCCTGTATACTGTGATATAAAAAAGTTTGAAATCGATCGGTCTCGTTAAAATTCATTTTTAGACGAAAACACGCACTTTACAGTAAAAATAATACCGATTACTTTGTCGTTTGTTGATGTTACCATAGAATCGGAAAAGTAAATAAAAGAGTAGCTAAGTGCAAATGTATGTTCCGAATATTTTTAACAGTAAACTGTGTTTTTATAAGTTAAATGGAATGATTTATGCAGAGGTATAGTTGTCGCGTAAATAAAGTGATTAATTTTCTTCCTCTAGTAACAAAGCTCGAAAAGCTCCATCATCAATTAAAATTTTATGCTGTATATAATGTATCGTTTATGGTTATATTTTTCCTATGTTCTTTTCTATTCTGTATAAAACTACTTAATTTCTTATTTAGCTTACCCATATTATCTGTCGGTACAGATATATAACAAGATTTTAAAACGTTTTCATTAGTATCTCTGCAAAGGTGCTTCGAAGCGAGCAATATTTTTACTGCAATATGTGGCTCCAATAGTGGCAGCATTCAACCATTTATGACAACATTGACTGCAGCAGATGGCTCAGCAATATATATATATATATATATATATATATATATATATATATTATAAATATATATATATATATATATATATATATATATATATATATTATATATATATATATATATATATTATATATATATATATATATATATATATATATATATATATATATAGCAGGAAAATTCATATTTTTTTTGGTTTTGGACATAATACAATTGTGTATTAATACCAAGTCAATTTTAAGGACTTAACATTATAAGCATATATGTTATGTTACAATTCTAAAGTTAAGTCCAAACAAGTTATGGTTATTATTTGAACACAGCACAAAATAAAATAACAATTTTTATTGATAAAAAAGCTTTAATAGAAAATATGAAACTAATATTGTATTTATTCAATGTAAGTTACAAAATGAACACAAATTATTGGGTATGGTTATCATCATCTTCCTATATGCTGCTATGCTTTAGGTTGACATAAAAATCATGGAAATGCTTTGGAACTTGTTTTAATAATGTCTAAAGATGCTTGTATTGTTTTTCGGAGATTGGATTATCATCATCTTTTACAGTTTGTATTTCCTCAGGAAATATAACTCTTCTTTCAGTTCAAATTAAATTGACTGCCTGAAATTCCTTTTCTTGGAAATTGGCAAGCATCAACTTTTAAGTGAGTATGACCACGCAATAAGAATTTATGTGTAATGGTTTTCAACGTTGGAATTTTTTTAATATATAAAAATAAACTGCAACCATAACAATGTGTATGTTCGATTGTACGCATGTTTCGATATTGAGATGAACAGTTATCGACCATACAATAATTTCTTTTTGGTGAGGTTTAACATGTGATCATCAAGACAATCAAACTTGTGAGATCCAGCGTCGCATAGGCTTGGGATGGGCAGCATTTGGCACGATGCGAGATATTCTAAAAGGAACGCTACCGATTTGCTTGAAGAAAAAGGTTTACAACCAATGCGTACTGCCAGTAATAACATATGGTTCCGAAACAATAACTTTAACCAAACATTCGGCAAATAAATTGAAAGTATCCCAAAGAAAAATGGAAAGAGCAATGTTGGGAATAACTAGAAGAGATATGGTACCAAATAGGATAGTGAGAGAGAGGACTAAAGTGACAGATGTCATAGAAAAAATTGCACAAGCAAAATGGAGATGGGCTGGACATATAGCATGTTTAAATGATAATAGGTGGACCAAAAGACTCATAGAATGGAGACCTAGAGAAGACAAAAGACACCGAGGCAGACCACCAAAAAGATGGATGGACGACTTGAGAAAAACAGTCGGAAATTGGATACAGAAGGCGCAAGATAGAGAACAGTGGAAGAACATGGAGGAGACCTATATCCAACAGTGAATGCAAGAGGTTGAGGAATGATAAACATGTGATAATGCCCACTTTAGCAATCATTTGCACCGCGTCCTGATTTGGACTCGGTCTGTAGACTGTAGTAGAAACTAAATACTGTACTATTAAATTTGATATTCTTTTCTCCCAGAAGATACAAGGAATTAATATCGTTTAAAATTAGCTATCTCTGTTATTATTCGAGATTGGGCTTAGATCTTAGTACCATATGAAAGACGACTTAATTCTAAGTTTACTGGTTTATCACTGGTTTACCATGTTTTTCTTTCTGCATACGTTCTCAAGTTTCGGAATTGTTTATGTGCTTCACAGGCTGTGCGCACAATTGGCTCCATTTATAACACTCTATTGCTACCGATTCATACAAGGAAAGTTTCAATTAATCAAATCGATATCAAGTCTTTTATAAATTTTGTATAGCTCAAAAGGACAGAAAACGATAGTAGTAAATAGGTTTCGAGGTTTTTCGACTGTGTATTACTCTTTCCTGCAAATATTTTGAGAAAAACGCTTGTAGCAATAAATTTAATAAAGTGTTTTGACCAATATATCTTATGTTTCTTTTACTTATTTTGCAAAAAATTCCTTTGTTAAAGGGTTAAGCATATAGTCGCGACCTATGAACTTTATTGAAGACTACAGCATCAAATGAATTTTTGTTGGAGGATGTGCTTCAGGCTCTAGCATAAAATGATTTAAATCATAATATGATAGATCTCAAAATACCTGCTACACTGAGAATACATTTCGAGAAGAAAAAAACCTGTTTTGACAACAAATTTCACAAGATTGAAAAGAGAAATCAACAAAACACCACAAGCAATGTAGAAACACTCACCAGAAGATACTCAAGATGAGAACAATGGCATATGTAAAGGCTTTTTAAAAAAATTTAAAAGAATAGAAAATAAGTGCATCACAACAACAATCAAAACAACCACAAAAGTCAGATGTATCCTGTCCCAAGCCCAACTCAACAACACACAAGATAGACCAAAGGACTGTATCTACAAAATACGCTGTGAATCGAACAATTTCTGTGTGGAAGAAACCGCAAGATCACTAAGTATCAGGATAAACGAGCACGAAATATCAAGAACAGAGACTTCGACAAATCTAAGATATAGAAACATGCCAGGGTAACGAGCACATAGTACAATGGAAAGATGAATCAATCATCATGACATGAAAAAGAGAAAAATCAAAGAAGCAGCTCTCACCTTATTTAAAGAAAAATGTGTAGCAAACCCATCAGCAAAATGTAGCAAGCTTTGGTTGCCAATACTAAAAGAAGAAGTCAACAACAAGAACATACCAACAATATCAGATTAAAGGAAGTCGCAGATATCATCTGCCATACACAATACATATGCAATACACAATACACAAACAAATAATTCACATTAAACACACTGATAAAGATAGATAAACCAACAAGATACACAAAATAGTCAGAATTTGATAATCCGAGGGTAAAAATATAACCCTCAGATTTTTTGTCAACCAAGATAAGACAATTGCCTATAATATCGAGGGCAAGTAAGAAAATCATCAATTTAAAAAAACATAACATACAAAAAACAACTTGTTGGTTTAACAGCATTTTTATTTTTTAGTAATTTTAAAAATAATTCTTTAGTTAAAAAACAAATGTTTTCATTACAATCAATTAAATACCTTGAGACTAGAAAGGGACATGCCACCAAACAATATTTTGGAGAAAACATCATTTTAAACCTATTTTCCAATCCTGATATCCAATTTTTACATTTTTCTCGGAAGTAAGATCCGCAAACGTTTAGAAATATGTTATTAAATACACAATAAAAGTAACACAAATGTTTATTTAACAGTTTTTAAGTTTTTGAACATTTTTCGAAAAAATATGAGGCTTATCCCCTTTTGTAAAAAAAAAATTATTCTAAAACATGAACATAAAATGTAACAATAAAAAATTCAGTTGTCAATATTTTCAATACCTGAAAATTCGTCCAAATGTTCAATGTCTTCCAATGGTTCATTATTAAGTGGAATAGGTCCACTGTATTTTGATTTCAAATCCCTGAAAAGTAAAATTGACTTCCTTAAACCATTCTTCCCAATATTAACTGCCTTATAGCCTTCATTTATAGCCTATGTTAAGTTGTTCAGATGAAAACTTGAGACTTGATATTTTGGAAAGGATAACTTTTTCCTTGTCATCTGTACGGCTTTTTTTAAATCTTGCTGTGTAATTCTTTAAAAGAAAAAAAAAATCAGATTGTTTCAATACAATCACCTCAAAGCAGTTTTTTCTATTACATTTTCTCGCTGCTTCGTACCAATCGTCTGAAGTATACACTTTTTTTAATCGATGACGCTTCTACTTTTCAATTGTTGCGAAATTACGGTCACATGGTAATCTTGTATATTCTTCTATTAAGTATTTGTGCACAATGGAAGTGAAAATGCCTTCTTTAGTAAGCTGTTGCCATAAACAAATTAGACTGATTTTTGTTTTTAGCCGCTGCAGTTACCTATCTACACTATAAGCTTATCAGCACTGGGTCTATTAGCTTGAAAATGTTTATATAAAATGCTGGCAATTTCATCGCTACCTCGCTTGACAATATTTTATGGCCAAATGTACATGTACGCCTTTCCACTAATACATTAATGGATGCCGAGGTTATAAACCCATGCCTTTCTTGAATCGAACGCTGTTCCCACTGTTACATTTGGCACTGGTATAGCTTTTTGTAGGTCAAAGCTGATAATCATTACATTTTCCGTAGCTTTAGCCTCCTATGTGTCCTGTTTCATTAGATCCTGCATGGTCTGGGCACGTCTTTAAAGTAACTCCAAATCAATTTTTAATGTCTGCTATTTATTTACAGTGGTGGAGCGATTCCTATACAGGAATCGCTCTTATGTAAGCTAAAGCTTATATTAAACTCGAAGAGTTTAAACACTCAAAATAATAATTGTCCATCACATTACATTTCGAACATTTGTACTAATGGTAGTGGTATTTTCTGGAGGTTGACCACAGTTTAAAGAAGAAGAAGAAAAAAGAAGATATCCATCTTCTTGACAGGTGACTAGGCGAAAATCACTGTTTTTTTCTGTGCGGTGTTGATCACAAGTGTTTTCTGAATATTGTTGTAAAAAGTGTTCAAAATGCCAAAAAGATCATCAGAGAAGGATAGTGTATCCCGGAAGAGGCGTAAATATGAAAAGTTACAACAGAAATTGGCAAAGTTAAGGAAGGATTTGGAAGAAAGTGACCAAGGTATTTATAGGTTATGTTATACATTCTACACGCCTTTTTGGAAAAAAAATATTATATTGGTTGTCTCAGTTAGGGTGCCTTTAGGTAGCCCAAAGTAAGGCAGAATAAATAATTAACGCCTTAACAAAAACTAGAGCAGCGGGTACTTTTTAGTAGCCCAGTAAATCTTTATGATTATTTGACCTATTGAGTTGTTATGTTATACATTCTACACGTTTTTTGGGGAAAAAGATATTATACTAGTTGTCTCAATTAGGGTGCCTTTGGGTAGCCCAAAGTAAGGCAGAATAAATAATTTACGCCTTAACAAAAACTAGAGCAGGGGGTACTTTTTAGTAGCCCAGTAAATCTTTATGATTATTTGACCTGCTCCCATTTCTCATAGGTACTTTACAGTAGCCCAAAAGTTTAGAAAAGAAATAGATTTTATTTAATTACTTTTGTACATTTTATCTGGTTTTTACTTACAACCATAACAAGTTTACATACTTTTTTGCCTTCAATACTAAAATTTTTGGTTAGTATTGTCAAAAATATTAAAGTCCTTTTTATTCATTGAATTTTAGATGAGGAGAGGCAAACTGAAGGTCATAATAATATTATAGAAACCATTGTGGAGGTGCATAGCCCTCCAGCCTTGTTAAATAATACAGAAAATCATAATCCATGCAATTTGAGCATAATCGAAGATTTGGGGGCAAGTGGAGAGCTTCAACAGGCAGTACCTATTGAGGACCCGCAACAGCAGGCAGAAGATTTTTTCATTGGAGAGATATCTACCCAAAAAGATAATATTTCTCTGGATATGATAAACTTAATTGGGGAGGACCCATCAAAAACTAACCTTAATGCTTGTGAAATGTTACCAGATATAGCAAAGAGGCTAAATCATTCTCTCTCCAAAGGCTTAGACAAAAGCATTGTGGGTAAGCTTACAGAAAAATTCCCACCTGCTACAAACTGCGAGAGACTTTGCCCACCTCAGTTAAATCCTGAGATCTTATCTGCAATAAAAGATAAAAGTAAAATTAGGGAAGATAAGTACTTGCAATCTATGCAAACAATTTTAGCGGCAAGTATTATGGCTCTTTATAAAGAGATCGAATTGGGATTAAATGAAAATAGGAGTATTGAAACAAGTGCCAACTCCATAAACCTCAATATAGAGGTGTTTTATAAGATGTCCTTGCACAGAAGGTTTTTGCTCAGTTCTTCATTAAATTCAAAATTTAAGAAATTATTAGATGAGCAACCTATAGATAAATTTTTATATGGAGAGAATTTGGTTGAAAGGTTGAAAGAGAACAAGGACACAAAATCAGCAGCCTTTCAGGTCAGCTCTATTATGAAGCCACAAACATCAAATTTTTACCCTAGGACTGCTCCTCAGCGCCAAGCTGCTATTGTAGCTCAACAGCCAACAAGAGTTCTTGCAGAATCTAGCAACTTCAATCAGCAGCGTTTAAACTACAACCGAGCCTCGAACAGACTGAGATTTCGACAAAGCCAGTACCCAAATCGCCCGCAACCAACATCAAGATACAAGCAGTTGAACAGGCAGCAGTACCAGGACCAGAGCAAAATAACCAAGAGGTCATAAAAAAGGTAAATAAGAAATTAGCAGGTAATGTGGCTAACTATATTGAAAACTGGAAAAAGATTACTGCTGACAACAAAGTTTTAAGTTGGGTCCAAGGTTTTAGTATTTTATTTAAAACAACACCCTCTCAAGAAAGAGCACCAAAAGTTTTGATAGACCCAAATGAGTCATATGACTTAGCTATAAAACAATTACTTGAGAAAGGAGCTATTTCTCCCTCTGCTTATACACAAGGGCAATTTCTTTCTTCATATTTTCTAGTGCCTAAAAAGGATGGGAGTCACAGATTTGTTTTGAATTTAAAACAATTAAACTGCTTTATAGAAGCCCCACATTTTAAGCTGGAAGACTATAGGTCAGTTCTTAAGCTCATTTTCAAGGGTTGTTTTATGGCAAAGGTAGATTTAAAAGATGCCTATTTTGCTATACCTGTTCATGAAAATTCTAAAAAATATTTAAAATTTGAGTACAAAAATATTCTGTATCATTTTAACTGCTTGCCATTTGGTTTGAATATATCACCTTTTATATTTACAAAAGCTTTGAAACCAGCTCTAAATAATCTAAGAACAAGAGGTTTTACTTCTGTCATTTTTTTAGATGATACTTTACTAATTTCAAAATCATATTTAGAATGTAAAGAAAATATTGCTGAAACATGTTCTATGTTTTCCCGCTTAGGCTTTACTATACATAAAGAAAAAAGCATACTTTCACCCATGCAAAGTATAACTTTTCTTGGTTTTACTTTTGATTCCAGAGAAATGGTATATTTTGCACCTGCTGACAAAAAAGAAAAAATTATTAATAGAATTCAGACATTTAAAAATAAAAGTACATGTAGGATAAGATCATTTGCAGCTTTAATTGGTCAGTTGGTAGCGATTTGTCCTTCAGTTAAATATGGTAAATTATACTTAAAAAATTTAGAAAGAGAAAAGTGGCTTTCTCTTTCTAAAACTAATAGTTATAACACTAAAATGACCATACCTAAATATTTGGAAAACGATTTCAATTGGTGGTTAAATAACATTCCAATTAGTAAGCAAAATATAAAAGAATCAAATTATGTACTTGAAATATTTTGTGATGCATCTCTTTTAGCCTGGGGGGCATGCTGTAATGATAACAAAACTCATGGTTTTTGGAGTTATGAACAGCAGAAACTACATATAAACGCACTTGAATTACTGGCAGCATATAATGGCTTGAAATCCTTTTCCAAGGGATATGGGAATTGTAACATTTTGCTAAGAATAGATAATACAACAGCGGTGTCTTGTATTAACAAGATGGGGAGTGTGCAGTACTCTAATCTAAATAGCATTTCTAGAGAGATTTGGCAATATTGTGAAAACAGAAATTTAAGAATATTTGCATCTTATATCAGTACAAAAGAAAATATTATTGCTGATTCAGAGTCAAGATCTTTAAAAATAGAAACAGAGTATTCTTTAAGTGATAATTGTGTTAATATCATTTTTGAGCAGCTTTATATTCCAGATATAGATTTGTTTGCCACATATCTTAACAAAAAATGTGCAAGGTATGTGTCTTGGAAACCTGACCCCGGATCGGAAAAGGTTGATGCATTCACTCTAAATTGGCAGCGATTAAAATTTTATGCTTTTCCACCTTTTGCTATTATTCCACGAGTTTTGGAAAAAATAATATGTGACAAAGCCATAGGGATTGTGGTAGTACCAGAATGGCCAAGTCAGCCTTGGTACCCAACCTATAATAAGCTGGTATCAGGCAAAAAGATAATTTTAGGACCTGATAAAAATTTAATCTTGAACCCTTTTAGGCTTCCATATCCGGGACATCAACATCTTACCCTGGCTGCCGCATGTTTATCAGGCAAGCTTTTTTAAGAAAAGGCATTCCTGAGGATTCCATCCCAATTATGACTGCATCTATTACAACAAAAACACTAAATTTGTATAATACTGTTTTCAAGAGATGGTGGAGGTATAGTATAGAAAAAAATATAGACCCTTTTGCATATGAATTATCAAATATTATTAATTTTATTAAATCAATAGTAGATCAGGATTACACTTATAGTTCTATAAACGTTCACAGAGCTGCATTGGCGTTGATAATAGATATTCCAGAAAATCATAAAAACATTTTTAAAAAACTTTACAAAGGTATATATAACCTCAAGCCTTCATTACCCAAATATCAATTTACTTGGGACCCTCAACCAGTATTAGTTTATTTAGAAACATTATTTCCTCTCACAGGCCTTTCCATGAAGGAACTTACTTACAAACTTGTAACGTTAATTGCTCTTACTTCAGCACACAGGTTGCAAACCATATCCCTAATAAAAATTCAAAATATTCTCATTGATCAAGATAAGATTGAGATTCTGATACCAGATAGGATAAAAACTTCGTCAAAAAATAAAAATCAACCTGTTTTCCATAGATTTCCATATTTTAAGGAAAAACCACAGTTGTGTGTAGCATCAACTTTATGCCAGTATTTAGAGATTTCTAAAAACATTCGTCCTCAATTGGAAGATAAGATGTTTATAACTATAAAAAAACCATATAAAGCAGCATCTACACAGACATTGAGTAGATGGCTAAAAGATATTTTAAAATTATGTAATATAGACACCAATATTTTTAAAGGATATAGTGTTCGGCATGCATCTACCTCAGCAGGGGCTAGGGCTGGATTGAATATAGAAACTATTAGGGAGACGGCAGGATGGACAGAAAATTCTCAAGTATTCAATGTTTTTTATAATAAACCTTTAGCAAAAGATTATGGGCTCTTTGCAAAAACTATATTATCAGGTTAGTCCATGTATTTGTATATACATTTTGGTTTTGTTTAATTCTGTTATGAATTTTGTAATTATATGTGTAGGTTATGGTTATGACATAACATTAATTTTCTTAATATTATTTTTTTCGTACCTGGTTAAAGGTACACATATTATGTACTTAAAATATAAACATTACCCTTAATTGTTGTAATATGTTATCCACTTTTGTAGTTCCTAATAAAAAATAAATAAATAAAATGTGTGAATTATTAATTTTTGGGGATGGCAATATAATTTTGTTTATTTATATCGCACAATATTACTAATCTTTCAACAGCCTACCATTAGTACAAATGTTCGAAATGTAATGTGATGGACAATTAATTGATTGGTTGACTTACCTGTTAAGGAAGGACAATCATAATTGTCCTATCTTACATTTCGAACATTTGTACGCTCCCCCCCATTGATTCTTTAGAACCCACCCATTTATTGTGCGATCAAAAAAAAAAAAAAAAAAAAAAAAACAGTGATTTGCGCCTAGTCACCTGTCAAGAAGATGGATATCTTCTTTTTTCTTCTTCTTCTTTAAACTGTGGTCAACCTCCAGAAAATACCACTACCATTAGTACAAATGTTCGAAATGTAAGATAGGACAATTATGATTGTCCTTCCTTAACAGGTAAGTCAACCAATCAATTAATCATAGTATAAATTGGAAATTGAAAGATCGGAATATAGGTAGATTTTCGTTGAGTTTTTTTTTGTCTGCTGTAATGACTTGTGGATTTTGGTATTAAATTAATATGCTGTCTAATATTCTCGCAGTGTTCTTCTGGTATTTTCTTTTTGTTGTTGTCATGCCTACCTCTTTCATCTGACTTTGAAGTAGAAGCACTTGCTTTATTTTGGTCAACGACTTTTAATACGTTTTTTTTTTGAAATTCCGTGTATGGCAAGTAACTCTTTTCTACAGAGTGCAACTGCATCTCCATTTATTTTGACTCTATATTTAACTGAAATATTTCTGTATGAATGAACTCGTTTTGTTTTCTTTGGGTAACTTCTCTTCTTTTTAATTACTTTGATAGTTAAGGATAGGCAAATATTTTGCTTGTCATAATTACCCAGGTTCCAAAAGGCATTAAATATATCATTTTCCTTGCCCGCCAATAGCTGACTACACTGTTTTGGGCAACCGCAAGGTGCACCTAATTTTTTGGTTATATTTTCTTTCTTTTATATTTATATATTCACAGCCTAGATTTCGTTTAGTCTTGCGCTTAATTTTTTTATGTCGTTGTCCCCTTCTGGTCCCAAGGTCTTCCATTGTGGCTTATCCTTATATAAACATAATATTTAACTTCAATTATATGTAATCTTAATTAAAATAATTGCAGTTTATTCTCAAAGATATATAATTAAATTTTAGGAGGTCAACCTCAACACGTCTATAGTCTATATGACTTGAAAGAGTAGTTTATAAATAAGTAGATATTATCTAAATATAAATTTATAATCAAATAAGTTATATTTGTCTAATAACGAGATGTAAATATTTATTAAATAACAAAACTTAATAAAAGTATCTTACAAAAGTAAAATGTTTCACAATGTATAGGTAATACTTAAAATCACACAGGAAGGACGTACGGATTGACTAAAGACAATGTCTGCATTTATAATAGAGTCGTAATGAATAACATTAAAATATAATCTTTTTTAGAATATAAAAACGCATTACGTTAACTTGTAATAAAGACCACATCAGTTCATTAATTTTATTGCCAGAGAAAAAAATATATTTTCAGGAAACAAATCAACGGTATCTATATGGGAGAAATTCAAAACATAGAATTAACTTGGAATATCGAGACACGCAGAATACCGTTAAATTGGATGTGAGTTTATAATGGAAAAGTTTTTTATGTTATTGCTAAATAACTACAGATGTATGTAGTGTTTTATAGTTTACTTTATTAAGGTAAAGAAGAACATTTGTATAATAAAGTACTAATATATATATATATATATATATATATATATATATATATATATATATATATATATATATATATATATAATATAAAATTAATATTTCTTGGGTTTAGGTTCAATAAAGATATGTTACATGTGGAACTAGATTTTATTTTCCATTGCAATCAATCAACATTTCAGCAGGAAACCCTTGCCTTTGTCAAGATTCAAAACGTAAACGTGACACAGACGTTTTACGTTTTGAATCTTGACAAAGGCAAGGGTTTCCTGCCGAAACGTTGATTGATTGCAATGGAAAATAAAATCTAGTTCCACATGTAACATATCTTTATTGAACCTAAACCCAAGAAATATTAATTTTATATTAAATATAATACGGTTCAAGAAACTCAAAACTACTATATATATATATATATATATATATTATATATATATATATATATATATATATATATATATATATATATATATATATATATCAATATATTGGCCTTTAAGTAAAACTCTTTTAGGTTTGTTAACTAAACTACAGTTTGTTAACTGTTACTAAAAATTAACATAAAAAATTACATTAGAAAAATGAAGTTATTATATCTTCAATAGGCTTACCCTTATGAGGATTGTGTTTTAAAATTAGCAAAATTAATTAACATTATTAATGACATTAAATTTGATTTACTTTTTCGTTCTGTCAAAACTTATTACTAAGGTTTCCATGTCTCTTCTATTTTTTATATTTATTTTAGGTGAGTTTGACAGAGGAAGTGTCTACGTTTATTCAAACCTTCATTGCAAATTTTGATATAATATTACAGTTATTAAACAAACAACAGAGTTTATGTTACTAAGTAATTAAGAAAGAAAAAACACAAATAAAAATAAATTTTATCTTATTTGAACTTGGAATAATCCCTTTAATATGCGTAACTTTTAAGAACTTTTATATTGTTATTCTTTTATTTAAAAGAAGATTACTGTACATTGTATTACAATGGGCCATACGCCTAACTATGATCAAACAGAAATATTGAGAAGGGAAAGAAATTACAACAAAAGACTGTTTCTAGAAATGTGTTTAATTAAAACTACACAAAACACCTTAAACAAAAGAGAAGACATTGAAAATCTTAGTGCTATATACAGTAATCTACTCCTGACTTCAGTCTGGTAGGTTTTATAGCCTTAGTGGGTGCTCATAACCAGGCGCCGACCCTCGCTTCGACCATAACATCGTACCATATTCGATCGATAGGTAAAATAAATGCATTATTTTAAATGCGCGCGTTCTGTCAATTCTATGCTCTAGGCGAGGATTTGATGCGATGGTCTTCGTTATGAACGTACCCTAAGTGGGCGCTCACAACGAGACGGCAACCTTCGCTCCGACCATAGGAAACATAGTAGTTAGTTAGATACATAGATTATGTGAGGTCGTTAAGTTCGACCTATAGAGATCTTTTGTGCATACTTTAATCTAGTTAAACTCTAGAGTGCCAATACTTCTGATGAAGTTGATTAGCTTCCTAGGTGACTTGCTTCCTATGTCAGAGGACGCCAGACTGACCTCTCCTAGGAATTTTAGTCATTTGCAGAACAGTGCTTCGCAGTTGCATAGTATATGTTCTGCCGTTTCTTTTTCATTGTGACAGAAACGACAGTTCTCACTATCTGATTTGCCATCTTCTTGAGATGATATCTCAGAGGGCAGTGACTAGTGAGAAGGCCAGTGACTATTTTGATATCTTTTTTACTCACTTCGAAAAGGCGGCTTGTTGCAGTAGGCGTCACTTTTATGAGCCTTTTTGCTTGATTTTGTCCTGGTGTGTTAGACCAATACGATCTTAGTTGATTGAGTTTCCAGGTACGGAGTTCCTCTCTGATGTGGCTTTTCGATAGTCCACAGAAGGGTTCCGGACCCTGGAATGGGGTATTAGCTCCTTCTTTTGCGAGGCTATCAGATTCCTCATTTCCTACAATTCCCTTTTGACCTGGCCCCCACATCACAGTTACATTGTTGCGTTCCGCTAGCTTCTTGAGAGATTGTTTACAGTCCCAAACCAACTTTGACTCACATGTAAATGACTTTAGAGCGTTTAAGGCGGCTTGGTAATCTGATAAAATAAAGACTTTTACCCTACGGGTGTCTCGGTTGAGACATTCTTGAGCACTCATGTATATAGCATGTATTTCTGCTTGGACGATAGTTGGGGCGTTAAGAGATTTAGAGAGATTTAGCCTAAAATTGGACCCAGTAATTCCTACTCCTGTCCTTTCATCTAACTTAGATCCATCCGTATACCATACGAGTGAACCATCTGTCGGCATGTCCTTAGAATCCAATGGAATTTCTTTTAAGATTTTCAGGTGGCCAACTAGATCTCCAGGTTTTATTATTTGTGTCTGTCGCAGTTTTAAGGCGGTAGTTACTGCCTCCCTCCTTATGCAGAACTGCAAGGGAGGAAGGTTCAGCATCGCCTCTAGTTCTGCAGTGGCACATGTTGACATTGCCCCTATGATTCCCAGACAAGCTAGCCGCTGCACTTTTTGCAGCTTTGCGTTACCTGTTGTTTGTTGTGTTTTTGGCCACCATACGAATGATGCGTATGTGGCCATGGGCCTAATTATTGTTTTATATGACCAGAGAGTCATTTTCGGTTGTAGGCCCCAAGTCTTTCCAAACGTCTTGCGGCAGGTCCAACTTGCCACCAAAGCTCTGGATAATTTTTTTTCAATATGACTATTCCAGGTAAGTTTTTGATCTAGTATTAGGGAACTTAGGGTCTATTCATAGTTGGAGCCTGTAAATTGTATTTACGTTTCCTTGTAGAAGGTGTCAATGTCGTTTTACTGGGGTTGACACTTAAGCCCTCTTTCGAGCACCAACTTTTAATTTTGTTAAGAGCAGTTTGCATGAGACTAGATATAGTCTCATGCAAACACTAGACTAGATATAAGGTAAGAACGAAAACTGGTCTGGTTATAAAACACTTCGCCTTAGGGTTGGCTGAGATAGAGCAGGCAGAGGTACTTTCAAAATACAAAGGTTGGTATTTGCGTTCAGGTTCGTCTAACGAGAGCTGTTTTCACACAATCGTCGCGTGTCTTAGCAGGTAAAGTAAAGCAGGTAGACGCCAGGAACAGCACAATCGGATAGCCAATTGCAGCAATCAAAGACAATACATTGCACGTTGGGTGACAGGGTAATTCAGTCACTATGACTAAATTATGTGTTAACAAAACAACAGCAGGGCGTTGTGGCAACAAAAACAGAATTGCGATCAAAATCTAATAGTAATAATAATAATAATGGATAATTTAAATTAGCGGGACAGTTGCAAGTCGAATTCACTCGTTCGGAAAATTCTACACAAGTGAAGTAATATTAAGATAGTTCGTTAGGGCTTAAATTTTTATCCATAGGAAGAGTTTCGATGCTTACGCAAAATTAGCTCCGATTATGAATTAGGACAGAGAAGCGTTCCGAATCAAAGTGACTTCCTTTTTTTAAAACGATACTTTTTGTCGAGGGAAATCACAGTGACAGGCAATATGAATAGCTTTAGTAACAGGGCAGTTAATGTATAAACTCTTGGAAGATTTGCAAGGGTTTTCAAGAAGACAATGCAAGCAGGCAATGTGAGTTGTTTCTGGGAAGTAAAGAATCTTCTCATACACAATAAGATGCCAAATTTCGATAATTAGAAATCGGGGGCACATGGCGCGCCCCATGGAGGAAAGTAATTGGAGATACATCAAACATGTTCCAATATTTTGGAGAATTTTTTTTTGAATTGAGATTCCGAATTTTTTGAGGAGCATGAACTAGAGTTCCTCCTACCCCAATATATTTCGTGCACCAGAAAACTTAATAGACATCCTCAAAACAACTTTATTTTTAAATAAGATCATGTGAAAACCAGTCTAAGAAATATTATTTAAAGGTCATTTTAAGTTACTTTCAATAACTTGTACACAATTACTAATTTAGACCAAAAACTTCAAAATAGTCGTTTCAAATATGTATTATTATTAATTAAACACGCATTAATTGCCGCATTATATTGTCTAAGCAACAAAATTAACATTTTGTTGTTTAATTGTGCAATTCTTGTAGTGAATAAGAATTTACTTTTGAGCATACAAAGAATACAGCTGATTACTATGGAAATATGGATGCAAATATTTTAAAATAATGGCTTGAAGAAAATTTGTTGAAAAAATGAGAGCGACTATCCATAATAGTGTTGGATAATGCCACCACTCAAGAGTAGAAGAAAGATTTCCTTCAAACAGCTGGACAAAAGAAGAAAAAAGTTGTGGTTGACAGAAAAGAAAATTTATCACATTCAAAAGAAATTTGTTACTGACCAAATGGCTCTTACATATGACTTTGAAGTTCTTCGACTTCTGCACTACCATTGCCACTATAATGCAATTGAGTTAGTTTGGGGTATAACCAAATAATTTTATGATAAACATGCATCCAAAACAACAATAGCAAAATTGTATTAGACATACGGAAGACATAATCGTTCAGTCTTTTCAAATCGAACAAGTTATAGACGAGGTTCGACCTCTAATTATTTGGATAGACAATTCAGATAGTGACGACTCTGATAGTAAATTATCAGACAGTGAATAGAACAAATCGTTTGTTAAAAAGAAGTAACTAAAAAGTATTTCGGAATTCAATTCGGACTTTGTGGTGTGTTTTAATAACGATAAATTACCGTCGTTCTAATTACTGGACTGCATACTCTCAATAGCTTTGGTATTTATTACTGGACTACACGTGTTTAAACTTTTTTTTTTTGCTGAAAATTCGGAAGTGATTTAGTGCCAATTTGTTTCAAGGTTATATTTAATGCAGTGTCTGCAAAAAGTAAAGTCTTAGATGTATTTTATTCAAATTTGGACATATAAGCAACTTGAAAAGTATTTTCAAATTTTACTGCAAGCAAAACCATTCGTATAATTTTCATTATATGCAAAAAAGAGACTTATAGAGACCTTGATGAACATTTGATGTCGACAAATAATTTCGAGTATTTGAAATATTCCGTGCCACTTCTTTTAACACGCCCTGTATATATTAAGGTAAAAAGACTTTATAAACTAAGTTTTATGGAGAGCGATTTCCCGGAACTGAAACGCGGTGCCAAAAAATATCTAACGACCCGTATTATCAAGATGTATGTATGTAAATGGCTCAAAGAAAAATAATCCGGTGAAACGGAAACACTGGATAACAAGTGAAACTCTTAAAATAATTGAGAATAGAAGAAATCTTTGTAAAAGTGGTGTACATATTGAAAGGGAAAAAGCTAGTTTAAGAAACCTCAATAAAGAAATAAAACGAAGATGTGAGGCCGACAAAAAACAGTACTATCAAAGTATATGCAAAAAAATTCAGCGACATGGTCAGAATAATCAGCCAAGAGATCTATTTAGAAAAATACGCTACCTGACAAGAGACTTCAGAGCCAGAACTTGGGCCATTGAAGATAACACTGGAACCCTGAGAACAAACAGAGAAGACATAGCAGAGACATGGAGATCGTATTGAAGGGACCTATATAAAGATGATCAACGCCAAGAGCTTGTTAGCCAAATCTCTGACGAGGTGGAAGAAGAACCTGACATACTCGAAAATGAAGTAAGACAGGCTATCAACAAGCTCAAATATAACAAAGCACCAGGTCCAGATATGATAACAGCAGAAATGCTTAAAGCCACAGAAGAAACCGGCGTAAAGTTACTTCATCTACTCTGTAACCAAATATGGCATTCCAAACAATGGCCTGAAGACTGGACAAAATCTACAATAACGACCATACATAAAAAAGGCAGCTTCCATAAATGCGACAATTATAGAACTATCTCTCTTATATCCCATGCCAGCAAGATAATGCTACATATAATCAATGAGAGACTGAAAACATTCCTTCAAAGAGAAATTCCACAAGAGCAAACTGGATTTACCAAAGGTAGAGGCACTCGAGAACACCTGCTGAATATAAGACAGATAATCGAGAAATCTAGGGAATTCAACATCCCACTATACATCTGTTTTATAGATTACCGTAAAGCGTTCGACAGGGTCAAGCGGAGACACTTATGGCGAATACTAAAAGAAGTAGGCGTACCACAACATCTAATTACGCTTATAACCGAACTATATGAACACACTACTGGATCAGTTAAAGTACTTGACACACTTTCGAACGAATTTCATCCAGAACGGGGTGTCAGACAAGGATGTATACTATCTCCACAATTATTCAACATATATGGGGAGTATATTATGCGAAGAGCACTTGAAGGATGGGAAAAGGGCATCTCAATAAATGGTCATAAACTAAACAACCTACGTTTCGCAGATGACACAGCCCTTCTTGCAAATAGTCAAGCAGAGCTGATAGAACTTATACGACTGATCGAAAACGAAAGTCAAATATTTGGTCTGCAATTAAACACATCAAAGACAAAGATCATGATAGTGGATATACTACACAACAATCATCCACACATAACCACAATTGACCGGTTCGAGGTTGTGAGCTCATACTTATATCTGGGATCATTAATCACAAACACAGGGTCATTACAAGAAGAGATTAAACGTAGATCGGATCTAGCAAAAGTTGCCACAGCAAAAATGACCAAAATATGGAAGGACTGTCAAATTTCAAGAGCGATAAAGATGAGGTTGATCAACTGCTTAATATTCCCAATACTGACCTACGGATGTGAATCTTGGACTCTGAGACAATCGAAGAGAAGAAAGATAGACGCCACTGAAATGTTCTGTTGGAGACGAATGTTACGAATTCCTTGGACCGAACGTAGAACAAATAATTCAATTTTAAGAGAGCTAAAAGTTAGCCAACGACTCTCTAATAAAGTCCATCTCCAACAATTAAAATATTTTGGTCATGTTATGAGAGCAAACACAGAAAACATGGAAAGACTCATAATACAAGGAAAGGTAGAAGGCCGAAGATCACGAGGAAGATCCCCAACAAGATGGATAGATCAAATTACAGGAATATGCCAAAGACCTATGCATGAATTAAAAGAAATGACCAGAGACAGAGATCTCTGGAGACGGACAATACACGACATCACGTCGACCACTACACTCCCCCTGGGGGTCAGGATTGAAGAGAGAGATGTATGTAAATGTACAAGAAAAAATCAAAAATAAATGAATCAAAATTCAACCATTTGCAGCAGCTTAAGAATGTAATACCCTCTTGCGGCTTATTATTTTTATGATAACTTACCACATTAACCTATGTTTTTTAATTATTGTGAAAACTTTAATCATTTGTGTATCCATAACGAACTGAAAAATATAGTAAAATGTGAGTTTGTTATTTTCTTTGCTACCATCTATGTTATTAATAATGTGAATACTGATTGGTACCCTACCTCCTACGTCAATTTATAAATAAATTATTTTATAAATGTCAAAGATTTCTTCATTAAGTTAATGTAAACTGATATCGAAAAAACTAATAATAATTTGAAAAACGTCAGTTTTTATGCTCTCCTGTAAAGCTGGGTATTTTGACATAGAAGATTGTGAACTTTTATCATCGTAATACTATAAAGAGGAGGAACATGAACATGATAATACAATTAATTTTAAAAATTTTATCTGTCTCCAAAAATTTACTTTTATAAGATAAATTTTGTATTTACCGACGCCTATGGCGTCATATAACTGTTTTGTTAAGTACTCTCGATAAAGCTATTGAATTTTACTCGTAAAAACAAATAAATAAATTCCGATCGTTGTACTCAAAAAAAACAAGTAACGTTTTCGTGAAACGGTGTGGTATTTCGAAGATTGGGATCGTTTTTACTGGTAAGAGAGCCGTTATGTTCTTGTATAAATAGTAATATTTGCGTCCAATAAATACATAAACCAGATAAAACTAATTAGCATAAAAACCAATACACTGAATTTAGTTAAATAATAACCAACATAACCTCAACTTTTGTCATAGCCGGCTGAACAAGGTGGGCGAAAAGGAAAATTTTAAGAATCTAAATTTACTTTATTTGATAAATAATAACAACCTGCACCTTTGCATAAGGACTTTGAAATATATATATATATATATATATATATATATATATATATATATATATATATATATTTAACAATTTATTGTAATGGTGTACCTATCGGATATGCGGTCTGTTATTTAAAAAAACTCTTTTTTCTTTTATTACTCTATATTTCGCTGATTTTTTGTCAGCTTCATCGGGAGACAACTAAAATATGGTTAAAATTTATATAATATTAGGTGAGAATAAACAATGATTTACTTACAGATTTAGAGTTAAAAATATTTAAAATTTAAAAATGTTGTACATAATATATTCAAAACAGTACTAACAATATTGGTTAAAAGCATCTAGGTCACTAGTAATTATATTAAAAAAAATAGCAAACAAAAGCAACCAAGAAACAATTAAAACAATAATATTACACATTAAAAATATACAGGGTGATTTAAAATATAATTGTAAACAGAAAAATTATGTGAACATACTACGAATATTACAGTAGATATTGCTCAACTGTCCCGTGTCTGCCTTGTAATTTACTGCATATTTTTCTTTATTAATATGACACATTTCTAAAAATAATCTTTTTTGTAATTGTTCTCTTGCTGTAGAACCCTAACATTAGAGTAGTCAAATTGATGCCCAGTTTTTGAGTAATGGTCAACTGCCGCACATGTATTCTTCTTTTTTGTGCAGTCACTTTGGTGTTGTGTGCCGCTCTGTTTTAGCCATTGAGAAGTTTGGCCAACATAACAGCTCTGGCAATCCAAACAAGGCAGTTTGTAGATAACATTAGTTTTATTTACGGTTGGTGTCTTGTCTTTTACTTTAGAAAACAGTTGTCTGTTTTCTAATAAATTATATTAGACAATTTTAATGTTAGTAAATTGTTTAAGTAAACTAGTAACAAAAGGTGTTAACTGTTTTATTATTGGTAGTTTTTTATATGGGATTGCTTGTACTGCTCCGATATCAGTTGTACCGTCAAAAATGTCTGAGTTAAATATCAATTTTTTAAGGATATGTTCTGGGTATCCATTCTTTTCAAAGATGTTTAAGAGCAAATTTAAGTTTCTGTTTATGAATTTATCACCACTAATATGCCTTACCCTATTCTTCCTTGCAATCACTGTATTAAACTTTTAATGAGAAGGATGATTTTAAAAACAGTTTAAATATCTTCCAGAGTGTGTTGGTTTTTGATACCAATCTATCAATATTTTGTTTTGTTCAGTTCTTATTAATTTGATGTCCAGAAATGATATCAAACAATCATTTTCAATCTCTACAGTAAATTGGATATGTTTGTTAAAGTTATTGAATATGTTCAAGGTATTTTGAATTTGTGAAGTAGGAACAGAACATATACGATCGTCTACAATTTTTTTAATGAAGGGTAAAGGGAAAGGTAATTGTGGACTAATGATATCCAGCAAATGGTCCAAAATGATGGTTGCTATTAGGGGGCTGAGTGGACTACCCATAGATGCTCCAACTATTTGTCGATATAGTGTATCATTAAAGCTAAAATAGGTGTTCTCAAAAACATAATTCAGAAGTGTTAAAAAACTATCCTTAGAATAACATTTCTGAATTATGTTTTTATAAATTTTAAATTTTAAGAAAAACAACAATTTTAGGAGAAATACACCAACGACTTATTTACAGATAATAGGGAAGAAATAAATAAAACATTACCCACTGATTAACTAAATTATTTAATAAAATATACCACGACGGTCAAATTTCTGATAAATGGTTAAAATCTCTCTTTTTACCCTTACCCAAGAAAAATAATCCTAAATCTTGCGATGCATATCGATTAATTAGCCTCATGAGCAACACTTTAAAAATACTACTCAAAGTTATTCAACAGCGTATATACAAAAAATATGAAGAACAATTAGACAAGGCACAGTTTTGATTTAGAGGTGGAATGGGAACAAGAGAGGCATGGAATGGGAATATAATAAAACATACTTATATAGGTTTTCAAAAAGCATTTGACAGAGTTCAACATGGTAAACTCATACATGAATTGAAACATGCAGTGTAGGTAAAAGTTAATGGTCGGTATTGTAGAATTTAAAGGATATCTAACACAGATATAAAATCTTATTTTCAGCGAATAGACAAAGACAATAGTCATATTTCCCCTCCACATTTCTAATAGACGCCCATTAGTGAGACATTAGATTATTTTCGATCCAGCTTATACCTAAGAAACGACGGCAAGGTTGCCTTATTAGATATTTCAATTAAAACATTTCTTCTTCTTCTTTAGGTACCTTCTTCTCTAAGGAGGTTGGTAATCATCACAGGTATTTTCACTTTTGAGATTGCAGCTCTGAACAAGTCGACGGAACTGCAATTATACCACTTTCTCAGAATGTTGAGCCAGGAGATGCGTCGTCTTCCAATACTTCGTTTTCTCTGTATTTTTCCCTGCATTATAGTTTGTAGTAACACATATTTATCCCCTCCCATAACGTGGCCGAGATACTGTAACTTTCATATCTTAATCGTATTCATGATTTCCATTTCCTTTGTCATCTTTCTGAGAACATCAACATTTGTTGTTCGGTCTACCCAACTTTTTTAATATTCTTCGGTAGGTCCATATCTCGAATGCTTCAATTTCGTTTCGGCTATTATCGTTTATGCGTATATGTATTGAAGTGAAAACAATTAACGAAGAATATATTTATTATAACTTGAAAAATACATTAAACAATACAAATGGTAAATAGTACTTAAATTTACGTTACACATTATTATTAAATCGCAAATCGTCTAAATTGACATTTACAAACATAAGTTTTTCCAGTTTACTTATTGTTAACCGTTTTCTTTTTTATTTATAATTAAACCAGATTTTGAACATGTCTTCACAAGGAACAGATGTTGCTACTTCTTCTTCACGTGCCATCTCCTCTAAGAAGGTTGGCAACCATCATGGCAATTCGCACTTTCGACGCCGCTGCTCTTAAGAGGTCAGCAGAAGTGCAGTTAAACCAAGCTCTCAAATTATTCAACCAGGAGATGTGTCTTATTCCGCGACTCCTTCCTTGCATTATTAATTGTAACAAGTTACAACGCTCGCCCCTCATAACATGTCCCAGATATTGCAGTTTTCTGACTTTAACTGTTGCTACAATATTACAATATTTTATGACGTTAGTGGTTAAGTTAGGATATACATGGCGATGGTTTTTCCACCACTGTAATGAGCAGTTCCAATCTTCGTTCGAATGGACTTAAGTCATCTTTATCGATTTTTTTTCTTGTAATGGTTGATTTTCAATAGTACAATCTTCTTTTCTTTAATTATAAAAGTAACCAGCGTCTTAACTCGTTCTTCTGTTTTTTAGCTTCTTTAGCTTTTTTAGCTATTTTTATTAGAAAATCCTTGCATTTTAAATCCTTATTTGTCGTTAACAAATCTACGGTTTCTCACTGGTAAACCAACTAGTTAATGGTTGACTCAAAAAAACTATGTTTTGTGTAGACGTAAACAAAGATGCAACGAACACTTCACGTCGACGAGGACGATTAGATAATCTGAGAGACTACTACAAAACTAAAAATAACATGCGAATCTTTCGGACCGGTGGATAGTGTGGTGATCAGTTGAGGTTGAAAAGAAAATAATTATGTATTCTGATTAGTGAATGAGTTTTGATTTTCGATCAATCTGCATTTTCGATTTCAAAGCTTTATTGATAGTTCATCAAAGGATTTATTTGTTGTAAATATTCCATTATGAAGTCTTTTTCTTAGTCAAAATTATTTATTAAGTATAAGAATATTAATTTTATTATCAAAAAATGCACATTTGTAAAAGATACAGCTTTTATGCTCCACTTTTTGAATATTGCAATGATTAAAACTTCTCTTGATGCATTTCTGTCCATTCGGACTACTTCTTCTACAAGTATTGACATACTGCCACCGCTAACCAAGCGTCATAAGGTGCTGAATACTTCCATTAATAAAAAGATTAGAACAAAAAAAAAACAAATAAATATGGATTTACTAAACCTATGCAAAAACTCGTTTCATCCGTTTTCCATAGTTAAAGAAAGAGCTTTTAAAAAGTTTGCAAGGTGGATTCGTAAATATGAACTGAAAGCAAGAAAAACTTTGTCAGGTTTATTATTTCAAGAATGTTATATCAAAATTGAGCAAATTATTAGAGCCCAAGTTGTTAAAGAAGTAGAAAATATCTGTGTTACTACTGACCTCTGGACATATGGAGTAACTGAGAGTTACCTCGCATTAACAGGACATTATTTAAACGAAAATTTAAAACTTAAAACGGTTTTATTAGGCTGCTGCCATTTTTCTGGAAACCATAATTCATAAAACGTCGCTTTTGAAATTAGTGAAATTATTAATCAGTGGGGTCTAAAATAAAAAGTAAATTTTGCAGTAACTGATAATGCCTCAAATATGGTGAAAGATATTAAAGATGTTTTGGGATGGAAACATTTAAATTATTTTGCTCGTACGTTAAATTTATTGGTGAAGGATGCACTTAATTGCTATCATGTACAAATAGATAAAAAAAGTTGTTTTTTCGACATTTCGACAAAAAACACATTTCAAAAAAAGTACGTTCTTCAGAAACGCTTTTAAAGTATGAATTACAACACAACAAAGTTCCCAAATTACCAATCCTGCCGAATCTTGGCCTCCTCTTTCCATGATTGGTAACGGTTTGCAATTGTAGTGTCAATTCTTTGGTGACTTTCCTGGGGGTGCTCTATAAGCCGTTAATGCAGTGGTTCCACTTTGCCTTCTGCATTCTTAGGTCGTTGACCATTAATTGTTGATTCATCTGCCTGCAAGGCTGATTTCGGCCCCGCAGGTCGATTGCGATAGTACAATTACTAAAATCGGGTTTAGCAAAAATATTTAGAGGGATAGAACAGAGTGGCATATTGTCATTATGTACATTTATGGATTCACGATTTAAAATGCAGGGATTTTCTGATAAAAATGACGCCAAAAAACAAAGGAAAGATTTAAGAAGCTGGTTACTTTTATAATTAAAAAAAAAAGAAGATTGTACTATTGAAATTTAACCAGTACAAGAAAAAGAAACCGATAAAGATGACCTAAGAGGTGTATTTTTAATGAATTAATTGGACATGACTCATCTAAACGTACACCTGTATCGAGAGCTATTTAAGAAGTAGCATGTATTTGTCTGATGATGTATTAAACAGAAAAAAATCGAACGGAGATTGGAACTGTCCATTACAGTGGTGGAAAAACCATCGCCATGTATATCCTAACTTAACCACTATATTCATAAAATATTGTAATTTTGTAGCCGTCTGTTCCTTGTTTAAAAATCTTATTTAATTTTAAATAAAAGAAGAACACGGTTAACAACAAGTTAAGTAAAAAACATTAGGTTTTTATATGTCAATTTAGACGATTCGAGATTTCAGTTGCACTCATACAGTCCTCGAAGACATACCGTCTCAGGACTAGCAACTTCAACGTGGAGTCATATGTCGCCATGTTACCTAATCCATCGGTAACTCTATAATCTTAAATCATTATAACATAATTTTAAAACTTAATGTAATTAAACATCTGTTATCGGGTTTTTACCCACATATTTAATCTTGGTGGCTACATTCATGTACTCCTAGACACTGATGATGGAACATGGTTTCCGAAAACGTTTTGTCTTTTTAACTTAGCCCGTTTGGGCCTAAAATATATACCTATTACAAAGGATTTTTAATTAAATTTTTAATACATGGTATACAGCCAACTACAGGAACGTAGATTCCTTGTGGATTAATAATAACGTGTAATGTAAATGTAAGTACGATTTACTATTTGTATTTTATAATTTATTTTTCAAGTTATAATAAATATATCCTTCATTAGTTTCTTTCACTTCAATACATATATACATAAACGATAATAGTCAATATATTTGTTTATGTACTCTTTTATTTAAAACTACTGTTAAACAATCAACTAGTTGAGTAATTTAACTAGTTACTTGTTTGACAAACGGTTCCGTTGCGTTAACGATAAAAACGTCAACGATCCACCTCTTTGACACCGCAACGTTGCCAAATAATTTTGTATGCAGCTTTTTTATTGTGGCACATAATTCAGTTTATTATTTTTATTGGGAATAAGGCACAATGTGACCTTAAAATAAGCTTATTTTGATGTTTAGATTTCCAAATCGGAAATCGTACTTAAAATACCAAATATGAATAAATTCTATTTATATAAAACGATTTACGAAGTGGAAATCAAAATGTTAAACTACACTTAAGATAAAGCAAAAATGTGGCATATTCCCAATAAAAAACAAAAACTGTCATTTAAATCAATTCGCCCGAATTTGATTATGTTAGAACATTTTTCAAATGCGTAAAAGACAACAGGTCAAATAAAACCGATGAGTTTGGCAACGTTGAACTTCCTCTCTTTTATTATTACCGCTAATGCATTTTCGCTGATATAAAGGGCGGACCTAATTTTCCTTTCTCTTTTTAAACAGGTATTTCTCACTCTATACTGTATACACCTATATCCCAAGGATATTAATTAAAACAAAAGTATATACTATAATCAAACAGCGATCGTACGGGTAGAAGATAGTGAGACAAACCAAGTAGAAATTCAGAGAGGGGTCAGACCCATATTGTCATAACACTGTCCTCGACAGTTAGTCAAGTCTACGTATAAATTATTTAAAAATTCTAAATTAACTTTCTCCAAGTTTTCTTCACTTCGAGAAAATATAGGTAGAAATCCCAAAAATCTTTCTTTTATAGCACTTGGAAAAACATAGCAAATAATTGACGTTTAACTGATCTACGAGAGATATATCAGGTGTTAAATGAATAAATAGAGTGAAATTTGGCTTCCTTTAGTTTGTTCCGTATTGTGAGTTATAAATATTTCGATGTAATTGAAATACATTCACCACATATTGTAGACGATAAATAGTTTATAGTAACGATGCCACAGTTTGCATATTTTTTTCATGTGTGTCTGGAAAAATGGCTTGGATAAATATTCCAAAGTACCTATATAATTACCATTCTTTTCACTGAAAAATACTTCATTTTTCACATCACGTTTTTCTAATAAATAAAAATAAAAATTAATTACAAAAGTTTAAAAGATAGTGCCTTATTTTCGAGCCCCAAAAATTACGGGTACTAGGCACTTACCAAGGTTGCCTTGGCTTTAGTCCGCCCCTGCCTACTCGGAACATTCATCGACGAAATAATGACGAAAAAATCAAATATAGTAAAATTTTACCAATCCGGCACTACGAGGATAGATTGATATTATACTAGCCTTTGATAGATGGCGCTACTTGATACCTAATTGGTGGTTTTGTCGACATTTGTCATTCATGACATGACGTCTGTCAAAATTTTAAGTTTTAAAAACAATTTTTTTTTGGTTTGGTTTTTACAGCCGTCAAAATCAAGCAAATTTTGTGTTTTCGGAGAAATGGAAAAGTCGAGTATCGTTCAGTGATTAAGTTACTCCACAAAAAAGGTAAAACGAAAGTGCAAATCAAAGCCGACCTGGACAAGGTTTATGGTGAGGTTGCACCTTCGTTAGCAACAGTAAAATTTTCGAAAGCTAAATTTATTCGTGGTCGTAAGAGTGTTTTTGATGATGAGCGTTCCGGGAGGCCAAATGAAGTCACCACGCCGGAAATGATCAACAAAGTCCATGACATGAATATGGCGGATTGTCGAATTAAGCTCCGTAATTTAATAGCGGTCCTAAACATTTCCTACGAATGCGTACATAACATCATTCACCATCATTTGAACATGAAAAAGCTATCCGCGCGATGGGTGCCACGTTTTTTGACAATCGATCAACTGCAAAAACGTGTGACCACTTCGGAGACGCTTTTGGTGACAATACGGCGCGATCCGAAGGATTTTTTTGGCGATTTATCACCGTGAATGAAACCTGGGTGCATTATTACACACCGGAAATCAAAAACAGTCGAAACAGTGGCGTAAACGAGGCGAAGTGCCGCCGAAGAAGGCAAAAAATGCACATTCGGCCGACAAAGTGAGGGCGACCGTTTTCGGCATGCGAAGAGCATTATCCAGATCGACTACTTGGAAAAAGGAAAAACAATCAATATTGAGTACTACGCAGCATTATTCGATTGATTCGATGCCGAATTGCGTCGAAAACGCCCCGCTTTGGATTGCAAAAAAGTGCTCTTTCACCAAGACAATGCTCCGGTTCACCGATCCGCCGTCGCCATGGCAAAATTACACGAATTGGGCTATGAATTGGTTGAATATCCACCGTATTCCCCAGATCTTGCCGCCAGCGATTTCTTCCCAAACCTAAAAAATGGCTCGGAGGACGCCGTTTCGCAACAAATGATGAAGTCGTCGCTGAAACTTCAGCCTATTTTGAAGAGCTCGAGCAAAATTACTATTCGGATGGGATAAAAAAATTGGATCATCGTCTTACTACGTGTATCGAGCTAAAAGGGGAATATGTTGAGAAATAAATCGATTTAATTCCAAAAAACTTGTTTTTTCTATCATAAACCAGAGTATACCGGATTATTGAAATGTTCGGATTACCAGATTTAATCAAAAATTCATAATAAATAAAATAAAGCATTTTATAAAAGGAAAAGTACAACATATGCATCTGGGTTCATGTTCTACACGTTTTTTATCTGTAATGTAAGTATATCATATTTAACTAATTACATAGTTAACATAGTTTAAAATAGTTTGACTTGTAGAAAATGGCGAGAGAAGCGCGGGCGGATGGTGTCGCGTTACTTGACGTTACCAAGTGAAGATTGGTGAGATTCTACAGTATTAATATAAAAATACAATTACTTGTAAGAGAATTGCATCGAGATAATGTTTTAATAATCAAGTCTTAAAAGTCTGGTTAAAATTTTTCCTAGAAAATGGTTCCCATACAATGAATAAAATAATACTCCCAACGGAAACATATATTATTAAATCTTAATAAAGATAAATCATGCATAAGGTCAAAGGAGTAATTACCGAACAGTTAGAAGTATCTACATTTCGAGATAATCGTTATGGCCGTTTGACCTAAAATTGATGAATTTAAAATAATTACGTTCCGTTCGGGAAAATACTAATATGATAATATAAATAAATATTATACAATGTTTAACATCTGTACAGTACGTTTCAAGCGTCATTTAATTCGAAACGCAACAAATGTTTTTTTTTCTTACATATATGTACAATTTTTTAAACTAATTATAAAATAAAGGATATTTCCAATCAGACAACATACATAAATCTGAATAAAAGACGAGCTTGGTATATGAGGTATAAAAGGTGTTGCAGTTTGTGAAGTGAGCAAATAATTAGTTAAAATTTAATCTATAAATCGTTTAACATAGAATTAAGAGAAAATTAGTGAAATTAGGTATGCACATAATATTATTAAACTTGATTGGTATCAGAAACCTACTCATTTAGGGAGGTATTTAAACTATAATCATTCATAGATATTATATCATTCATATCACAAACACTCCACCAAAGTTAACTTAGTGAAACAAATGAAAATCAGAGTCAAATTATCAGATCTTTTATTTCATAACAAAAAACTTGAAATAGTAAATTAGTCATTTATCACTAATTATTACCAAAATATATTTATTAATAAGATGTTGTTAAACACAGTCCATAATAAAGACTTAACACCTTTCCCGCGACTAACACTGTTGATCCTGTGGCTCAAACAATGACGGGTCTCTAATACATCATTAAAATCAATGTGGCTCAGATATGAGTTTTAACAATTAACAACGTTTTAAAAATTAAAGATAAAATAGAAAAAGATCGGCTTTTGATATTGTCTAGAGCATTTGCTGCTCTTCATGTAATATATCGTACATTGGTCAAACATCTTAACTACTAAAGTCTAGGATCACTCTCCACAAAAGTGGTTTACGCCTTTATCAAGACTGTTGTACATTAGCTACATTCCACAGTATTCCACGGACTTTGATAATATCACCGTTCTTCCTCATGAAAATAACAAATTTAAAAGGGCATTTATTGAAATGTCCTACAATATCTCTATTACCGTTAAAGAAGATATATTAAGAATCTGAGTAATATATGTCAACTCTTACTCAGATCGTCAGATCAGATGCAAGTCAAGATCAAGATCAGAGTCTACATAACTTCAACTTGACTGAGAACACATAGTTAGAATCATTAATAATAATTAACAGTTAAAATATAATAACAAAATCCAACATTCCCCATTACATTTAAATAACTTTTGGTTGCTAGTTTAGTTTCAATATTAAACAATTTCAATATTTTAAAATATATAGTTATGAAATATGACAATAATTGCAGAACATTTATACATAACTTTTTTTTAATACATCTTTTGTTTTCAAAACTTCCACAAAATGTATTATAATTTATTATTATTAGTGTTTCAACAGAGTGCCTTTCTCAAGTGATCTAATTTTTGTATGCGTTTACACTTTATAGTCTTCAACTGAATAAGTTAACTAGGGGAGAACATTTAACATTCAGAATGACCGTTGGTCAAGAAGTGATAGCTTAAGGCCTTTACTTTGAATTTGAAGAATTGGAAATTCGTCATTATAAGAATTATTACGGTCTAACGGGTCAAGTGCGTACGTAGAATCTGTTTTTTTTATTATTTCTTCTTCTTCTTTAGATTGAAATCCACTAATGGATGTTAGCGATCACATTTTCCATTACTTATCTATTTCTTGCAATATGTATGTCGTTAATCCCTGTCCATTGCTTTATGTTTCGGAGCCAGGACATTTTCTTGCGTCCCATTCCTCTCTTGCCTTCAATTTTACCCTCGATTATAAGTTGGAGGAACTGGTATTTTTCATTTCGCATGATGTGACCTAGATACGCCGTTTTCCTTTTCTTAATGGTTTCCAAAAGTTGGCGTTCTTGGTTTATTCTTTTAAGGACATCTATATTTGTGATTTTCGCTGTCCATGGTATTTTTAGGATACGGCGATAAAGCCACATTTCGAAAGCTTCTAATCCGTTTGTATCCCTCGTTTTGAGTGTCCAGCCCTCTACGCCATATAGCAGCACTGACCACACGTAGCACTTAGTAAACCTTAGTCTCAGTTGAAGATCGAACTCTGAACAAGTCAGTACCTTCTTGAATTTTACGAAAGCTTGTCGAGCTTGCTTTACTTTCGTGTTTGATGCCCAGTCTTCAAAAAGCCACGATCCCAGGTATTTAAATTAACTCACTCTTTCAATGGACTTAGTATTCAGTGTTATGGTGGAGTTTTCAAGTGCATCCAAGTTTCTGGAGCTTATCATCAATTTCTTTTTTTTTGCTATGATTGATCTGATCTGATCTGATTATAGTGACAAGTTGTTGAATATCGACTATGTTGTCACAAACTAAGACTCCATCATCAGCATATCGTATATTGTCGATCAATACTCCATTCACTTTGATTCCCATCTTTGCATCATCCAAATACTCCAAAATATGGCTTCCGAATAAATGTTAAATAAAAGAGAGGAAAGCACACATCCCTGTCGAACGCCCCTTCTTATATGTATGGGTTTGGATATAGAATTGTCAATTTTTAACTGTGCCGTTTTATGCCAGTACAAGTTTTCAATGCATCTTATGTCTTTTTGGTCTATATCAACTTTCATGAGGATCTGCATTAACTTGTGGTGTTGGACACGCTTTTTGGTAATCCAAAAAGCATAGGAACATATCCTTCTTCTAATCGTAACAATTTTGGACCAGCACCTGTGTTGCTACTATTGCTTCTCGTGTTCCTAAACCTTGCCTAAACCCGAACTGGGAGCCACTGATGTCCCATTCACATTTTTTGTATAATCTTTGATGTAGTATTTTTAAGAATATCTTTAAAGTATGACTCATCAGGCTAATGAGTCTGTGATCCTCACATCTTTTTGCATCGACTTTTTTGGAGAGGAGAGTAAGGGTAGAGCGTAACCGCTGTTGAGGATGGCAGCCAGTTTCATAAATTAAGTTAAATATTTTGTGTAATGCTGAAATTCCCCTTTCATCAAGTAGTTTGAGTATTTCTGACGGGATTTCATCTGGTCCAGGTGCCTTATTGTTTTTTGAATTTAATATTGCTTTTTCTATCTCCTCTTTGGTGATTGAAGGGCCAGTCAGCTGGTCGTCTGTATAAACTCCGCTCATGGGTCTTTCGTTATGAAGGAGCTCCTGGATATAATTTTCTCATATATCAATTTTCTCCTTCTCACTTAGCACTATCTGGTTATCCTGATTAACTATGGTGGTTGGTCTTCGTTTTCTGTATATTCCAGCAGTCTCCATAAGCTTTTTATGTAAATTACGGTCGTCGTGCTGTCGTTGTGAATGTTATAGATCGATACATTGTTGCTTAAGCCATTCATTTTTAGCTATTCTTATTTTTGCTTTTATTTGCCTGTTAATGTTGTCGTCAATATTTGAATTTGTGCGTTTATTTCATTGCTTATTTCTACTTGTACCATTGTGTCGTTCAGTTTGTCCAGTGCTATCTGTTGTTGACTTTCAGGCTTGTTCTTGCATGAAAGAGCGATCTTTATGACGGCCACTAATAGTACGTGGTCAGAGGGGACATCTGCTCCAGGGTATGTGCAAGCTCTTTTGACAGTTGTGCTGAATCTACCGTTGATACGAATGAAGTCTATTTGATTTCTTATTATGTTCTGAGCTCTATTGGCTGGAGAATTCCAAGTATAAAGGCGACGGGGGTGGAGTTGGAACCATGTGTTGGTAACTCTCATGTTTTCTTCTTGACAAAATTGTATGAGTCGGTCGCCCGTTTCGTCGGTTGTTTTAATATTTAAAACCCTTTTATGTTATGCTATCCGTTTTTTAAAAGTTCTATCAGTTTGACCGATGTAAGTTTTTGGACAGTCGCCACATTTAAGTTTGTAAGTGTGAGTGCTTTTTCTTTTGGATCTTGTTGTTTTTAATATATTTGTCTAAGTTGTTGTTTGTTCTGAAAACTGATATATTTCCTTTCTTTTTTATGTGTTTGGATATTTTTATTGATATATTGCCTTTGTATGTAATTTAGCAGAAGGTACTGGGATATTTCTCTGGGGGGTAAAAATACTAATTTCAGGGCTTTCTTGTGTAGTTTCTGATTAAAAATTTAATTTATTGTATGTTCGTTGTAACCATTGTTTACTGCTATTTGCTTAATTATATTCAATTCAATCTCGAAGTTGTTTTTGGCATGGGAATTTCTAATAATCTATGTAACATGCTATGGTAGGCTGTCAATTTATGTCGTGTAGGATGGGTTCATGAATTGTGTATAGTCGCGTTAGGGTGGGTAGGTTTGTGAAATGGAGAACGGAGAAACGGAGAACTCATGTTTGTTTTTAAGTCCGATAATTTTTAAATCTGGAATATTTATAGATTGATTCCGTTCTGTTTCTATTGTAAATTCAAAATGACTATAGAGTCATTTAATATACAATAAAACTTGTCAAGTTTCTGTTAGTTTCTGTAAAACATACTAGTATATAGTCTAGTTAAAAAGATTGTTACCAAGCTTGTTACTGCTTTGTTATTAACATATGCTGAATTAAACATTATTTAAATTATAATATTTCTGCAATAGCTGCATCACTATTTAAATAATGGAATGCAGAAGAGCAATAATTGTCATTTTTTGCAGTGAGTTTTAAATTTAGTAAAGGCCTTCAAAACTAGATGGTATAGTAGAAGATATCGTTAATGTGCGGGAACATATCTTTCAAATTACAGTAAGACATGCTTAGTCTTAAATTTTAATTATGATAAAAAAGTTAAATAGGGATCGTAAAAAGCTTAACACTAATTTACTATTTGGAGTTTACGATTTTTAACGATCGAAAATATTTACCAAAACAACACAATCAAAGTAAAAGTAGAAGAAGAACTAACCCACCCTATTGAAGCTGGCAAAGGATAAGACAGGGAGATTCCCTGAGTCCTCATTTGTTCTAACTGATTATAGTTGAAATAATAAAATAAATAAGAACTAAAAAAGGATACCAAAAGTGACTTAAAATAATCTGATATGCAAACGACGCAATACCACTCTCTCAAAGTGAAGAGTATTTGCAACATATGCTGCACTAATTTAAAATAACCACTAGAAAATTAAAAATGTTAATTTCCCCAAAAAAGACAAAATGCATGGCTACAACAGCAAATTTACTAAGATGTAAATTAGAGCTGGTAGGTCAGATAATAGAACAAGTGAAGAAGTTTAAATATCTAGGCATCACATTATCTAGCTACGGAAAGCTCGAAACCGAAGTGGAAGATCAAATGAATAGAGCAAACAGAGACACAGGCTGCCTGAATAAAACAATATGGAGAAATAAAAATTTCGGAAAAGAAATGAAAGGCAGAATTTACAAAACAGTCATCAGAGATGAAAACACTTAGAAAAACTGATGGCATGACACTATGGGACAAACTTAGAAGTACAGATATACGACGTAGATGCAAGGTGGAGAATATAACAACTGGGTAAGAAATAGAAGAGTAGAATGGAACGATCATATAAGCCGACTGACAACAAATATAGTAGTAAAGATGGCAAGAGACGGTTCCCCAATAAAAAGACGATCAGTAGGAAGACCACGAAAACGATGGAACGACTTACTGGAGACACATTGAAAGACAGATAGAGTAATTCTACATACAAATAAGAAGAATAAGAAGAAGAAGAAGAGTTTAAGATTAAGATAAATCGAGTAGCTTCTCTTTGCGATTATAATCCAATCGAAAAAGTTGAATTGCCAATTATGAAACGTATACTCGCAGTATATATTTTTTGCAGCAATATTCAACGCAAAAAATCTTATATAATTATTAAATTAATAGGTTATCCAAGATTTAACACTGATTTGACACAAAATTATTTATACTCAGTCAAAGAAACCCCTATTATGGACACAGTGGAAAACAAACAAGGAGGTATTGCGAGAAATGGACAAAGAATACTTCTTCTTCTTCTTCTTTTTATGTAGACATGACTCTGTCTGGTTTTCAATGTGCCTCCAGTAAGTTGTCGTTCCATCGTTTTTGTGATCATCCTACTGATCATCTTCCTAATGAAGAACCGTCCCTTGCCGTCTATATTATCGTTACATTCTACTCTTCGATTTTTTACCCAGTTCTTGATGTTCTTAACCTTGCATCTACGTCGCCTATCTGTACTTCTAGCTCTGTTCCATAGTTTATTATCATCAATTTTTCAGTGATTCAAGTGTTTTCACCTCTTCTGCTTCTAACATCCCTTTTGTCCTCTCTGTGTCAGGTCGTATTTCTGCCGCGTATGTCATTATTGGTCTGATGACTGTTTTGTAAATTCTGCCTTTCTTATCATTCCCGATATTTTTATTTTTCCATATTGTTTTATTCGGGCAGCCTGCGGCTAGGCTTGCTCTATTCACTTGATCTTTCACTTCAGTTTCGAGCTTTCCGTAGCTAGATAATGTGATGCTTATATATTTAAACTCAATCACTTGTATTATTAGCTCCAAAGATTAACAAACATCTTCAATACAAGAGCCAAGAAATACAATATGATAATAGCACAAAAAACTAATGTATGACATCGAAATACCCACTACGATGTAAAATAGAAATTGATGGAAAAATAATAAAGCAGGAAGCCAGGTTCAGATATCTGGGAATAGATATAACTACAGAGATGTTGAAGAAGTACGACAACAAAGCTTAAAAGCGTAAATCGGCGGGATCTCTTAATGACACAATCTGGAATAACAATCAGCTAAGAAAAGACACTGGAAAGATGACATTGAGCAAAGCGCAGGTCCAATGTGGAAAAGACAAACAGAAGACAGAGACAAATGGGAGAGGCCTATATTCAACACATGAATAGATTTTGGGATATAGATAGATAGATAGATAGATAGATAAAAGAAAAGACACAAAACAAGAATCTATAAAGCAGCAATTATACCTATATTCACATACACTGCGGAGACAAGACCTGACGCATCTAAAACGAGACGAATACTAGAAACAACAGAGATGAAAATACTCCGACGAATATCAGGGAAAAGTCTGTTTGATAGGGAGAGCAGCGAAAACATAAGAAGAGCAGGCAATATAGAAGAAATAAACGGATGGGCGATAAAACGGAAACAAAAGTGGAACGAACACGTTAGTAGAATGGCACAGGATAGGATAGTATGAATAGCACGAGATAAGTCAGCAAATGGACGAAAAAGTATTGGCAGACCAAGAAAAATATGCTGCGATAATTTAAGTAATTTAGAAGGCAAATATTGAAGAAGAAACATGCTTTATAGTCTACATACAAGAAGGAAGAAGAATAAAAAGACTTGTTCTACTATATGACCTTTCGGCTCCAATTTAAATCTTATTAAATTTTCTGTTGTAACCATGCATTTTGTCTTTTTTGGAGAAATTAACATGTTAAATTTTCTGACAGTTATATTAAATTGGTGCAGCATACGTTGTAAATCGTCTTCACTTTAAAAGAGTAGTATTGCGTCGTCTGAATAGCAGATTATTTGGAATTATTTTTTCCCATTTGGTATCCTTTTTTAGTTCTTTTTTTTTAATATTACATCCATAATCACGTTAAACAATAGACGACTCAGAAAATCTTTATGTCTTATTCCATTGCCAGCCTCAATAGGGTCGGTTAGTTCTTCTTCTACTTTTGCTTTTATTGTGTTGTTTTGGTAGATTTTTTGATTGTTTTGATTATTTCTAGAGGTATCTCTCTTGCGTACTGTAAGTGGATAACGTCCTTTAATTTGACCCGGTCAAATACTTTCTTAAGATGCACGAAACATAGATATGCCGGTTTGTTGTATTCTAATGATTTCTCTTGCACTTGTCTTATATATTATATATAACGTCGGTGCAGGATCTTCCCGACCTAAAACCTTGTTGTTCTTCTGCTAGTATTATAATTTTATTCAGTTTATTTGTTATCACTTATTTAGTGTTGTGTTTAATAAATTAATTCCTTTGTAATTTTCCGGGTCCAATTTGTCTCCCTTTTTAAAGGGAGTTATTATGATCCTTCCTATATGGCGTTCATAGATTTCGAAAAGGCTTTTGACAGTGTCGAACATTGGGCAGTGAAAAGTTCTTTGATTAACAGCCGAATTGACCACAGATATACGGAACTAATATAACCAATATATTTAGTTAGTGTATAAGAAAGCCAAAACAACAATTAAAGTATATGAAGGAACAAAATCATTACAAATAAGTAGAGGCGTGAGACAGGGTAATACAATATCACCGAAACTTTTCCATCAGGCTCTTGAAGATACTTTTAAAAGATTAGAATGGGAAAAAAAAGGTATAAAAATTTGTGGACAACGCTTGAAGCATCTAAGGTACGCTGATGACATCATATTGATAACCGATAAAAAAGAAAAATTATTTGAAATGATGAAAAAAGTGGACGTAGAAGCTGGAAAGATAGGCCTTAATATGAATTACAGCAAGACCAAACCTATAACAAATACAGATGAAGACATCACAATGAGAATCGGACAAGATGAAATTAAACAAGTTAAGGATTATATATATCTTGGTCAAACTATAAAACTTAACAAAGAGAACCAAACAGCAGAGATCAAGAGACGAGTTAGACTGGCATGGGCGGCATTTAGCAAACTAAGCTACATTCTTAAAAACAAAAGATATCCACAGCATCTTAAGACCAAAGTATATAATCAATGCCTACTCCCTGTTCTTACTTATGGTTCCCAAACGTGGACATCTACAAAAGCAAACATGGACAAAATCATAAAAACCCAAAGAGCAATGGAAAGACAAATGTTGCACATAAGAATAATGGATAAGAAGAGAAACAAGTGGATAAGAGAGAAAACAAAAGTGAGGGATGTTAGACAAGAAGTTGCAAAATTGAAATGGAGATTTGCCGGACACAATATAAGACAAAAAGAAGACCGATGGAACAAAATTCTTATAAGTTGGAGACAGTGGGAATATAAACGAAGCAGATAAACGAGATGGGCAGATGATATCAAGAAGCACGTGGGCTCTAGATGAATGACTGTAGCGACAGACAGAGAAGAATGGAAAAGGATTGGGGAGGCCTATGTCCAAAGATGGACCGAAGAAGGCTAATTAGATAGATAGATATTAGGATCCTTCATCTCCATTCTTGCGGAAATCTGTTTTGTTATATTATTTTTTTAATTAGTTTTAATAGTTGTTTGGTCAGATCTGGTCCTCCGTACTATAGGAGATCGTTCGGTATTCTGACCTCTTCTGGTAATTTTCTATTTTGTAATTTCCTTAATGTTTCCATAAGAAAAAAAAAAGATAGAATACGAAATGATAAACACAATGAATATAAAAAAGTTACAAGGTATAGGGCCCGTAAAGAGGGAGTAGCCATATGAAATGCTAATATTAATATGATAGGTAAAGATAAGAGGAGGAAGCAGTATGGGAAGAAGGAGGGTGTCATGAGTGTCATTATTAGAGTAAAGATAGTGATGATGATATCCAACCTCCGATTGTGACACGACACTTAAAGAAGAAGGTGCAAACCATATTTGAAGTCTAAAGTTTGACAGTGTATGAATTATTAGTTGATTCATTCAAAATATTAAGTTTAACTTATTTCAGCTTTTTGGTTTCTAGAATTGTTTCAAATGCACATAATTGAAGTGTATTGCTCTTCATACACAGCATTTAAAAGTATTAAATACTTTAAATCTTCCAAATAAATTCCTCGAGATAAGTTATTGCTAACTGTTATGCACGTGTGTAAAATGTTCTTGTTAACTGTTAAACAAGTGATTACACGGAGATTATATCATATTAAACGCTATTACGACTAACAACAAAAATATACATTCCGTACTATGTAACTTTGTTCCAGTCTTATGCCTGCATCATCATTAAGAAAACACGATAATAGCAAATACAACATAAACTATATTAATAATTTATATCGATATAAAATTGTTATTTAAAGTAATTAAACATTTCCCAGAATATATAAAATATATCTACACAAAAACATCCCTCATCATATTCAGCATATTGTTTAAATGATGAAAAAACAGAATTAGCTCATGATTAATTTGACTCGGTACCATAACCAAATGAAAATCAACATACAGGGTGATAGTTTAAAAACTATCCGATAGTATCTTTATTCTTGTAAACAATAAGAACATCGGAAAGATGGATCTATTTTGAATTCGAGCGGGCTACTTCAGGGAGACCTACTAGGAATGGTAAATAGCAATCTTACAATTTTAAATAGAAATGAAAGGTCAAGAGGTACATAATTTTAAAAGGCGTTAAATTTTCTATTCAGTGGTTCCACAATTTAATATTTTACATAAGAATAAAATGGACAGTTAAGGTTTAATTTCGTTTCAGCGTACCACCATTCGCATATATGCATATTTCTGCCAATTGGCTTCCTCAGAGCGAGTTTATGGTAAGCTCTAACGTAATTCATAAAAGTAAATATTTAAAATTTAACATTTTAAAATTGAAAATTTAAAATCAGATCGGAGAAATAAAGAGAAGGATACGATTGGCTTTGGTATACTTCGAAAAATTTCCTATATACTAAAAAATAGAAAATACAACCAATATTTAAAACTAAGAGTCTTCAACCAATGTATACTTCCTGTTCTCACCTACGGTTCTCAAACTTGGACTTTTACAAAGGAAAACATGAAAAAATATCAAAGTTCCAAAAGCCCATGGAAAGACAAATGCTGAACATCAGGTTATCGGAAAAGAAAAGAAATACTTGGATCCGCAACAAAACAAAAGTGACCGATGTATCAATCAGATACCAAAGCTTAAATGGAAGTTCGCTAGACATACCATAAGACAGAAAGACGACAGATGGAATAAGATGCATAATAAGGCATAAATGAGATGGTGAGATGACTTGAAGGAACACGCAGGATCGAAGTGGATACAAACTGCCTACAATAGAGAGACGGGAAAGAAGGAAGTGCAGGTCTATGTCCAAAATTGGACATCTACTAACGAGAATATAGATCGAAAAAATCGAATTCAATATTTGGCCCAAATCTGCGTTTTCAAAACGTTGCAAAACAAACAAACCACGAATGCACCGAAATGCACTGGTATGGGGGTCTATAGTTTGTATACACGACTACAATTCGTCTAATAGGCGGAAATCTCTTTGTGAAAACGATTTCCTAATACTCCGATTTTTGATTGATATTCTCTCGTTGTTCAAAAGTTGCCAAAAAATAACGCTTAAAAGATACAGAAATAATCGGAACTCACAACTTGAGTAAACAGAGATTTTGGAACAATCGTATTTAGTGTCACCGCAAATATGTTTTCGCGGTGACACTAAATACGATTGTTTGTATGATATGTTAAATATTTCGTCGCCTGAGAATTATACTGTTCTATATCCACTTTTTGGCAGTTTGGAGTTATATACATAGAAATTTTTGTAAAAATTAGCTTGTTCTATATCCATTGAAATGATGATAATATTCAGAACCAATTAAAAGTTTTCAGTAACATTTAGTTCTATATCCCGTATGTCTCAAAATATTTTTAAAATTATTTTGTTCTATATCCTCTTTAACTTTTAGAATAAATACGTTACTAGAATCATAGTGTTCTATATCCATTACGCATAATGTGCTTAATACCGGACTGTACGTGTATGTACATCATGGCATGTTGGTAAATGATCTATTGTTTTTTGTAAAAAGTGAATAGTAAGAAAATGTATTTAAACTAAATAGTAGTGGGTATCCCTGAAACAATTTAAGTAAGTACGTTTAATATTATTGTGTTGATTTAATCATCCTTATTAAACGAATTAGCAATGGATTAGCATGAATGAATGGAATTAGCAATGGATTAGTGGATTAGCAATGGATTAGCATGAATGTTTCAGAAAGTAATGTGGTCATATTTCAAATTCGTTCCTTTTAATTTTGTAATTTTGATTCGAATTGCATGTGTTTCTTACTACATTGATATTTAAATCAATTTCTTTTTGCAGTTTATAATGAGTGCAAAACTTTCACCGTCGCCAACAAGGCCTTCTTCATATCCTAGTGACGTTTGGAAGTAAGCTTACATTAAATTTTTTGAGAAATAATACCACTAAATAATATCTTATTTTAGCTCTTTGTGGCATATTATCGAAGAGGATGTCGAAAACGACAAAGAAAACATTAGTAAAGAAACATCTCAAGATAAGCACGGACCTAAAGCGACACCAAATGAAGGAAAAGTTGTTGTTTTACAAATGGTTACTTTAAACACTATGGATACACAAAATTCACAATTTAGCACACTGCAACAAGTAGACGCATTGGCACAAAACTATGAAGAAAAAGAAAATAATCTTCAATTACAAAAGTTACCTGAGAGTCAAATTAAGATGGCAGAGGAAGAAGAGTATCTTAACGAAGAAGTTAATAAACCTGCGGTGATTAGTCGAAAACGAAAAAGAAGACCATCAGATTGGAAACAAAATATAAGAAAACATAAACGACAATATGGACAAGAATATGTTGATACAATGAAGCGGACCAGGGAAAAGAAATTTGTGAAAATAAAGACATGTCGATCTGAAAATTATGTACTACAGTGTACTGCTAAAATTACTCCTGACGAAAGAGATACAATTCATAGACAGTTTTGGTCTCTTAATGATGACAAAAATAATCAGTTCTACTCAAAACATGTGAAGCATATTTTGGCAGTAAGAAAAAGAACAAACAATGAAACCAGCAAAAAAACATTTTCATATCAATATTTTTTTTATGTATGTGGAGTTAAAATAAGAGTTTGCCAACATTACTTTTTTAATACATTAAATATTAGTAAACAGAGGATTTACTACTTTTTTAAAAGTGTAAAAATGATGTTAGATGCATTGTTCGTTCCCCTATTCGTGGCAGGCATCAGAAGAAAACTATCTCCGAGGGAAAAAAACAAAAAGTACGAGAACATATTAACTCTTTTCAAAGAGTCGACTCTCACTATTGTCGACAGAGTTTTACCAGACAATATTTGGAAAGAAATTTAAATTTACAAAAAATGTATGATCTATACAAAACTCAAGAATCAGAACCAGTCAAATATCATATGTATCGGACAATATTCAATACTGAATTTAATTTGACATTCTTTTGTCCCAAGAAAGATATATGTGATAGGTGTGCAGCAAATAATTCTCTTACTAATCCGACTGAAGCAGATATTTTAAAATTTGAAACTCACAAGAAAAATAAAGATTTGGTACATCAGGAAAAAAACCGAGACAAATTTATATCCTCCGAGGGCAAATGTGTTGGTGTTTTATGTTTTGATCTGCAAAAAGTTTTTTCGCTACCAAAATCTAACGTAGCAATTTTTATTATAAAACAAAATTTTCTTGTTATAATTTAACTGCTCATTTCGACAAAACTAAGATCGTATATAATGCCTTATGGCATGAAATGATTTCTGGTAGAAGCGGACTTCATATTTCTTGTGCTTTGATTAAAATACTTAAAAAAGTAGTACTAGATAATCCTGCACTTAAAAAATTAATTTTATTGTCAGACAGCTGTGTACCTCAAAATAAAAATTCAATAATGACATTTGCTTTGCAACATTTTTTGCAATCCAATTCTTCAGGTCAGATAAAAATAATAGAACAGAAATTTGGTGAACCGGGTCACAGCTGTGTACAAGAAGTCGATGCAGCTCATAGTTGTATAGAAAGATTTGTAAAAAATGTAGATATTTGGAGCCCCGTAAGTTTGTTAAAAATTTTAACGAAGATTCCAAACTCGTGGAAAATGAAATTTAAATTTTTTCAAATGATCACTGCAGATTATAAAAATTACCAACCACAATCAGAAAAATTATCCTATCGAAACGTACCTTACACTAAAGTGAAACATCTGATATACGAAAAAGAATTTCCTTTAATCATAAAATATGGTGAACTATATGAAGAGCCACTTAAGGAAATTAAACTGAAAAACGTTAAAAAAACGCGATGTCAAATACATAATAATTTACCAGAAGTACTGCAACTCGTTAATTTAACACCAAAATTACCTGAATTAAAGAAAAAGCATCTCAAAGAGATGATACCGTTCATGCCGGAAGTTGATAAAGAGTTTTACAATGTTGTTTTGAAGCACAATTCAAGTATCATGTGCAACAAAGAAAAACAAAAGAAATAGACAAATAAGGAAAGTACCGAGAAATAGAAGATTATTGTTTTTTTAGTACACCTAATAATTGTATATTTGTTTAAGTTACGGTCATATATTTAATAAATTTTGGTTTTTATTTGATAATTTGTCGTTACCACCAATAAAACATTTTAAGAATTAGTTAGTTCTATATCCACTATACATGTTCTATATCCCAAATATTTCAGTTAAATGTTCCTTTTGTTCTATATCCAAATAAATTTTTCCGTATTACATGTTAATGTTGTTTTAATTGGCAATAATAAAGCACTATATCAAAAAGTAATTTAATATGCAAACAGTGATCATGATCTGTAAAACAATTTTTCAATAATATCAAAAATATTTTACATTAAATTTAAAAACGCTCTCCTGTAAAATTGAGTTTTATGGAAGAGAAGGAATGGAGATGGAACAGTATAATTCTCAGGCGACGATTTATGGAGAAGTGCAGTGTAACAGTCTAAATTTCGCTGTCTAAATTTATGTGCATTGGTATCCCGAAAAGTGAAGTCTTAATGCTCGAACTTTTGTAAATGTTTCTCAAAGATTAGTAGAAACGAGTATTGTTGTACCAAAAAAAAATCAGAAGATCAAGAAGTATCCGTCGATTAAATGTAAAAGATGACATTTTAGATGCTATGGAGAATAATCCAAATGTAAGTACATGAACAGTGGCTAAAATGGTTGGAATGTCAAGAAACGTTATTCATAGAACATTTAGGGAACAACTTCTACAACCATACCACTATTAGAGAGTAAAATATTTACTTAAGGTGATCTTACTAAGAGATTAACATTCTGTAGGTGGTTTCAAGAAAAACTCGTCACAGAACCAGAATTATCATCTAAAGTGATATCTGCGGATAAAGCATGTTTCACGAGAAACGGTGTGTATAATTTCCATAATTGCCAGATATAGGGTGAAGAGAAATTTTATTTAATACGTAGGACAAATTTTCAACGAACATTTAGTATAAATTTAATGTCTGAAATAATTAACAATCGTTACATAAGACCTTATGAATTGCTCAGAACACTAAATGGAGAGGAATACTATAATTTCTTGCAAAATGTTTTGCCGGTACTTCTTGAAGACATGGCTTTGCAATCACGCCAGGAATTTTGGTTTATTCACGACGGAGCACCAGCACATTTTACCAGAACTGTTAAAAAACTTCTTAATACCACTTATCTTCGTCGTTAGATTGGCAGGAATGGACCCATTATGTGGCCACCACGAAGTCCCGAATGCAATGCACTGGATTTCTATTTTTATGTTAATATCTTGAGTGTTCTGGTTGTCAACTCTTACCTTGGTAGTTTGATTCCAATATAGATTAGATATAATTTTCATCGGATTTCAGAAGATCGGATTCGGCAACTGGAAAATTCAAGCAAGGGACAGAACAGAATGGCGTAAAAAGCTTGAGAAGGTCGAGGCCCTCTAAGGGCTGTAGCACCAAGATGATGATGATGATGATGATAATTTTCATCACGACTGTCAATATTTTGCTTTTATCTATATGTCTACAAGCTTTTTATCTTGAGCATTATCAAAATGTCTTTTCAAAATCTATAACCTACATATCCTATTCATGTCCATGCATCTCTGAGCTGGCACATTCAAGCCGAACAAAGCATCTCTTGTGTCCATACCATTTCTAAAACCAAATTGTGTATCATTAATTTCATATTTAAGAGTTTTAACAATTCTGCTGTGTATTATTTATAAAAATGTTTTAAGTGTGTGACTCATTAAAGCTATTGTTCTGTGATCTGAGCAGGATGTTGCACTTGATCTTTGGGTTTTACCACAAAGGCCGATTGCAGCATTTGTCTGGGGATTGTGGCAGTCTGATATATTAGATTAAAGAGTTCAGATAAGCACATCATCTGGTGCAGTAGCTTTGCCCTCTTTTGTGTTTTTGATCGCATCCGGTATAGTCTGTAGTTTCTAATGATAGTTCTTCTCTCTTATCATTAAATAGCTTTTGGATGTAATTGGTCAGTTCATGTCAGTAATAATATCTCCTTTATCATTGTTAAGGACATTTGTTATTATGCTTTTTCTAGAACCTGCCATTTCTTTAATTTTTTTGTGTAAATTAAAGCTATTATACTTTGTATCCAGATACTATTTCCTTGCATCTATCGGTAAGCCACCTCTCTTTTGCCTCTGGAATTTTCTTTCTGTTTTTTATTTAATTTTCTTGTATTTTTTCAGGTCTGTTTCTTTATGTTGTCTTCGTTTCTCTGTAAGTTCAAGAATTTTTACTGTCGTTTAAGGTTTTATTTTTTCCCCAAGTGATTTGAGGGTTTCTCTTCCAATTGACTCATGGATATGTTGAATTTTTCCCCATTTTCGGCCAATAATTAGAGTTTCTGCATTATCTTCTTTAACTTTACTTATGTCCTGGTTTATTTTAAATTTCGTTTCTACATAATTGTTGTCTTGTTTGAGCCGCCTCGTCTCCATGATTTTCTTGGAGGTAGTGTGCTTTACATTCTTTAGTTTTACTCTCATCGACAAAACAACCGGATTATGATCGAAGGATGTGTCCGCTCCTGGATAAGTTTTGGATGGTATTATAGAATTTCTGTATCTTCTGTTGACGATAATATAATTTATTTTATTTATAATCTATTGAAATCAGCCAACTTATCGCTACGTTCGTTCCTCTCCCCGAGTCCATATCGCGTCATATGGCGTCTCCTTGGCCTACTTCAGCGTTTAAATCTTCCATTATAATATTTATATCATGTCTTTTTAGTCAGCTTTAATACATTGCCCATTTGTTTTAGAAGTTCTATGTGGTGTTTTCATCCTTGTTTGCAGTGGGTGCATATACTTTATATGCACATATTTTTCCTGATTTAGGTCATTATATATATTGCCAGATTGGTATAAACTTCTTACATTCCATGTTCCAATTTTTAAGGCTATACAGTTATTTTTATTTGTTTGACACGGATTTACCTTGATGTCTAAGTCGTCTAAATCTGATTGTCTTCCCATGCCGGACGTTGGATTCGAAGCTCCATGATTATTCAGTAAATTATCGACTAGTGAATCCTTGATGGTTTTTACTAAGAATTTTCATGCAGATCTTTAAAGTGGTAGTCATCCTGTGGCTTTCAACATCTCAATGCTATTGTCTAATTTAGCTCTTTCGCCTTCGGAGTTAATTTCTCAGCTCAAGGGCAATGATATGCCCTACCACGTGTCGGTTGATCAACAAGTGAGTATTACTCATACCGGTAATTATTCGGTTAATTTAAAACTTGTAGTATCCAATAAATAGACGGATCCAGGCTCATTTCCCTTACCCTCTATCTTCGTACTGTTAATGCAGCTGCCCGACATCAGAGTACAATATGGAAAGAGAACCTTTGGTAATTAGATGGGAGAATGGGTCCAGGACACAATTTCTCATAGGTGCCAGGATACTTGAAGTTAATAAAATCTTCTACCGGGAACGTAAAAGAGTATCTACCCGCTATCCTGATAAATAGACACCTACGCATATTATGAAGATCCTACAACTTTCTCAAAATATTCAAAAATGTCTTCTAAAATATTAACTTTGTTAACTTATTTGGGTATTAATTATAGTACTTAGTATATTTCGATTTGCAATTTTTTAGTTTATCAATGCAATATGAAATTTTACGTTTTTCGAGTAATTAAAGTGTAAATTTTGATAATTGCTAAAAATTTTACATGATTAAAACAATTTTCGAATTAACTTTCTTCGTTTTTTTTTGCATTTTCTAAGTAACTTCGCCACAGTAATGTATATATTTATTTACACCATCAGAAAGTAGAAATTTCAGAGACCAAAAAGCGCACCAAATTTTTTTTAATAGCAGATATTTGGAAGTGAAAATTTTAACGATTGAAAATTAGGCTACTTTTTCGATATTGAATCAAAATAAGGGAAACACATTTTTTAAATAAAAAACTTGCAGTGTGTTTAGGAGTAAGATTGTATCAAATTCCGTGAAAATTGTTTGTGAAAGTTAAAAGTAAAAAACCAAAATCTCGGTTATTTGAATTCTTTGCATAAATTTTGGGGTTATGTAAAAAGAATGTAAATACAAAAGTTGTATATCTTTTTATTACCTACAACTTTATTAGGTAAATTCACCTTTCTATACTTCCCGAGCTCAGATCACCTGTAAATTATTTTTCCATTTTTTTTGTGATGGTGTTTTTTAGAGGTATAGAAATGTAAGTTGGCAACACTTTTTTACGTGTCGGCCATTTTAACAGCTGTTAAGCTGTCAGCTGTGTCAAAAGTGATTTATATTACGTTAGGATTGGCATTTCAGCATGAATAGACTTGAACAGACATCCACAGAGATATCGTACAGTCCGTACAGAAGAAGTTGTTGTTGCTGTAAAGCGTAGTATAAAGGAATACCTAAATCAGTCTATCCTTCATCGTGCGTGCACAGCAGTTGGATATGTGTCTATCCACTTTATGACAGATTTTGCGAAAGATCTGGTTTGCTTGCTTACAAAATCCAACTCGTGCAGGAATGAATCTACACGATCATTCTTAGATGAGGTGAATGTGCCCAAAACGAGATTGCCGTTGATCCCGATTTGCATAACTGAATTTTATTTAGCGACGACGCTCTATTTTAGTTGAATGGCTAGTCAACAAAACAAAACGGCCGTATTTGGAGTGAAGATAATCATCAAGTGTATGTTGAGAAACCGTTACATCTAAAAAAACTGATGATCGCTATAGAGCCATAATATGGCGGTGGGATCATGGCGGGACTCAATAATATTAAAACTACTATAAAAATATGGCTAGTTATTTAGAAGATTTAATCCTAATCTAAAAAAGTGCAATACATTTTTAATAAACTATGATTTATTTATCCCGCGGTTATCACTAAAAACACGATATATTATACATAACGATAAATTAATACGGTCAAATACTATTAATTTATTCTCTGAAGTACGGGCCATTACTTTGTTTACATATTTGTATACTAACCTGTACAACGTTATTCCTGAAGATTTTTTATTAGCATTGCTTCTGCTACTGCAACTACGTTGAGAACAATAAACTATTATTATGCACTATCACAATATATTATTACAGTTTCTATAAAAGTATTATAAAACTTAAAATATTCGAAAAACAACAAACGTAAATAAACTTATACGATCTGTCAAAAGTGTCAAAACAATATTAACAATAGTATTAACAATATGGCCGAAGTGAGGTCGTTTTTAGTCACGTGATGCCCTATCCATATATTATAACTCGATGGCAGGAGCCGTGGTTTCAACAAGGCGGCACAATATGTCACATAGCCCGTGCCACAATTGATTTATTAAAGGAAACGTTTGGTAACCGCATATGTAATTTCACGTTTAGAACTCGTGAAGTGGGCTCCAAGATCGTGCGATTTAGCACCGCTAAACTATTTTCTGTGGGGATATGTGAGATCGCTAGTCTACGCCAATAAGTTTGAAACGATTGACCATTTAAAGGATAACATTTGCCGCGTTATTGCCGATATACGGTTATAAATGTTGGAAAAAGTTATCGAAAATTGGACCTCCAGATTATAGACTATTTCAGGGCCAGCCGTTGCAGAATTCATATTTAAATTATAATGCCAAAATATTATCTTTCGAATAAATTCCATTTATTTAGTTTTATTCCATTTCAAAGTTCTATTTCTCAATAAAACCCTTTATATTCTTCCTTTTACAGCAGGTTCCATCCTGTTACTATTTTTTTTCTTCACTTTTTCCTATTTTCAAAGACTTCGGCACTGGTCTATACACAAATTATTGTAAATAAAAATCTGCTCGTTAAATGCAACTTCCAATTCAGTTTAAAAAGTTTTAGATAATGTATAACAGGAGAATCCCGTCTACACGCAGCTAAAAATAATGTCGGAAAAATGTTGTTTGTACTATTTAAATTTACCAGAGTAACGTAATTAGGATACTACTAAATCATTGCTATGTTCGATTTCGAGAAGAAATATATCTATGTTAAACTTCAAGAAAAATTCGTCATTTCGCATTTTCGTTTTTTATTTTTGAAGAGTTCTTAAACATCTCGGTGCCAAAACTTTGTTTTCGAAAACCTTAATACTAAAGAATTTTAAAGCTTATCTTACATTTACTTACTAAATAACTTTATATTGGTATATTAGTTTAGTCTTCAGAAATTTGAACCCCAAAAATTATACGAACACGCTGAATTTTGCCGAGAATATTAATTTTGGAATCCCAAAAAAATGCAAAAAAGTTTACCACTTTAACCACCGGGTTTCCCATAAAACCTCCCTCGTAAGGGCTTAAAAACATAAAAGAATCGATTTATCAAGAATCTGTACACCGTAGAAACATTTTTTTGTAATTAATATTTAAATGGGAATAAGCCACAAATAAAGGTTAAAGTTAGTTTAAACATTAGTTTAATTAATGTTTGTATTTTGAGATCGATTTCCGAAGTGGAAATTAAAACGTCAATAAACTAAATTGTGGCTTATTCCCATTCAAATATTAATTTCTTTAAAATGCCACAAGTAAATAGCTTCAGAATAATATTAATTTTTTTTTTATAAACAATGTAGCTGAGATAATTTTAAACAAAAATATTTATTAGCTTTTTTGCGTAGAATGAACCGTTCTTTCGGAAACAACGCTTGAAGCGACCGGCAATTTTGAATCTCCGTTCCGCACGCGAAATCAATGTTAAATAAAATTTGTATCAATTTGATGGTAAAAAATTGATATCTTTTGATCAGAGTATCCTACCTACAATAATCAACATGCGTTTTAAGGTGAAGAGTGCAGCTTTCGTATGTAATTTTTGTGTTTTGCCGCAAATAAAGTCAGTTTCTATAAAGCCATTTTTGTCATTTTGTACGATTCTCGTGAGATCAATAAAATTGATCACTTTCGTTGATCGGTCGTAGTGAAATTTTCATTGTTGGAGACCAGTCTTCAAAACCTATAATATGAAAATTCGATTTTGATTTTTGTCAACAAATATGAGGCATTCGAAATATTACTAAAAACGCAGAATACATAACTTTTACATTACAAATTATGATCGCGGGAGATGCCTTTAAGACAGTTTTGGATGTAATTTATAGCAGAAGTTAAGTACTCTGGAGAAACGTACTAGCGTAATTAAAAGAGAGCAGTTCTAAGTTCTATCGTTTGTAATATGAAAGTTTAAATTAAGCGTTTTTTAAGCATATTTCAAATGCCTGAGATTTCTTGCCCAAACTAAAAACTAAAATTTCATGCTATAGATTTTTAAGATTAGATTCTAGTTATGGAAACTTAATAGTGGTCAGTCAATGAAAGGCATACATTGTATTGATCTCATGAGAATAATAAACAAGAAAAAATCGTACCACGTTTATTTTTTTAACATTTTTATAAAACTGAGTTCATTTACGACAAAAAACAAAAATTGCTGCACTTTTTACCTTTAAAACGCATTTTGATTTTTGTCGATAGGACACTTGGATCAAATAATATTGAATTTTTACCGTCGAGCTGATAAAATTTTTATTGAGCATTGAATTTGCGCACGCAACTGACATTTAAAATCGTCGATCACTTCAATCGTTGTTTCTGAGAAAACAATTCATTCTACTTAACAAATGTCAATAAACGTTTTTGTTTAAAATGGTCTTAGCTACATTTTTTATTTGAAATATCTTTTCTATCGAGTACAAATTCTTGGTAAATCGACTTTTTTCCGTTTTCCCTCTACGTGGGGGCTTTCAAGGGAATATCTAAAGGTAAAAGTGGTAAATTTTTTACATCTTTTTAAACTTCCTAAAATTGATATTTTTGGCAAAATTCAGCTTGTTCCTATGATTTTTAGAGGTTCAGTGGCATTTTTGTCTCTAAAGACTGGACTATATACTTGTTACATAGACTTTATACAGAGTGGCCCAAAAGTCTGGAAACGGCCAATTATCTCGTAAATTGCTAGTTATAATTGTACAAAATTTGAGGTACACCTATTTTGGGATACGGAGATTCCATATTTGATATTTGCAATGTTGCCAGATTTTCCGTTTCTCTTATATTATTAGTAACTTTAGTTTTTTAAATGCATCACCCTGTATATTTAGTCATTATTGGAATCTTCTATTCAATACGAGTTCAACCATATGTAACACTTATGATTTTATGTAGTCTGAAAGGTCTTAAATACATAAAACACAAGTCTGGCAACGCCTAATTGTTTCAATAAATTTTTTAATACTAATTATTTTCAACTTCATTAAAACGTAACAATTGATAGATTAAAACATTTTTTAACAATAGTTACGTTATTAAGTGTTCAAAATGTGCTCAATTTATGAGTTGACAGTACCCTAATCGATGGTAGAATGCGTCTATCACATTTCTCCATGATGGTCTAGAAACAATTCGAGATTCATCGATAATTTGTTGCCTTAGCTCTACAAGACTTGCTGGTTAAGTTTTGTAAACTAAATTTTTCAAGTATCCTAACAAAAATAATCTTTATGATTGAAATCGGGTGAACGTGAAGGCCATTCAATTCTACCTTGTCTACCAATTTATCGTCCGGGAAATATCTCATCTAAATTACGCCGAACATTTACACCAACTATCTGACGTTAAATTTTTTTCGATATAAATGGCCCAATGGACTAAGTACCTACTATACCTGACGATACATTTAATTTTTGTGGTCTTTGAGTTGGTTTTCACGCATTCAGTGTGAATTTGCGTCACTCCATTACCTTAAATTGTGTCGATTTACACTTCCACACAGTGTAAAAATTGCTTCATCGGAAAACATATTCTGTTAACGAAATTTTAGTAATTTTCAATTTTATCCATCATTACCGCAGTAAACTCTAATCTAAGATCGAAGTCATCTTCACTTAATTCTTGCAATAAGTTTATTTTGTATGGTTTAAACTTATTTTTTACGTAATATACGTAAGACTGAAGAACGACCTACATCATGTACTTGCGCAACTCTGCCTGAGTATGTATGTTGATCTTCGAGAAAACTTTTCTCTTTCCATCTGTCTTTACCTTCTTCAGATTTCTCAAATCGCTTTACAGTTTTTTGTACCGTCGCCTTAAGAATAGGAGAACGGTTTAGAGAACGGCATTTTAGAGAAGCAAGTTAAATTGCAGAACTTTTCGAAACACAACTACTGTCACTATTAGTTTATAATGTAAATCGTGAACAAATGTCAACATCACAGCATTCTACATTTAAATATTTAAACTTATTAAAATTTACATATTTTGCACTGTTTTATGTATTTAATACCTTCCAGACTACATACAATCATAAGTGTTACATATTTTTGAACTCGTATTGAATAGTTGAACTCGTATGAAATTCACACTGAATGCGTGAAAAGCATACCAGACCACAAAAATTAAATGTATGGTCAGGTATAGTAGGTACTTAGTCAATTGGGTCATTTTTTATCGAAGGAAATTTAACGTCAGATAGTTGGTGTAAATGTTCGGCGTTATTTAAATGAGATATTTTCCGTACGATAAATTGGTAGACAAGGTAAAATTGAATGGCCTCCACGTTCACCTGATTTCAATCCTAAAGATGATTTTTATTAGAGATACTTGAAAAATTCAGTTTACAAAACTTAACCAGCCAAGTCTTGCAGAGTAAAGGCAACGAATTATCGATTAATCTCAAATAATTTCTAGACAATCATGGAGAAATGTGGTAGACGCATTCTACCATCGATTAGGGTACTGTCAACTCACAAATTGAGCACATTTTAAACACTTAATAACGTAACTATTGTTAAAAAATGGTCTAATCTATCAGTTGTTACGTTTTAATGTAGTTGAAAATAATTAGTATCAAAAAATTTATTGAAACAATTAGGCGTTGGCAGACTTCTGTTTTATGTATTTAAGACCTTCCAGACTATAAAAAATCATAAGTGTTACATATAGTTAAACTCGTATTAAATAGAAGATTCAAATATTGACTAAATATACAGGGTGATGCATTTGAAAAACCAAAGTTACTAATAATATCAGAGAAACGACAAATCTGGCAACATTGCAAATATCAAATATGAAATCTCCGTATCCCAAAATAGGTGTATCTCAAATTTTGTACAATTATAATTGGGAATTTACGAGATAATTGGCCGTTTCCAGACTTTTGGGCCACTCTGTATACTTCTTCTATAGACTTTATATAATTCTTCCGATATACCTCCTCAACATATTTTTTAAAAACTTTACATATAAAATCTAAACAGGAGCTGGGGTGCAAGCCCATAGTAATCACATTTAGGTATGCTTAACTGCTGCTTAGTTTAATTCACTACTATAGATAATTGGTTAATTAAGAAATATATTAAAATTACAAAAATACATTCTGCGAATTTAAAACTTCGCATTGTTTTCCCAGTTGTTCGAGAACTTGTTCGTTTGTTTTGCGATCCATCCATGATATTTTCAAAATACGTCGGTAACACCACATTTCGAATGCTTCTAGGTTTTTAATGTTGGATTTTTTAAGTGTCCAAGCTTCAACTCCATACAAAAGGGTAGAGAAAATATAACATCGAAGCATTCTTATCCGGAGCAATATATTGATATCGCGATTACAAAAAAAATTTTCACATTCTATTAAAAGTTGACCGTGCAATTTTAATGCGGCATCTTTCTTTTGTCTGATCCGTATCGTCTGTGATCCATGCTCCAAGGTATTTGGACGAAAATATTTGTTCAATTTCTGTATTATCTAGTATGAGCTTAACTTTGATGTTTTGTGCTTTTGTAAATACCATGAACTTGGTTTTCTTCAAATTTATTTTTAGTCCATAATCGTTGCAATATACATTCAGTTGTTCAGCAAGGTGTTGCAGTTCTTCTAGTATTCCTGCCAGAAGGACGGTGTCGTCAGCATATCTTATGGTATTAATATTTTATTTATATAATTTAATTACAGATAAAATCTTAGTTATTTTATTTTAATTATATTATTAATGTAAAATAAATTTCTAAAATTGGGTCTAAAGAAAATTCAGTAATAGACTAGCGAAATACTTTTTTGTTCGTGACACTGAACCGGACAGGCAAACAACAGTTTGTTGTTTTGAGTAGTACGGATCTGTGTAACAAGAACATATCTGTTTCCTGCAGTCGATTTTTTGGACTTATTTATTATTAATTAGTTATTAACAACTTAATAATATCAAAAAACGGTCAATTTTCACTGTTTTCGTTTATCATTAAAAAGTGAAGCATTTGAAACAAATTTTAGAGAAGTAAACTTATAATTCATATAAAAATTTTTAAAAATAAACTTAAACCCTTCATATTACACATAATGTTGGTCTTATTGTGGTTAAAGTATAATCAAAATTTCAACGCGATCGGTGAAATAGTTTAAAAGTTCTTTAATTTGTTTTTACCAATTTAAATTTTTTTGCAACAATATACGTCAGAAAATGATAAAGTTGCAGTAATTCTACAGATAGTTTATAAAAGAAAAATATTTATTCCAACAATATTATTAACAAAATTTAAGAAAAACCGTTTTAAATATTGCAAAATGATTTGGCAAAAACATGTCGATTTTTTGCTTAAGTAGAATAACTTTTGAACTGTTGCCTGCACTAAAATTGTTTCTTCATATTTAGAAAGTGCATTTTTCTACATATTCTAAAAAAGGCGTCTTAGGTTAATTTAAGACAAAGTCAGTCCTTTTTTTTTAATTGATAGCTGTAGTTTTTATAACAATTAAGATATGTAATTTTTTAACTTTAAAACTTTAAAGTTTTAATGTGACAAATTAAAAAAAAATACCTTTCAATAAAATCGTCCACAAAGGTTTAAAACGTAGTCCTCAAAATCGGCCGGCTTTGAAGCTTGTGGGAGCAATGGAGGGGGAAGGAGCTGTTAACTGTATTCCTGGTTTTGTTTATGGATTACGACGTTTCTTTTTTTAACTTTTATGTACTTTTTGCGTAAATTACGAATATGTATTATATAATTAGGTAAATTGTAAAATAAAACCTTTTACAAATTCTTGTGTAATGTGGTGTAGCACCATCATGCATGAAAAACATGTTTCTTCGTATTTGTAATGGAATATCTTCCAAAATATCATGTAAAACATTGTCTAGAAAATTGTAATACATGTTACCATTTAAATTTCCGGGAAAGATGTGGTATCCTGTGAAACTATTTCCTAAAGTAGCTGCCCAAACGTTTATCTTGAACGTGTGTTGGAAGTGAGTTTCCATTGTAGCCCTTGGATTTTCTTCAGCCCAGAAGTGCATATTTCTAGAATTGAACATACCTTGTCTTGTAAATGTGGCCTCGTCTGTAAACAGAATGTTGCTTAAAAAATTTGGTGCAGTTTGAACTTTATTTTGCAATACTTCACAAAAATCAACTCTAAGTGGCATATCGTCAGGTAACAATTCCTGCACCTGTCGATAGTGGTAAGGATGTAATTGCTCTTCATGCAGAACTCTTAAAACACTTTGATGGAAAATATTCAATCAATCAGGTTCTTAATCCTAACCTGCGTGTACTTATTGTGGGGTCATTTATTACAGCATCCAATTTTTGCTGTTCAACGCGAACATTTCTTGCTTCTTTATGACGACTAGCATCTGTATTCCTTCATTGAAGACAACCGGTTTCTCTCAGTCGTCGTTCAGTAGTTACAAAAGTGCTGGCATTGGTAATATTTATGTTCGGACACTTTTCTCTGTAGCGTCTTACAGCGGCAGCAGCATTTCCCGAACATTCCCCTAATACTAAAAGTATGTCTGTCATCTCAGAATTTCAATAGTGTGCCATATTGCGGGCAAACAAATTTTAAAATATAGCAAAAGAGACGTGTTAAACAAATTTCACTGTCGAGTTCAATAAAACTGTAGATAAAATAATTTAATTGTTATTAAACGTCACTGACAATTGATAGACTACTTGAGATTAAAGGGTTGTTGCTAACACAAGTGTTAATTCCAAAGCATACTTGATGAATATTAAGAAATGTAACGATTACAATAAAATACATGTATACCTTCAAGTTTAAATAAATTGAAAACGGTGATATTTATCGAAATATTACAAGAGCACCTTTTTTGCGTAGAAAAGTCTAAGGAAACAATTTTTAAAATATTTTTTTAAAATATGTAAAAATTAAAAAACATGTAACGCAATAATCCCCACTTAACCTCCAAAACTACCCTGTATTAATATAGGATGTGGTAGGTGGTGACATGAAATTAATTATCCTAATGTCTTATAATCACTTCCAAAATATGAACTCCGTATTCAAAACCGTTTGGAAGATATTTGAAAAAATAAGAATTTCAATTCACCCCTTTAAAGGTTGTATCTCCCTTATTATTCAGTTTTATAAAAAAGTGTACATAAAGAAATACCCTTATTTTTGGACGTACTATGAGCTCTAGAAATTAATGTACATAATTCTGGACCACCTTGTATAAATCAAGCAAGCTGTTTCCGAGATAATCGGGCGTTCCATACTTAAAATTCACTCTGTATATTTCATTCCTATCTCTGTCACGCTCTGTCATGTATTTAATCATACTGTCAACACATTATGAAGAATTTTCATTTCCTAAAAACATGTGTTTTACACTGATATGTTTCCCACTGCAATTTACACTCTAGTTTCCCACTGCAATAGAAAATTACATGTCTTGTTTATTTCTTTTTTAGTTAAATATATAATTAGAATCAAGTATATCTTAAAAACAAAGATATAAATTCTGCTTAAAATGTGTTAAATATGCCATTAATTGTCAAAGTTAATTTTATGCAGAACGCTCCAATTTATAACCCGGTTAAAGTTTTTATTTTTAGCAGTTAACAAATACTTTATGTTTACTGTGAATGACATTTATGTGTTTCAAATATTATATACAAGCCTGGTACTCATAAGTATTAGTATAAACCGCCCATTGACGGGCTCTTTTTATCTGATTTCCGCGAGGGCTCATTTCACATTTGTTGATTTTCTTTTAAGCAACCGGATTTTTTAAAGCAGTTGAGAATTGTTAGGGGTGTTACACCTCTCCATGCCTTGTCAATCAGTAAAATAGCTGTCAGAACATTGATATTTGCAGTTAGCTGCTTGTTAAGAGATTCTAAAACAAGCTTAACAAGTTCTTTGCGATAAAACGTCTTAGAATTATGAATGATCCCTTGGTCCAATGGTTGCAATTTGGAAGTTGTATTTGGCGGAAGGAAGTAGAGTTCCACGTTGGCAATGTAGGAGAACTGTTGTGGAAAGTGCAATTCTCTTAAAATAGTAAAATTTTCCGCTTTTGCCGTTTCATGTCCCCATTAACTGTTAAATCATCCAAGCTTTTTTGTTAGCACGATAATCCGTAGAAAACCATTTCACACCTTTGAAACATCGCAGTTACATTGCTTTTCCTATCACTAAGGGTTTAAGCTTTTCCGATCCGTCCATATTTACTGCAAGTAAAACTGTCAACCTCTCTTTACTATGTTTTCCCTCATGGCATTATTCATCTTTAAAAAGTAAGCCTCTTGTCCGGTAAACATTTGAAAAATAGGATAGTTTCATAAGTATTATTAATGTCTCGGGGATCATATTTTTTATATCAGGGTCTTCAATTTACTGTCCAATCTAAGCAATCTGCATCATCAACACTTCCGCTTTTCCTACAAACTTTTTTAAACACAACTTCATTTCTCTTTTTGAAATTTCTAAGCCACCCTTCACTTGCTGCAAAGCTTTTGATATTTAGAGTAGACGTAAACTATTTTGTTTTTCCTTCAACAAGTTTCCGCTAATAGACACTTTTGTTCTCAATACTGTCTTAGCCAAATGACCAGACTTTCTTCCAGATGAGGAAATTCACCTTTAATAGTCCTTTTCCGTGCTCCAGCAGTTTGAGCAGCATTAATTTTCTCCTTGTGCTTTATTATGGTTGAGAGAGTACTCAGAGGAATCTTAAATTATTTTGCAACATCACTTTTCTTCTCACCTTCCTCTACTTTTTGGATTAACTTCTTCTTTTCAGCAATCGTCAAACATTTATACTTTCTAAATCTTCATGACAAACAAAATTTTAATCTGTATACCAAATTAACCATAACAAAAACAAAGGCGCGTTGATACATATAAATACAATCTTTCCGCCTCTTTCCATGTGCAACTTTAAATTGCCGAGTGTCGGATGCCGATGAGTTCCAATTAACGCGTAGTTTTGCTATTATTATTATTAGCAATTATTTTTTTTGTTCGAATTACCAAGTGCATAAAAATGTATTGATTTAATTCGAAACATAAAAAGATTTTGTAGGGAACTCGTGATAACTTTGAATTATAGAGATGTTCGAATTATCGCAGGTTTGAATTAACACGAGTCGAAAGTATATACCTACGTAGAAAACCTACGTGTTTCTAGAAAATAATTCCAGAACCGAAAAACGAAAGAAATTAAAAAAAATGTTTTTACTGAAATAATTTCTATCCTTGTGTGATCGGTACTCACCGGAGTGACCGCAGATGTTCGGATACAATTAGCGTCTCTTAGCAAAGACAATGACGTCGACTTTGCTAAGTATAAAGACAATTACTCTACACACACACAAACACACACACACACCCACACGCTACATTAATAAACTTATCTTGATTGAGACTGGCTGAATGACAATTATCCAAGCCAAAACACACAAAAAAAAAGTTTGATGTCTCCGCCGGCAGCAGTTTTTTTCCCATTTCTTTACGGCGGAGGGAAAAATGTTGTCATGACAACAATATGAATCATGTCACAAAGCAACAATACAAATGTCATTAACAACAATTAAACATCATTTTTATTTATAGTAATATTAAAAGTACAATTAGTTAATGAGGAATTTTCAAAATTAAACCCGTGCAAAAATGTTCCCGACACTTGATACGCATTGGTAATTGTTGATGATACTGATGGTCGAGAACAACTTTCAGCAATCATTCCCGATGTTGGCGGCTTGCAAACAACAATAAGCTGTCTTTAACAATTGCAAACAACTGTAACCAGGGAGACGCAAATCCCACCGACGCGACGACTTAATTATTTTAATTTCTAACATCTAGACGACTTTGATAGTTGTCACAGTTAATTTCGAGTAAAAATAGCGTATGAATTGTACTATTTATGGTTGAAATTGCTATGTTTGAAGAAAAAATAGTATACTTTATTCGGCAAAGAAGCGACTTTTCTTAACTTGCCATCTATTACGCGCCTCACTTCGTTCGGCGCGTAATATCGGGCGCGTCAAGAAAAGTTATGCTTCTCCGCCTCATAAAGTAATATACTATTATTTATAACAAAATAAAACTACATATTTTTCCTACGTTGTAGACTTCTTTAAAAAAAAAAACTTACCAAATGTATTTCTTTTAACACTCTAAATACAAAAATATTCTCATTTGAAAGCATTTTATTATTTTAACAATCTTTGCTTGAACAAAATCAAAATGTTTTTTAGTAATATTTTATACCATATTAAGTAATAAAAATGAACTTCACAACAACATAATTTTATGTTATAATATTATGTTTGTAATTATTGTATCTGTAGAAACTAATTGTAATTTGATGGCCAACTAGGAAAAAACTAGTTTTTCGAAAAAGTGATTTGAAGCAAAAAAGTTTTAAAAATAATGTGTTAAACTAATGATGCCACAAAATTCATTTGATTTGAACGCACTAAAAAGTCTGGTGGGATTTAGGGCTGCACACCCCCCTTAAAATTTTTCTGTACGCTTAGATTTTGTTGTTTCTTTTGTATGAAAAATGTTTTCAGAACAAGAAAGTAACGTGTCCATTTTTATTACAAAATGTCAAGTAGTTTGGGAAATAATGCAAAAAAACAATTTTTATTTTGTAACTTCAAAGGGCTGTAACTTTTTTGTGTACACTTTTGTACTACACAACATACCCAAAATGAAGGTGATAGTGTACATGAGGGCTTGAAAAAATGTAGCTATATATGACAATTATTGTACGAATAGCATGTACAAAGATTCCATATAATTTTGCTGAAATTGATAAATTTTACGATTTTGTTGAATTTAGAAAACAAACTTGTAATTAACAAAAATGTAACGGACTAAAATGAAAATGGAGAAAAGGTCAAGTGTCAGAAGGGACTTATCATAATGGTTGAACCCGATCACTCCAATGCTGTTTTTATAAAATACAGTTATGATGATGTGAATTTTATTAGAATTAATTCTGAGCGTACTGCAATATCTATGTAAATGATTGGTCACTCCTACCGTGTACCATGAATATTTGAATTTAAAGTCAGAAGGGAACTTAATTTAAGAAATCACTATTTTTTTTTAATTTATTTTGTACTCAGTGATATATTAATAAAATACTAGCGGCCAACTCGACATCGAGTTTTTTAAATGAAATTTTTATTTTGCGAGAAAAATTAAGAGATCAATATAAACAATATAAGCAAGAATATTCATAAATTCATCAATAATAATGCAAGTAAAAATTGTATTAAATATCACGAAATATTTCGTCGAAAACAATGTTTTTTGTTACAATGTCTCCATTTTCTGAAAACTTTTGCTTGGCACCGGGAGTTATGTAAACTTTTACTTTTTACTTAAAAAAATCGAAACCAGATGTCGACCTCAAAACCGGAATACAATTTTTAGTTCATCAAATGTCGACATGGATATCATTTAGCAGTTAATTTGGCATGCTGATCATGAATCCGGTGTCAGATTTGCTCTATCTTGACGTTTTATGCGCGTTTCGGGTCACTTGCGGTGTCGGATAGCAACTGGAAGTACATATTTAGATTCGTCTCGACGAGACCTTTCGATTCATATATACATTGTGGGGTCTAAAACTTAAAGTACATTTTAACTTCCGGTCATCTCAAAACCGGAAGTGAATTTTTGTACCAAAAGTATATCTTAACAATGTCATACGTAATACTAATAATATTCCAAAAAAATATTTTAATTATCTAATATGGTTTTTGAGTAAAGTGGTGGACAAGAAAAGGGCTTAGTGTTTTAGTATATAAGATTTGTATTTTTATAAACAGTAGTAATTTATTTAATGGCAAAAATAGCAAAGACCCAAAGAGCCAAGGAAAGACAAATGCTGAACATTAGGCTATTAGACAAGAAAAGAAATACTTGGAACAAAACTGCGACAAATTGAAAGTGACCGATGTAACAACGCAGATAGCAAAACTTAAGTGAAAGATCGCTGGACATACCATAAGACAGAAAGACTGGATACCGTATAGTTACAAACGAAAAAGAGGAAGACCACAAATGAGATGGTCAGATGACTTGAAGAAACACGCAGGCCCGAAGTGGACACAAACTGCCTACAATAGAGCGACGTGGAAGAGGGAAAAGGAGGCCTATGTCCAAAATTAGACAGTAAGGGCTGTATAGATAGAGACAGATAGAGTAATTTATTTAATCATTTCTTCATTCGGCTTTACTTAAATAGCAACTGCGTGTTTTTGAAAAAATGAAGAGTATTGTTAGTGAAGAACTAGCATAAGTTCAGATAAGCTACTTCTGCACTAACAATTCTGATGCAGCACTAGTCTATGTTCACCAATTTTTTTATTAAAATAATGAAACAAAAAAAACTAGTTTTATAGTAATGTAAAAGTTTATGAATGAATTGAAAAGTATGCACAATGTTTGAAATGTTAATGTTTGAAAAACAAAATAATGGAAAACCAAACTTCTGAAAAACTTCAAATTGCTCTCCTGAAAAATTGTGATTTCGTAAATAGACTTGTTCTGTTCTAAAGCAGCGATATATCTTAATAGATATTATCTTTTCTTTTCAATTTTCGGATAGTTAAGGTTAGTTTCGAAAGACGGTTAACTGTGGACTAGAAAGATTTTCTATTATTTCAAAATCTTCATCTTGAACTTTAAAATTACTCCACAAATTTTCATTATTTAATTCTAAATCAATTTCATCAAAGTTAATAGCAACATTATTATTTTCTTTTTCGACATTAATAATATTTCTTTGTGAATTTTTGCAAGTGACAGCTACGAGTAAATCAATACAGTTCCAACCGTACTTAAAGCAACCACATGACTTGGAACATTCTTTCGAACACTTAGAACTAATTTTGTTCAATAGACTATCAGCAAGTCCATTTCCCAACCCCACTCTTTTCCTTATAATGCATTACCAAGCCATTGTTGAACTTGGTAGTAAACCCTAAAGTAGTGCTGAGCGGCTGTAGATTCAGAGCGTCAGTTGGAGCATGGTTAAATTAAATATTTTGCACTTTCCTTTTTAAAACTTATATCCCTTAAAAAAAGAGAAATCATACGATTTCTACCTGGCGAAATCGAATTCAAATTTTTACCACTGTGCTTTCTAAAACTTGCAAAGCAAACATCTGGATAAATTAAGCTGGATCATAACCATGAGCTGCATCAAATCTAGCTGCTTGAAGTTTCTGTTGCAAATGAGTTATAAATCGAATTTGGTTTGTTTCATTTGATAAAAATTTTTTTTGGAATGCTGTAAACAAGATTGTAGATTAAAATTCAATAACAGGACAAATCTTTCTAGTTTGACGATGCTAGCTTTCGGCCATATTTGTACTTTTATCAGAGTTTTTAGGATGTCCGTCAAACATAATTAGGTAGCTATTAGGTGAATAAGGCTTATTAATGAAGTCGACATAAGTAGTTATTCAAAATTATATCAAACGTGTGTTTTTTGTACCATCTTAAACCATTGTTTATAACTTTGAACTTTGACCGGTCGTATCTCAATAACCAATGCTCGTAATTCAACTTTTTTTAATAAAAAAGGCGCATTTCCGAATCTTTTCTAACGCATTTTTCTAAAATTAATTTAAACTAATACTTACCGAGATATTCTATTTGTTTATAAGTAAACAGATGGTTTAAAATTAAAATAAAATCCTGGTGCCGCCCTAATACTCCAATTTCAATGATATCAAGTGCGTTCAATAGGCGAAAAGCTCTTTTATAATATGTAAAAATATTGACAAAATTCTGTATTGTTTAGTTTTTGTTGTGCAATAATTTTAAAAATTTCAATTTAAAAAGAAAAATTAGATTGCAAAATTATTACGCGAAATCTAGTGAATAGATTTTAATGAAATTTCCTGAAATAAATAAAGATCCGAAGTACAATCTAAGTCGTTGAAAAAACATTGAATAAGACCATGCTTGTTTTCTCCTTTTTTAAAGGGGAGAAAGGGCGTTAAAGGATAATAAATTAAAACATTTTTAACCAGCTGTATCTTATAAGAACATTCAATTATTACTATTTTATTTAATTACGACTTTTCTCCAAAATATACCGTTGTAAAATTATAAGCAATGAAAGGGGTAACAAGAAAAACGATATTTTTTTCTCATTTTTAAATATTTTCATTTGTTTATTAATATTCCTGACATAGTTGAAAGGGACTATAAGTCAATCTGTAACTGTATTGAAGTTATCACATAACTTTTTTGCAAAAATCGGAATGCCTCCTTCCGCATCCAAATGTCATTATCATCATCATCATCATCTTGGTGCTACAGCCCTTAGAGGGCCTCGACCTTCTCAAGCTTTCTGCGCCATTCTGTTCTGTGCCTTGCTTGCATTTTCCAGTTGCCGACTCCGATCTTCTCGGCATCTTGTGTTACCCCGTCCATCCATCTCAGCTTTGGTCTACCCTTTTTTATCATGTTCAATTCACGGGCCCGGGCTACATGTCCTGGCCACTGCAGACAGTTTTGCTTAATTAAAGTGGTAATATCTTCAAACGTATGCTTGTAGATATTCTGCAGTTCAAAGTTATATATACGCCTCCATATTCCGTTCAGACCTCTCCGTTCTCCGAATATCTTGCGTAGCAGCTTTCTTTCAAAAATCGATAGAGCGGATTCATCTGTTGTTAGTTAGCGTCCATGCCTCTGAACCATATGTGAAAACGGGGACAATCAGTGTTCTTTCTATACAGCCTTATACGAGTTTTTTGAGACAGACGTTTGTTAGCTAAGTACTTTGATCGACCATGATAACACCTGTTTGCAATTATTATTCGCCTTTTTATTTCCTCAGATGTATTATTGTTGGGATTAACCGATGTCCCTAGATATATGAACTCTTTGACTGCTTCGCAAGTTTTGGTAATTGATGACTAAATCTGCGTCAACATTTCCAGCTCTTGTGTTTGTGTTAGTCACCATGAATTTGGTTTGGTATTTTGATTTATATGTAACCCCATTCGTTCTGCTGCTGCTACTAGTTCGGTTAGGATTTCCGCAGTTCTCGCCTTGGTTCTTGTTATAATGTCTACGTCGTCTGCATATGCTAAAATTTGGACTGATCTATTAAATATTGTTCCCCTGCTATCTAAATTAGCGTCTCGTACAACTTTTTCTAAGGCGATAATAAAAAGCTGACACGCCAGCGCATCACTTCCTTACATCTATGTATTTCAAATGAGGTTGACGAGTCGTTTTGAATTTTTACTGCTGATAGCATTTTTGCCATTGTCACTTTTATCAAACATATGAATTTTTTTGGACTTGGTCTTACGACACTGTCATATGCTGCTTTAAAATCGACAAAAATATGTACATATCTACGTTAAACTCTTGCGCTTTTTCGAAAATCTGTTGTAGTGTAAAGAACTGGTTAATGGTTGAACGTCCACGCCTGAAACCTGCCTGATATTCTCGTAGAAACGTTTCGGTGCAAGGCTTCAATCTCTCGTGCAAAATGTTTGACAATATCTTGTATGCTGTATTTAGGAGAGTTTTTCCGTGGTAATTATTGCATTCTAGTTGGTTTCCCTTTTTGTGTAACAAGCAAATTAAGTTTAAGCTGCATTCTTTAAGCATTGGCTCCTCAGACCAAATTTAACAAACAATTTCTTGCATCACCTTGGTGAGCTGCTCTCCACAGTACTTAAATAACTCTGCTGGGTGCCATCGCGGCCTGGGGATTTGTGGTTCCTTAGTTTTTCTATAGATATTTTTACTTCATCTACCGAGGGGAATTCCATGAGTTCCTCATTTCGGTATTCCAGCAACTCTATATTTTTAGTAGGTTCCCCTTCCAGCAACTCTCGAAAGTGATCTACCCATCGTAACAGGATATCCTCTTTGTTGGTAAGTAAGTTACCTTTCTTATCATTACAATAATTGATTCTAGGTTTGAATTCCTTTATAATAATATTTATTTATTTGATGATAGAACTGCATCCAAATGTAATCTGTCTAAATAAGGCCAAATAGTTTAATATGTATAAATCTTGATAAAATCAAGCTTCTTATTTTCTATATTGAATACAAAGTTGGTTCTTGTAATGACAAACTAAATCCTTAAACTTGGTTTATCCCAGTGATTGTTTTTTTTTTGTAATAATATTAGTCAGAAAATAATGAAAATACAGTGATTCAACAGGTAAAATTATAAATATAAATTTTTAGCTCTCTTATTATTCAACACTCTTTGAAAATTAAATTTTGTAGAATAGTTATTATCCAACTTAATGTCTTTTTGTTGTGGGTACAGAATATTATCTCATACTTTTCCTGTTTTTCTGACATTATCGATTAGTTTATTGTGGTACAAATTTATACAGAATTTCCAAAACCTAGACAGTACAGAAATGACATACATGTATTCTTTGAATTTACACTTGAATATTTAGTAGAGCTTCAATTTGAAAGCTATTTCTAAATGTAAAAAATGTCAACGCAAAACATTAGATTCAGTAAAACAAACATCCAACAAACAGAAACGTAAGTTCTGAAAGGAACCTTCCACCGGTCTTTACATTCATCTGCAGGACCCCAAACCATCCAACAACCACCACCAGGAAAATCAACACCCAACAGCAGTGTCACACACGACGAAAGCATGTCCTGAAGGGGCAAAAGAAGGAATTTAAACGAGACAACTAGACACGCTCTCCACGTAAAATACTTAAGATCAACACATGATGACAATAGATAAAGAATAAGAAAGCAATTTTAAACTGTTACAATTTTCTGTATTTCTGCATTTATTTCATGGATTCTGATTTGTTTTAATTTGTATGTACTTTTTGCGTACAATACAAATATGCAATTGGTTAATAAATGTATTAAAATGGAATTTTTGCGCATAATTATTTGATTTCTTTGTTTTTTCGATATTAATAGTCCTTCTGAAACTTAATCTAGTCAGTTCGATACCAATCTAGAAAAGAAAGTTATATGCACTGAACGCCACCTTAGACAAGTGACAAATAATGACCGATTTCTTAAGTTCCATAAGTAGTTTAGGCACCATTTACCCAACTCATCCAATGTTGCGATTGATAAAGAACCATTTGTACCAACTTCAGCAAAAGAATGCAAAAGAATTTATATGGATTAAATCACATATACAGGTATACATCGGTCAGATAGCTCAGCGGGCTGTGCGGCTGCCTCTCATTCGCTTCACTGTCGAATGGTTTAGTGGATGTGGGATCGAGCCCAAGCTCGGTGTACAGAAAACAAAAAGTCTAACGCAGCAGTTTAAAATTCTAGATGAATCTGCGGCTTAGACTAGGATATGCTGGGATCTGATCGGCCTATGGTGGAGCAGTATGGCAAGAGATAAGGGCTTGCGGCTTGGTGATACTCCTCCATAGATCCCTACCGGACAGGCGTAACGCCTAAAAAACCGGATATATATATATATATATATATATATATATATAATATATATATATATATATATATATATATATATATATATATATATATAGATACTGCCGCCAAATCTTTAGTTAACAACGAAAACTTGTCAGAACCTACCTATTAAAAACATTTTCATCACTATATTAACTCGACAGAATGAAATCCATTACAACAAAAACTACGAGACATAAAAACAACAGTTACAAGATGGAAGAATAAGTGTAGCAACAGGAAAGACCAAACTATAATAAACAGACTGAGATTAGGACATACACGCTTAACACGTGAATACCATATTACTGGAAGTGTTCATCCAATGTTCGATACGGGACACCTACCAACAACAACAACGCTACGCAAGTGTCTAGAATAAAACTGCCTATTCGTCAGTTTTTAAGTTTTCTAGAATCAATAGGAATATACAACTAAACATAAAAATTTTTTTAAACAAATTGTAACAATGAATTTTTTTGACCCGGTCATTTTTCTTTAATTATTTGTGCCATTCTTAAGAAAATAGGTCTTCTGTTGCAATTTTTCTCTAAACTTGATCCTTTTCGAGTTACAAACAATTTAAAACGGAAAAAAAAAACGCCAAAACACCACTAAAAATATTTTTGGGCGCTCGGTCTGCGGCGGGTACAAAAGAGAGAAACAAGGTATATGGCATACATTTTGCTAGTTTGAATTCTTGTACAATTCAACGCTCGCCCTGCCACTACGTGGTCATACTAGCTGTGCCATCTATATTTCAACAGATGAACTTAGAAGCCAAAATGTTTTAGTTTCATGTATAGTTAGAATTTTTTTGGTATGATGGCGGTAGTGTCACAACACGTAAATCATATGTTTGGAGTTCCAAAAATTTTGACAATTTTTTGATAAAACATAGCAAAAGTTATTTATCATGTTGACATAGACCTGTACTTACTCTTTAGAATATAATATGTAACCAAAAAGTGTTTTTGTATCATTTCTGGTCACACCAAAAATACGGTTTCACAGTGAAACCAGTGGACAACTGGTTTCTTTATTTCAGGTTCCATGCAACGTAACAAGTGGAGTTATTCTTCTTCTTCTCGTACCACTCCTAGCGGAGATTGGAAATCATCATGGCCACTGCGACTTTGTTAGCGGCGCGCCTGAAAAGTTCAATCGAACTACACCCGAACCATTCACGCAGATTACGAAGCCACGATATTTTTCTTCTTCCCACACTTCTTTTGCCCTTAATTTTGCCCTGCATGATGTTTCTTAAAAGTTCGTACTTTTCACCTCTCACAATGTGCCCCAAGTATTCCATCTTTCTAGTTTTTATCTCATTTAGAATTTGCATCTTTTGTCTAAAGTTTGGAGCACTTGCGTGTTAGTGACGCGGTCCATCCATGATATTCTGAGAATGCGCCTATAGCACCACATCTCGAAAACTTCGATGTTTTTTATGGTCAACTGTTTTAGTGTCCAAGCCTCAACTCCATATAACAGGGTAGAAAAGACATAACACCGCAGCATTCTTATTCGTAACTTTATATTGATAACACGATTGCAAAAGAGTTTGCGCATTCTATTAAAGACTGATCTAGCGATTTCTATTCTACATCTAATCTCTTTTGTTTGATCAGTATCGTCTGTGATCCAAGCACCTAGATATTTATAACAGGGCACACGCTCAATCGTTGTATTGTCTATTACAAGATTAGCTCTGATGTTCTTTGATTTCGTGATTACCATAAATTTAGTTTTTTTCAAATTAATTTTCAAGCCGTAACTGTTACAGTATATATTGAGACTTTGAACGAGATGTTGTAGTTCTACTAGCGTTCCCGTTAGGAGAACTGTATCGTCAGCATACCCTATATCGTTGATCGTCTCACCATTTATTATCAGACCAAGATCTTCTTCCTCGGGTGCTTGTTCACAGATAGCTTCACTATACAGATTAAATAAAAGTGGCGATAAGATACATCCCTGCCGGACTCCTCGACGGATTTGAATTTCTTCTGTTAGTCTGCCCTCAACCTTGACATTTGCTGTTTGATTCCAATATAGATTGCATATAATTCGAATATCTCGGCTGTCTATATTTTTCTTTATTAGAACTTGTCTTAGTGGTTCATGTTGTACTTTGTCAAAGGCCTTTTCGAAATCAATAAAGCAGGCGTAAATTTCTTGGTTTATGTCTAAGCATCTCTGTGAGAGAACGTTCATTGCAAACAGAGCCTCCCTTGTACCCAGCCCTTTTTTGAATCCCATCTGAGTGTTACTGATGTCTACGTCTAATTTCCTATAGATCCTATTATGGATTATTTTTAAGAACAGTTTTAGAGTATGACTCATCAAAGCTATTGTACGATAATTTTGATGTGGAAGTGGAGTTATACGCAATTATAAATGTTGTTTGATTTGGAGGATTTATTGGCAGAAATACCCTCAGATAAGGAGTCAATTGTCAGTTCGGGTTCCGATAGTGACTCCGAGGATTGGCCAGTGGTTCATCAAGATACTATTCTAGAGACATAAAGAAAATACAAATTCTATCAGACATCACCATATTATCAAGTACTAAATTAGGAGAATGTGAATAGGTGAAGTGAATAAGAAGGCGGATATGCTGAAGAATCTATACGAAATAAATAGAAAAAGTAAGAAATGGTGGCAACGCATTTTTTCCATTTACTTGATTTAGCAGTAACTAATGCGTTTATCATATTTAAATGTAGAAGTCCAGGACGTGCATTATCATTGAAAGAATTTCGGTTAGCCGTTGTTACAGGTCTTATTGGTGTTAATACAGTTACCCCCAAAAAACGGACCAAAACATGCAGTAAATAGTTTCAAACATGTATCTATTGAAATTCGATACGATAGAGTGGCTCATTTGCCATTTTATGGAACATCAAGAAGATGGGTTATGCAGTACAACCGCAAAGGTTCATCGGACTCGTTGGTTTTGTCAAACGTGCGATATTGGTCTGTGTTTATCTGACAATAAAAATTGTTTCCAAAAATTCCATACCCTTGAGTAAGTGACTTTTGTTACCCATTGATTTCACGGTGAAACCATACTTTTTTTTTGTAATATTTGTTAAGTACGATTAAATTTAAATTTTCAGAAAAAGTGTTGATTTAATTAATTAAGTTTATGAAATTTATTTTAGAAAAAATGAGAAAAAAAACAATGTGGGCTGCAAAGGGTTAACAATTAAAAACAATGTTTTAAAATAAAATAAGCCCAGAATTTTCATTGGGAGCTAATAGAAGAAGCCTTGAACTTGAATCTAAGCACTTAATGATTAAAAAAAAATATTTTTTGACTTATGTTTTTGAGGCATGAAAATAGTCATTTTTCGTTCTTTTCCATTAAAAATTATTAAAAACAATGTTTGAATAAAATAATCCCAGCATTTTCATCACGAGCTGATAGAAGACTTAAATTTGACTTTGCTTATTAAACCATCTTGAGGCGCACTTACCTGACCCAATCAAATTTGTATAGCAATGCTTGTGGGAGCCAGAATAGGATATGTTAAGCAATTACCTTCAAAAGTGTAAATCGTCACTTAAAGTTATAGAACAAAGATTTTTTTGTATCTGGACATTGTGTCCGATGATTGGGTTTCCATAATTCAAAAAAAGAAATCCAAAATTTCAGGTCAAAAGAATGAACTTACCAGAGTTTTTTAGTAACAGCAAGTCCCTTGAGAATAAAGTAACAAATAGAAAAGTTACTATAACTGGCGAAAAAGTTTATTGGCTTAAAATTCAACAAATAGGGTATCTTAAAGACAAACCATAAAAAAAAATATGTAAAATATACAGCACAGAACATGGATTTGTTTTATGAGGTTGATTTAAGCAAAAAAACCAAAGGCCGCCAATCATCATCTACTGTAATGCACAACCTAGATGTTCTGTATCCAAATGGAAGAGCAATAACAAAAGAAGAGAAAACATATTTAATGGACTTACTTCCGCTTGAGATCCACAACTTTTATTCGGATTTGAAATTGAAGATTTGTTTTCTGTTTATCCAAATTTTTGTTTTGGGCAATTTACTTGTTTTAGCTTTATTTATGGAAAATGTGCCTAACATAGCTTAACAAACAAGTTTCTCTAGAAATACATATATGTAGTTTTTTGTAAAGGCAAATGTGCCTACACTTTTTCAACACAGAATTAGAATAATAAGTAAAACTTAGAGATTTTTCCTTAAATGTTGCTTTAAGACATTAGCTTTTCCTTTAAAAAAATAAAGTGTAATATTTTTTTAAAATTGTACTTTTTATTTAAAATTAACTTTGAAATGATTTATCACCAAAAATCTACTTTGTGGCTTAGTCACCTTTGCCTCTGAGCCACTCAATTTAGGTCCGTGGTGAGTTCAAAAATAATATTTTTTAGTGTGTTTTTGAGTCTTGAAAATCGTAATTTTGCGTTTTTTTAGTTTTAATATTTAATCCAAAAACTTATCCCGACCGAAAAAAAAAATCCAGATCGAAAAAATTGGTTGTTACAATTTGTTTAAAAAAATTTGAACAACTTTTTGCATGAGCGAGCCCTTGAACCTTATTTTGGGATATCTCATGACACAGATTTAGCAAAAAAAGCTCATGGGAATATTTTTCCGAACGAACCTGAGCTTTTTGCCTTGTCTAAAAGAAACCATTATTCACACCTTTAAATTTATAGGTACTTAAATATTTAACAGAGCTTAAACTTTAAAGCCTTTCCTAAATCCAAATTATTGTTTATCTTACGGATTGTTCGATGATCCGATATATCCTGTATAATAAATACACGAAGAGTAAGTACGTGATTCTGTGGCTCTAAAGCTCATGATTCTGTAATCTTTGCTCTTTTTCGGAAGTGTTTGCTTTAGTGAGTGTATAAAAGTGGTGGCAAATCATTGGGAAGCTCCTGTCTAATAAATAGTTTTGAACATGTTTTCGTATAGATTCCATTTAGTTTTCTAATTCGTTTAATCTTCTCTATTCAATGCAATATTAAGGATTTGTTTTCTGAATGTAAAAGAACTAAGAAAAAATCAGTTCAACAGAACAAGATATATGTGTCTAGGATGCAAACAAAAATATTTATAAACTTTATACATTGTTAGCAGTTACATAAATGACTTCAATCAAATCACAACAATCAAGACAGCTCTACTTAATTTTTTAAATGACAATTTTACATACCAAAATTTTATAATTTACTTCAAGGTTGAAGTAATATTTGTTTGGTTTCTAAAGTGTTCAGTTCATAAGACAACTCATTAAATAATAGAATACACATTTCGTACATTATTTGAAAAGTTGTTAAGGAAAATAAAGATAAATGTTTATAGTATTCCCCAGGTGGTATAACCGCACGCAAATGTATATTTAATTCCAATTATTGTAAGTTAAAACATTACCTAATAATAATAAACTACCTGTTCTACGTAATAGACCACCTACCTGGCACAGACAGTATGACAAATAAACAGAACGGCACAAACACTATAAATATAAACACAAAAAAACAGTTACGTTTTCTGAGAGATGACATACTTAAATTCACTATTGTCATGTTCAATAACTGAGCGGAAGATAACATCTTCTTAATTTACTTCTTAATAATCATATTAACAGCTCGTTTAACTTCTATAAAACGATATAACCAAAAGTCAACAACGAAGTCAATAACAACACGGTTGATTGTTTTACAAGAGACCAGAGATATACGCCCGGCGTAGTTATGATCGAATAGCGGAGCGGTAAATACTTTCATATAAAGGTCGCATAGTGGAATCAACACGCGGACACACTGACGAATCCTATGCGGCGTTGGCAAATGGTAGCAAATTTCAGCGTTAAACGGAATTTACGTAACAAAAATGAAATAAAATAAGTTACGAAGACAACTAATTACCTAAGTTCGTCATTTATTTCTCAATATGTTCTTTTTTCAATTGCTTTTTGTGGAATCTCACAAAGTACTTTAAAATATTTTGAAATAGGTTATAAAATATGAAAGTTAATTTTGTATTAATAAATATGTGTCTTCAAATAGTTTCTTGTTCCCTAATATTTATTTCTAAAGGTTTTCCGTGTTTGTCGGATAAAGAGTATTGGAAATAGATTCATAAATTAATTAGGAAACAGAGAATTTAATAGAGAAGATAGGGATCCGTTATTTCGTTTTGTTTTAGTTAGAATATTTTCATATCACATATCCTGTACACTATATAAATCTTTAACCAGTTAGTTTCGTCTGTGCTTATACCACTGAAATATGGTCTTGGTTGACCTATTATCAAGTCTTCTTTTGCTTAAATTATTAAAGGATACTTAAATTCTAAGAGCTTAACCCTATCGTGTCCAGTTATTCTATCTATCAACTGTGCAATATAGACATCATAGTACAGCCTAGCACTATGATCGGCTTTCTGCTTTTACGCTAGGATAACAGTATCATCTGCAAAGGTGACTTTAGTATCATTTTCTAGTTCAGATATGTCCTATAAAATAAGAATTATCCTGAAATACTTCCCACCCAAGAGAGCGGCGCCAACACAAACAAAAATCAAAGTCGAAGCACTACATACGGAATCCACGGAATAATTATAGAGGAAAAGAATATCAGAGAAGATCGGTGCGAATGAAATATTAGAAAACGATAACATCGAGGAACGATTTCTAAAACAACCAGCTATCGACATGAAAAAATCAATGGAATCTTTACTGTTTTACAAACCGAACAAGATACACAATCAATCACACTTTTGACAACACTTTTTACTTAGTTATTCCACAAACTACTTGGTTTAAAAATTTTAAATTTCCACTTAAATATATAGGGTGAAGTAAGGTTTTATTCGTGATATAAGTAAATTCGTGATAAATTTTAGGTTTATTGCCTAGCAGCAGTTTTGTTGCAGTCTCTAGCGGAAAGACTCGACAACCTTCCCCACCACTGCAAGTCAAATTGCGAAGCTCTGTTGAACCGGGATAAAACTTATTTTTCTGTGTTATTCCTTGTGTTGACGAGAGAGCTTGAAATCTGAAGTGCAATCGTTGTTTTATTATTTATGGTGAATATTGCAAAGGTAAGTTTGTAAAAATTACGTATGATGTTGTTTATAAGTTGCTTAGTATATAGTTATACAGGCAATTTTCGCCAACAGTTTTCTGAAATAGCTTAAGTTGTGAGGCAGTTTTCTTACGCATTTTAACGTTTGTTTGCGCGGGAAAATGTAACTAATTATTCGCGGTGTATTTACTCTAATTTTATTTGGATTTTTATCATAGATATAATAAATATGTGAATTATAAATATTAAATAATAAATATTATAAAGATTTTCTAACATCCAGGGTATCACGAACTTACCTGTGTCTTTTTTTTAGAATTCAAAATGCCTAAAATATGCAAAGGAAAATATCGCCAATATGAGATCTCCGATTTATTAGAAGCCTCAAGACTTGTAAGAGTAGAGAAACTATCCATCTACAAGGCAAGTAAACAAAGTGGAATAGCCTGGAGTACACTGAAAGATTTTTTAAGTAGAAATGAAGATGACAATCACCAAGTTGCCAAACTAGGAAGGCCGTTTGCTCTTACCGCAGATGGTGAAATTCAGTTGTTTAATTACATTATAAAAATGCAAGAATTGGGTTTTGGTTTGACGGTGCAGATGATAAGAAAGATAGCCTTTCAACTTGCACAACGTACGGAGAGAGATCACTTCTTCAATAAAGAAAACGAGTCTGCTAGTAAATGGTGGTGGGCTCAGTATAAAAAACGATTCAATCTAACACTGAAATTAGAAACATTAATGGTTAGACTTGGAGTTCAGAATAATTCCGATCGTCTCTGGAATTGCGATGAAACCGGACTATCTTATGTGGTCAAACTAAGTAAAGTCGTTACCTCGGTTGGAAAACGTTGTCTACAAAAGAGCATGTGCAGATAGAGGCGAATCTCAAACCATGATGGGATGTATTTGTGCCAATCGAACATGGATTACACCGTTGATAATTTTCAAAGGGGTTCGATGGAACGATAATTTAAAGAAAGATTGCCTACCAAATACACAAGTAAAACTTTCTCCAAAAGGATGGATCAACAGTGAGATCTTTTTGGAGTGGTTTCAATTTTTTATTGCCTCAATTCCCTCTGCCCGACCAGTAATTTTATTAATGGGTTCCCATGCATCTCACATCAATCCCGAAGTTATGTCTCTTGCGTCTAACAATGGTGTTTATTTATTTACATTTCCAGCCCACACTAGCCATCTGTTACAGCCACTTGATGTAGGTGTTTATAAGTCATTAAAGGCTCATTGGGCCAAAAGCTTAAATGTTTATATGAAAGATAATGCAGAGAAGCCCAATAGAACCAATTTTCACACCATTCTAAATCCGGCATACATTTCAAGTTTTTCCGCATCAAACATTACAAATGCGTTTAGAAAATCTGGGATATATCCCTTTGATAGCAATGCCATTTCTAAGGAAGCTTTTGCACCTTCTCTACTCACTTCTAATGAGATACCTAATCAACGTGCAGGAGCTCCTACGCAACAAAATCCATTTAGCAACATATTGTCTCTTCCAACAAAGCCAGTTGCTGCAAATCCGAATAGAAAGAAGCGCGATTCAAGAGCAAAGTGCCTTAATTCTGAAAGTGGTGTGCCTTCTTCAATAAGCGATACAGCATCTACGTCATCACCATGTGTATTAGGTCTCAATCCTGAAAGTGTTGTTCCTTCTTCACCAATTCATGCACCATCTACGTCATCATCCTGTGTTCTAGCCCCAACCAATAAAAAAGCGGTTTCTGAAGATAATGACTGGGATTGCGGAATGTGTGTTAATAGTTATTCACTAGATGTTAAAAGAAAAAATGGTGCCAAGTGGGTCCAGTGTTCCTACTGTAAGATTCCATACCATGTTATGTGCCAATCGTCTGATGCCGAAGAGGATGTTTTTATGTGCGACATGTGTGGAAACAATGAAGACACCATTAATGATTCTGAAGAAGAATAAGTTATTTGTCTACCACCTGTTTTTCTTTTTAATTAATTTAGTTTTGTTGTATTTTTTCAAAATATGGATTTACTTTTCTTGTAAAGAATTTTAATTTTGTTTTTATTTGTTAAGAAATTACCTAATTTTACCTAATAAATGAATTTTTATTATTAAAAAAATTTTATGTCCACAAATTGGATTGTCACGAATTTACCTTACCTCTATCACGAAATTGAATATCCATGTCACGAAATTACCTTACCTGAACAAAATTTAAAAAAATACATAAATTATTAAACTTTATAATATTTTACACAAAATAGTAACTTACAGTTGTTACTGAAAATGATAAGTCTCCTTTTTGGTAATATTTTTACGGTATAAAATTAAAACCTTTAACCGCATTAATTAAATAACCTATAATTATCACGAATATACCTTATTTCACCCTAACCATCATAAATAGACTACGCTTTGGACATGTGTGTTATCCAAGTTATTTATATAAAATAAATGTGATTGAAGATGATAATTGAAAACATTGCGGAAAACTGGGTGATCTTGATCTTTTTTAAATGTCGTAAGTTTCAACAGCATTCAAACTCTCTCTACAAAAAAATAATCGAATTTAATATGTATGCACCATTCAATATCCAGTCGCTACTCGCTACAGGCTCTCAACAAATATATAACAATATTATAGATTTCTTGAAAGACACATGCACGATTCTATAGAATTTGTACGCGAGCATGGAATTTTTCGAGATCGTGTGGAAATTTAGATGTGTATCCTTTGTTTACCCTAAATGTTATAACACCTTATGCGTGGTCCAGTTTTGTTTGTTTACTAAGAATGTCTTAATGGGCCCTAGACGAGAAGCACGTGACCCTGTACGTTTCCTTGTCGTATATTCTTCTATTAATTATCCGTTAGTTTTCTATTAGGGATAGAGTTGTGCACTATTGCAACTCGCTGAATGACTAATGTCTATGCCATTAAAAAACATAGAGGAACACTAGGAAATACTCAAAAATAGCATAAGTAACGCAGCAACAGAATCACTTGGGGAGAGAAAAGTAACGAACACTAACATATCAAAAAATAAAACGCCATGGTTTAAGAGGAAGTAAAGACAAAATGTAAGGAAAATAAGAATGCCTTTATACAATACAATTACAGAACACAACAAACACAACAGGCATATAACCACTATAAACGAATCAGAAATAAAACGTTAGAATGTAATGAATAGTTAGACAAATAAAAAGGGAACGCTGGCAGAGCTTCTCAAAATAGATGAACCACGACTTCTACGGAACACAAAAAGAAATATGGATAATGATCAGAGGACAAAAAAAATGTATGAAAAAACTAATAAAAACAAAACACATTCAGAAGGAAACATGGGTAGACTACTTTCGATCCCTATTTGCTAAAAGTGACGATAATGAACCACCAACACCAGAGGTGACAACAAACGGAGAAATAAATATTGAGGAGGAAGAGGTAGAGGATTCGTTAAAGACATTATAAACTAGAAAATGACCAGGAGAAGACAGAATACCGAACGAACTCCTAAGTACGGAGGACCAGATCTGACCAAACAATTATTAAAACTAATCCAAAAAATAATAGAACAAAATAGAATTCCTCAAGAATGGAAATCAAGCATCCTAATACCTCTCTTTAAAAAGGGAACTGGACACGGAAAATTGCAGAGGAATTAATGTAATAATATGGGAAGATCAATGAGGCAAGTGCAAGAGAAATCATTAGAATACAACAAACCAACATATCTATGTTTTGTGGACTTTAAGAAGGCATTTGATCGGGTCAAATTAAAATACGTTATCCACTTACTATACGCAAGAGAGATAAATCAAAACGATCGAAAATATCTACCAAAACAACACAATGAAAGTAAAAGTAGAAGAATCACTAACCGACCCTATTGAAGCTGGCAATGGGATAAAACAGAAAGATTCGCTATCGGAAAACCTGATTATGGATAAAATAATAAAAAAAGTAAAATGAGAAAAGGCAGCAAATATTTGATTTCACGCAAACAAATCCTATGTATCTCTTGATACGTATTTCGACCTAATAGGTCTCGTCAGAAGAGCTATTCATAGGGGTTCTCAACGTGAAAAATCAATATTTTCTGCCTTTTAAGAAGCAACAATAACATGGCTTCAATACGGACGCACTAGCGACATCTAATTAAACGATCGTAAAATAGTTTCGAAACACAATTCAGATTTCTACTTTATAATCTGAGCCTTCTAAGAATTGCAAGGCAAACAGACGTTAATAAAAGATGTTAAAAGAGACATGGGGAATCTAAAATTTGCATTCCACGACATGTCTTTTACAACTAAGCAGAAATCCTTAGCGAATTGTGCTTCTAGTACTCACACAGAGTAAATCCGAATAAAATGAGAAAAGGCAGCAAATATTTGATTTCACGCAAACAAATCCTATGTATCTCTTGATACGTATTTCGACCTAACAGTTCTTGTCAGAACAGCTATTCATAGGGGTTCAAACTATTTTTTACACCAAAAAAACAAAAAAAGTTATCACTAAAAAAGGATACCAAATGGGAGAAAAACAACTTAAAATAATCTGCTATTCAGACGACGCAATACTACTCTCTTAAAGTGAAGATGATTTACAACGTATGCAGCACAAATTTAATATAACGGCCAGAAAAGTTAATTTCCCCAAAAAAGACACTATGAATGGTTACACCAGCATATTTGCTAAGATGTAAATTGGAGCTGGAAGGTCAGATAATAGAACAACTGATGGAGTTTAAATCTCTAGGCATTACATTATCTAGCTACGGAAAGCTCAACACTGAAGAGGAAGATCAAGTGACTGAATGTAACAATATGGAAAGATAAAAAAATCAAGAAAGAAACGAAAGACAAAATTTACAAAACATTTATCAGACCAATAATGACATACGTGACAGAAACAAGACCTGACACAGAGAGGACAAAAAGGATATTGGAAACAGCAGAGATGAAAACACTTAGAAAAATTGATGGTGAGACACTATGGGTAAGAACATAAAGGACTCGGTAAGAAATAGAAGAAAAGGATGGAATGATCATATAAGCCGAAAAACCGGACCTAATACGCTTCCTTGAGGGACTCTATCTTCGATATCGTTTAGATCTGTGTACACGTCTTCTTGCATAATCCTGTTATTTCTTTTAGATATGTATGACTGCAACATTTCTGAATAGTGTTTAGACGTAAGAGATTTAAGTTTTTAGATTTAACCTTCATGCCATCATATCATACTTTGTCGAGAGCATTTAGCTACATGTAAAAATATTGTCGAACAGACTTTCTTTTCTTCTAATGAGTTTTCAATTATATTGGTAATTATGTGCACCTGATCAATCCTAGAATATTTATTTAGGAAGTCAAATTGGTGGTTTGGAATAAATTTTTTTTCTTCTTTTATTGGAGTCATTTTTTTAGTGGGAGTTTTTCAAACATGAATAATTAAGGCGGAGAATTAATTTGGTGATTTTCTTGATTTTGATATCTTGGATAAATGGTAAAATTTGGTATCTTGCTTTTATTTAGTATGCTTAATATGATAATTTTTCGACTGTTCTAACAACCATTCAAATTTCGTCATTTTGTGTCATGTAGAACAATTTCACCCAATCGTGTCAACATTAGACTGATAATTGCATTCAGTGCAATTTTCAATCCCTATGACAACACGATCGAGTTTGACAACTTCATCCAAATAAATTTCAAAATGTCACGTTTCAAATCAAAAACCAAATCGACACTGGAAAAATGAAACTGACAAATGGTACGATAATGTACCTGTTGGAAGAAATACAATAAATGGATGGGCTAAATCTTCTGCTGAAGCAATTGGCTTGAATGTAAAGGAGAAAAAGATAACAAATCACTCGAATAGATCAACTGCTATTAGCGAATTAGCAAAAAGTGGTGTAGAAGAACAACAAAGAACACCACAACAAGATTATAAATATTATGCGGGGTAATAGATCTTCTATAGTAGAGAACAGCAACAAATCTAATGTTAACTTAAATTTTAATAATTGCACTTTCACTAACTGTACTTTTAATAAATAAATGTTTCGTTATGTTGAGTTATGATTTTTTTTTTCGAAAAATTATCCGCCGAATATTCCTCGGACATTGATGAGTGCCTTATAATTTCATGACAAATTTCTCAAGCTCGTTGCTTGATAACAGCACTCAGCCTTTGGCTTCGTGCTGTTACCAAGGAACGAGCTTTCGATTGTCATGAACTTATCTCGTCTGTTATCAATGTCCTAGGGATATTACTACTGAAAATGATATTAGTTTTACCACTGACACTAGGTGGCGCCACATATTATAACGTTGGCTTATTAATGTGGCCATAATTTTTTGGTCCGCCCTGCACAAACATTCTAAGAAAAAACATGAAATAACATTCAATTCTACACAAAAAAGGTACTCTTGTTTCAAATCAAAAAATTATACAACGTTTTCAAAATAAATATTTTGTTAATGATAAGTACGTCTGGATTTTTCGCAAAACAAGCAGGTTCCTTGGTATGCTGTGAACTTAACGGCAAAATCAAGGCGTAAGTACGAATTTGTTTACTATTTGTTGTTTACTTTGTAATAATAGGGACAGAAAATCTGTATCCGTGTCGTTTTCGGCTCCGACTTAGTCAGTTTATGATAGGGCGACATTTAGACGATCTAATGTTTTATAATAAAATATTATTTACTGATGAAGCCACATTTTCCAGAAGAGGTGTACTTAACTGGCGCAATAGCCATACCTATATCTGGTGTGGCATATTTGGGGATTGTATTGTATCACCATTCGAATTACCAACTAGGCTTGATGGAGTAACGTATCTTAATTTTTTTAGAGAAGATTTTTTTTAAATTCTTTTAGAAGACATACCTGTAAATTTGAGACGTACCTCTTGGTACATGCATGATGGTGCACCATCACAGTCTAGAAGTTATAAATGGTCTAGATGAAATTTATCCTCAAAGGTGGATTGGTAAAGGTAGAGTATACCCATGGCCAGCACGCAGTTCCGAACTAAATCCCCTAGACTTTCACTTGTGGGACTACCTAAAGTTACTTGTTTATATAAAAAAAATAAACAACCATCAAGAGTTATGGCCAAATATTGTAGAGGGTGTTAACGTAATTAGGGCCCAAAGAAACTCATTATTTAAAATAAGTCAAAACTTACACAAAAGATTTAAATTATGTAGTTAATCTAATGGTGAACATTTTGAACATTTTTTGTAATTTTTTTTCGTTTCGTTTTGATTTATTTACTTTGTCAATTGTTTTATATTCACTTCATTGTTTAATTCAATTTAATTTCTGTTTTTTAAATTTGTTACCGTGTAAAAGGTTTAATAAAAATAATTGTTTCAATCATATGCATTTTGTTTGCAAAATTTATCTACTACTAATATATTTAATATTCACTGGTATTTAAGACCTTTAGAATAATGTTTGAATTTACATAAGTTTTTGGTAAATTTTTTTCATTTTATGAATGTCTCTAAAAAATACGTTTATTTCTAAAACGGCGACATTTTGATTTGAAACAAGAATACATTTTTTGTGTAGTATATTGAATGTTATTTCATGTTTTTTGCCTAGAATGTTTATACAGGGCGGACAAAAAATTATGGCCAAATTGCCAAATAAATGAACCAACGTTATAGAAGGTGGCGCCACCTAGTGTCAATAGTAAAAATTATATCATTTTCATAGTAAGCATACTAAATATTAGCAAGATACCAAATTTCACTTAAATCGGTTGAATAATTTTCAATATATCCCTAAAAATAATATAAAAAAATAATCATGAATCACCCTGTAGAACGAAAACTAGCAACATTTTGGCTAAGCAATTTGAGCTCAAACGCTTTATTTTGATGTAAGCTATGACCCACTAGCTAATGTCCAATTAATTATGGGACACCCTGTATATGGTAAATTTCTCTGCCTAACTTAATTGCCTAACAGTTTAATGGGTAAAGAATGGGTTACTGGTCTTTTTAGGCTTTTTGTTGCTTTCCACAGAGAGTACTCAGAGCCGCTGCTGCTGCACGTACTGTTCTTTTTTAATAGAATGTTTAGGGGGCTATAAATTAAGCTTACAATAATTTCGCAATTAGATTTAAGAATAACACATACTGTAGTTGCCAATACCATAGAAGGGCTGCAAAACTTAATGAACAGAATAACTGAAACAAGTAGAACATATGGACTGAATATAAACACCAGCAAAACCAAGCTAATCATCATCAGCAAGCAAAACATAACTGGAGCAAATCTGGATGTGAACCAAATAAGAATTGAACGTGTCTCACAATACAATTACTTGGGAACCATAATTAATGAGTCGTGGGACAATACCCAAGAGATTAAATGTCGCATCGGAAAGGCCAAAAGTGCATTCTTGACTATGAGCTCTGTGTTCAAACCCATGACCTCACCCTGAAAACAAAAATAAGGCTCCTTAAATGTTACGTGTACTCAGTGCTTCTGTATGGAATAAAAACGTGGACATTGAAGACTGAAACTCTATCAAAACTTCAGGCTTCTGAATTATGGTTATACCGAAGAATTCTGAAGATACCATGGACAGACAAAGTCACCAATGAAGAAGTACTGCGGAGGATGAACATAACCGCCGATTTGGTCAACATTGTGAAGAGCCGTAAGCTGGAGTACTTGGGACATATAATATGAAATCAAGGCAGATACGAGCTACTCCAATGCATTTTGCAGGGTAAAATTGAAGGAAAAAGAGCCCCAGGACGAAGAAGAATATCTTGGCTTGCTAACCTGACAGCATGGTATAGAAAGACCTAAACACAGCTATTTACCTCAACAAAGGCACCGTTGACAATGTCTAGGCAGACGTGAGAGAACATAACATTAATAACAATGTGAGAAACTTCGATCAGGAGGCGAAACGGAACAGTGATCAAGGCGCAAGAAAAGAGAATTACTACAAGAACAAAGAAGGGCAGACAAGAATTATCTAATAGGAGATAAGCAGGAGAAGCTAAATAGATGGCAAGAGCATTTTATAGAGCTGCTTAATGAAAAACCAGATGGAAATAATGAGGAGCAAGTGAAAATGGTAGGGAAAGTCAATGACATGGCGGAAACAATGAAGACTCAGAGAAATCATATATAGCATGAAAAACAAACAATAAAAGTGCAGGCAGCAATGGTATTCCTGCAAAACTAATCAAGCATAGGGGAGAAGATTTATAAATCGGATATGTAGCTTGCTAACGAAAATCTGGGAGCAAGAGGAAATATCGGAAGTATGAAGAGAGGAGATAGTATGTCTCATTCATAAGAAGGGAGATGAAGCAGTATGCGAGCAAGGTACTCGCCAGAGTCATAAGAAGTAGACTGGAAAGACACTTAAATGAGCAGGTTGGTGAATACCAGGAAGAATTCAAAAAAGGCAGATCCACCATAGATCAAATAATTAAAAATGATTCAGAGCATCACGAACGAGAAACAGTTAAAGCTAAACCTATTTTTTATAAATTTCAAACAAATTTACGATTCTAAGAAGGCGTCTGTACCACGCCCTAAGAGTACTTGGAATGCCAGAAAAGATTGTTAGACTAGTAAAAATAACATTAATGAAGACCGACAATAGAATAAGGATAAAAGAAAGCCTATAAGGAAAATTTGAAGTAACAAGGGGACTAAAGCAGAGAGATCCGCTATCCACAATACCCTTCAATTTCTTACTGTAGGCAATAATAAGAGAGTTGAATATGAACGAAAGGTATGATTTATAAGAACAGAAGCCAGGTCTTGGCCAAAGTATATGGAAATAGCATAAGTATCAAAAAACAAAGTATATGGAAATTGGAGAGTCCACATATAAAGGCACACAACTGAATACTACCACAAACAACGAGAGTAAAAAGTATTCATTCAAAAAGGTGACGGAGTTTGTGTATCTAGGAGTAACCCTATCAAGTAAAGGAGAAAAACGCCAAGAAATTGAGAAGCGGACTTCGAGAGGAAATAAGACGGTCGGAATTGCCCATACTTGATACTTTTAGCATCCACACTTATGCTCCATATAAAAGTACAGAACAAATATAGCACTCAACTTTTATTTGTCTTCTAAACTGAGTATTGCAAATAAATGTCTACATTTTAATAAAAGTAGTTTTACCACTACACACATTTTTATCTTATTTTGTACTCGTTGTTTCTCTTTCTTCGTCTCTATCCTTTTCTTAATATATTTCTTTGAAATACTTCTGCCATTTTTTGTTTCTATAGCTATATTAGTTGTCCGTTTTCGGTTACCTAGTGTTAAATATTGGTACAATGGTTTTGAGCTGTGCCTTTTATCTTTGATCTTTGTATTTCTCTCGTTTCTCTTCTTTGCTTGTGCTTAACCATTTCATTCTTGTTTTATTTTTTTCTTTTACTGCTAATTTGCACCCATCGACAAACCAATTATTTTTTCTTTTATTTTGCATTGTGTCAACCACTTTCTCTGCTGCATTCTTTATTCCTTGTTTGATTTTTTTCCACTGTTCCTCCATTTGTTGTTACTTGAACTGCATGTCTGTATTTACTTCTTCTACAAATCTTCTTCTTACTTCTTTCTCTTAAAATTTATCTACGTCCCACTTTCTCTGTACTTTTCGTCTTTCATTCTTCGTTGTTTTTATTTTACATTTTGTAATCATAAGCTATTTTGGACATGTGCTTCGAAGAAATGGTCTTAAAAAACTTACCATTCAGGGAAAAGTAGAAGGCAAAAGAAATAGAGGTAGATCTCCCACACGATTCACGGACCATATTGTTGCTACCATTGGCGCTCCATTGTTAGAATGTGCTAGAATATCAGAAGATAGAAAAACGTGGAGGAACATTGGGAAATTTAACTAATAGCTTCATGATATCACGATACCTGCATCAGGTTAACGATGAAGAAGAAGAATCACTAGAATCAGCATTTAGATTAATTACACCACTCCCAATGTGCACCAATCTTAATTTGCAAATCAGATTACGTACCATGCGATGATATATATTTTCAATATTATTATATAGAGCTGAGACTTGGACATTAATAAATGGAATTTTTAAAGAATTAAGGCTTTCGAACTCTGGTTATACCGCAAAGTATAAAAAATATCACGGACTGATAGAATTATAAATAAAGAAGTACTGGAGAGGGTTGGTAAAGAAACAGAACTAATCAACACTATACAAACAAGAAAACTGGAATACTTTGGCCACGTGATAAGAGGACTTAAATTTGAAATTTTGAGACTCATAATACAGTAAAATATTTAAGGAGAAAGATATGTTGATTCTGTGATTGGTATCAATGCAGGTCGATTAATTTGTTTAGAGCAGAAAGTTCCAAAATAAAAATAACCATTACGATTGCCAACCTCCATAGGGAGATGGTACTCCAAGAAGAAGAAAATTGACACTACAAGTATAGCTGACAATGAACAAAATATGCTAGATATCCTGCAAAGAGTTAAGTTGAAAAACATGAAAGTTGGTCTTAAACGAGTAAAGACCAGACAAAAATATCGGTGTAAAGACCAGACAAAAATAGTAAGGTGGTAGACAGATTCAACACCTTTCAACTTACTTACGTTCAGCAACACTTAGCACTTGCACACTTTGTATAAGCCGTAATAATAAATCCATAATAATATACAAGGCATTATATTTAAAATACAAAAGTTTTGTTCAATTTCTGGCACAACTGGAAATGGTAGGAGGTACCATTCCAGGTTATGCCAGATAATAATTTTAGAAAATTCGTAATATTTTAAAAAAAATTGGCATATCCAATAACTCCAAAAAAAACTCCCTGTAGAACTCCGTATAGAACCACCCTGTAATATCAATATATTTCTAACAGGTTATAGTCACTTACGACTTAGTTTGCATTATCGCATTGAGTATTAGTTTTTATTTATGAGAATAAAATTGGTTCTCTTATAATTTATATACAGTGTACATAAATACAAATAACGTATATATATATATTGGATAATATGTCATGCTGTCAGATTAATCTAGTATTTGTTTTAGTTCTTTGATGTATTCACCTAATAATGGCGTGTAATTTGTGGTCAATTGTAATAAAATTTGTTTAACGAAATAAATCAGAATGAGTGTCGCTTTGATTAATTTATAATATATAATATTATTCTAATATAATAATTATATAATTTATATTATTATATACAATTATTTATAATTTATTGTATAGTTCTGATTACAACACGAGTTAGTTTTTATATCGTTCTGCTCGGGAAAGATGTTTGTTTGTATTTTTAATGATCATTATATTGACAATTGCCTGTAATTCAAATAGCAACGTTAAACAATGAATTGTCGTCACAATTTCTATTTAAACAGACATCGCTACCACAAAATTGTGTCTATAGAATTTTTATTATCTAATTAAACTTGGATAGGAGTAAGTATTGTTTTCTTTAGATTGCTATCTTTATGGAATAGTCAAATCAATATTTAGTTTCATATATGTAATTCCCAAATATTTAAAAATATATTATATTCTAGAACATTTGTTTAGTTTTAATCAGAATATGTATTTTCATTTCTCTTTATATACTAGTGATCTTCTTTTTCTTTCTAGTCGGTAGCATAGTTTTCAAGAATTTTGATTTCGTAAGATCTCTTGTATTGTCAGTTTTAATTTGTCTCAATCTTTCGCTATTTTTATTGAGTAGTAGTAGTAGTTTTATTCAGTCGTAGTATTGTAGTAGAGTCTAATCTGTGAGTTTCGTAATAAGATATGTATAACTGGTTGGATATCTTCCTCGACTTTTTCTTCCTTCGTTACTTTTTTCACGTGGACTATACCTCACACTCTAAGTCTTTCCAAACCATTACTTCTAGTTACTTGGCCAAAGAACTTAAAATATTTGGCAATATTTTTAGCTATGATGGTACGTAGACTCTTCTTTATTTAAATTTGTTAGATGATTGATAAATTAGTTCTTTTTTTTAGTCCGAGATACTCTTAGCTTGGACGCGAGCAATATATCTCAAAGGCATCTATTTCCTTTTTGTCTGTTTGTCTTGAAGAACTAACGGAGAAAAATATAGATATATGCGCACTCCAGGAGACCAAGAAAAAAGGAAAGGGTCAAATTATGCTAGATAATTACTTGTTGATTTACAGCGGCGTGGCAAAAGAAACCAGAGCTAAAGAAGGAGTAGCCCTACTTTTACCCAAGAAATTCATTGACCAAATAGAGGATTGTAAATACATTTCACAAAGAACAGTTTACGTAAAACTCAAACTAAATGATAAGTTTCTACACATAATAGCCATTTATGCTCCAGAGAACAACAGAGACGCAGACACAAGAGAAAGCTTTTTCGAACACCTCCAAAACACGATAAATGAGGTCCCTAAAAATGAATTTATGATCGTTACGGGCGACTTTAATGCCCGTGTTGGCAACGGCATCGTACCAGGGATAAAACAGCGTCATAACGAAGACATCAGAAATGAAAATGGAGATCTCCTCACGGACCTATGTAGCACGAATGAACTACGCATCAACAACACTTTTTTCCCTCATAAGGAACAATACAAATACACATTCGAAAATACAAGAGGTCAAAGGTCAATAATAGACTACATCCTGACGAACAGGGTAATACATCCCTCTCAAGTATTGGACATAAGAGCACTAACATCTGCAGAAATAGGAAGCGACCATAAGCTTATACTTGGAAAAATCAGAATGACGACACGCATATGTAACAATAAAAACAATAAAAATAAAAAATAAGAATACACCACAAAGGTAAAAGTCGAGAGTCTGCAGAACGAATCAACAAAACTTCTATACCAAAAGAGAGTCAAAGATAAACTCGACAACGTGCACATCGTAGAAAGTGATGGAATCGAAGAAAGCTGGGCGAAAATTAAAGCAAGCATCCTAGATTCAGCAAAAGAAGCTGTAGGAGAAAGGAAAATTCTTAAAAATAAATATTTCCAAAAGCGGAAAACTTCGTGGTTCTGCGCAGAAGTGAAAGAAAAATGCAAAGAAAAAAAGAAAGCTTACTTAAGATACATGTCTAACAAAACACCACAAGAATACAACAATTACAAAAAGATAAGAAACGAAACAATAGCACTAGTAAGAAAAATTAAAAACGAACACTGGGAACGCTTCTCAAAAGAAATGAAACACGACTTTTCGGTCTACAAAAGGAAATATGGCGTTTCATAAGAGGCCAAAGATCAGAGATGAAAGACTTAATCGAACCGAAACACATAGATAAGGACACATGGATTGAATACCTAAAGAAGCTTTATAATGAACAGCAAATGATGTTAGAACCAGAAACACCAGAAATCATTACAAACGAGGAAGTCGGGATAACCGTACAAGAAGTAAAACAAACTTTAGAAAAACTGAAGAACAGAAAAGCTGCAGGTAAAGATGGAATTCCAAATGAATTATTGAAATATGGTGGAGAAGCATTAACAGAACAGCTAACAGCACTAATTAACAAAATCATCAAACATAATAAAATACTTGAAGAGTGGAAGAAAAGCGAGCTTATCCTACTATAGAAAAAAGGAGATAAAAAACAACCTGAAAACTACAGAGGTATCAACTTATTAAACACCACTTTGAAGCTTACAACCAAAATATTGCAAGGCGAAATAAATCAGAGAATTACCTTAGCGGATGAACAGCAGGGTTTTCGCACAGGAAGATCGTGCACAGATGCAGTATTCATCATAAAACAGATTATCGAGAAAGCACTAGAGTATAACAGACCAGCATTCATATGTCTAATAGACCTGAAGAAAGCGTTCGATAAAGTAAAGCTTAAAGATGTAATTCACCTTCTTTACGATAGAGAAATTCCACTAAATGTTATAAAAACAATAGAGAACATTTACCAGAACAACAATATGGAAGTCAGAATAGATGACCAGCTTACAGATCCAATAGATATGGGCAATGGAATAAGACAAGGAGACTCGCTCAGTCCAACGCTATTCAATCTAATCATGGATGAAATCATCAATACTATTAATAAAGGAAGAGGATACAAAATGGGGAACAAAGAAATCAGAATACTCTGCTATACAGATGATGCGGCCCTAATTGCATCCAATGAAGACGATCTACAAAGACTAACCCATAGATTCAACACAAGGGCAAAGGACTTTAATATGGTGATCTCTACACAGAAAACTAAAACAATTGTAATCAGTAAAGAACCAATTAGATGTAAACTGGAAATCGACGGTATCAGCATTGAGCAAGTAATGGAGACAAATTACCTAGGAATTACACTGTCTAGCTACGGAGATGTGGAGAAGGAAGTGAAAAATCAAGTACAAAAGGCTAATAAAATAGCAGGTTGTCTTAATAACACGATATGGTGCAATCCCCACATTAATACCGACGTGAAATCAAGAATCTACAAAGCAACAATAAGACCAATAATGACATACACTTCAGAGACAAGACCGGATACCTCCAAAACTCAGCAACTACTAGAAACAGCGGAGATGCGTTTACTGAGGAGAATTACAGGAAACACACTGAGGGATCGAATGAGGAGTGAAGAGATCAGAAGAAAATGCAATATACCAGAAATAAATGAGTGGACACTGAACAGAAAAAAGAAATGCAACGAACACATAAACAGAATGGAAGAGACCCGATTAGTCAGAATAGCGAGGGACAAATCACCAAAAGGTAGAAAAAGTATCGGGCGACCACGCAAAAGATGGAGTGATAACCTCCAATAGAGGCATTAATCGACATTGAACAATATGACTCTGTCTGTTTTTCAATGTGCCTCCAGTAAGTTGTCGTTCCGTAGTTTACGTGGTCTTCCTAGTGATTGTCTTCCTATTGGGGAATCGTCTCTTGCCCTCTTTACTGCTCTATTTGTTGTCATTCGGCTTATATGATCGTTTTATTCTACTTTTCTGTTTCTTACTCAGTTCTTGATGTTCTCCATCTTGCATCTACGTCGTATATCTATACATCTAACTCTGTCCCATAATATCTTGCCATCAAGAATTTTTATCTCTGATGTTTCTAACATTATTTTGTCCTCCCCGTATTAGGTCGTGTTTCTGCCACGTATGTGATTATTGGTCTGATGACTCTTTTGCAAATTCTGCCTTTGATTTCTTTTTTGATATTTTTATTTCCCCATATTGCTTTATTCAGGCAACCTGCGACTCTGTTTGCTATATTTACTTGATCTTCCACTTCAGTTTCGAGCTTTCCGTAGCTATACAATGTGATGCCTAGATATTTAAACTCCATCACTTGTTCTCTTATCTGACCTTTCACCACCAATTTTCATCTTGTAAATTTAATGTTATAACCATGCAGTTTGTCTTTTTGGAGAAATTAACATGTCAAATTTTCTGACGGTTATATTAAATTATTGCAGCATACGTTGTAAATCATCTTCACTTTAAAAAAGTAGTTTTGTGTCGTTTTGTGTCGTCTGCATAGCAGAATATTTTAAGTTGTTTTTCTCCCATTTGGTATCCTTTTTCAGTTCTTACTTTTTTTATTATTCTCCATCTCCAATCAGGTTGAATAATAGAGGATTCAGAGAATCTCACTGTCTTATCCCATTGCCAAGTTCTTCTTGTACTTTTACTTTTATTGTGTTAGTTTGGTAGATTTTTTGATTGTTTTGATTAGTCCTAGAGGTATCTCTCTTGAAAACAATAAGTGGATAACGTCCTTTAATTAAACCCGGTCAAATGCCTTCTTAAGGTTAACGAAACATAGATATGCCGGTTTTTTGTATTTTAATGATTTCTTTTGCCATTGTCTCATTATAAATATAGCGTCGGTGCATTATCTTCCCTACCTAAAACCTTGTTGTTTTTCTGTTAGTGTTATAGTTTTGTTCAGTTTATTTGTTGTCACTTTCATTGTGAATTTTAGTGTTGTCTCCCTTTTTAAAGAGGTATTAGGATGTCGTTCGGTATTCTGTCTTCTCCTGGTTATTTTCTATTTTTTAATATCCCTAATGTTTCCTTTACCTCTATTTCCTCATTATTATTTTTTCGTTTGCCGTCACCTCTGGTGTTCTGATTCGTTTATAATGGTGATAGGCCTGTTGTGTTTGTTGTGTTCTATATTTTAAAAAGGCTTTTTTCTTTTCTTCACATTTTGTCTTCACTTCCTCTCTAAACCATGGTGTTTTCTTTTTTATTATGTTAGTGTTCGTTACTTTCCTCTCTCCAAGTGATTCTGTTGCTGCGTTAATTATGTTATTTTTGAGTTTTTCCCAGCTTTCCCCGATGTTATCGGTTTTGAGTATTTGATTCCCAGCGATCTTCTCTGATATTCTTTTTCTGTATAAGTATTCCGTATTTAGTCCTTTGACTTCGATTTTTGTTTATGTTAGCGTCGCTCTCTTGGGGTGAGGTGATTTCAGGATGGACCTATGACCATACCGGTTGTGTGGTCATAGTAATTGTATTATGGAGCTGTACCAAAAAAGCTCTTTTTTGCCCTTGTCGTTTGGTCCATACGCTCTTTTATTTTTCATGGTTTTTATGAGTTTAGCCGTTAGTTCGTCGCCACTGTTTATTTGTTTTTCATGGATTTGGTGTCTTCTGGGTGTATGTTGGAGATATTTAGGTCTGCATTATTGTAGTTTTTTTTTGTAGTTTTTAAATATATTGATGTTGATGGTTTGTAGGTTTGTTGTATTTATGTCTTCCCTTCTTAGATTTTATATGAATCTCCAAGCAAGCATGATTCGACTTTCTCGCATTTTCGTTCCCATGATTGTTGTTTATGTCTTATTACCAATCTTTTTAAAATTATTTGTTTATTGCGATATTGGTTATTGTCATCTACTTCTTGAAAGGTAAGATCTATTTCTGTTCTTCTGGTTTATCACTCCATAATATGCTCTTATTTGCTGGTTGGTAGGTTTACTCTTCTTTTCCCAAGCCTTCATATGTAGCTCTCTTTAGCGATTCTACTATGTGAGCGTACACTAGATTTGTGTCGTAGTTTACATAATATGCACCATTAAGTCTCTGTTCTAGTCTGTTCTGATATAGTTTTCGTATACTGTCATCGGACAGGATGTTTATAATAAACGTTGTTTCTCTTTTAGTCGTTTTAGTCCTATCTACTTACCAAGGTTTGAATTAAAAAAATGTTGGTAACTCACCTGATAACGATCCTCAATCTCGAAATAGACACGTCAAATAAATAATATGTTTTAATTTAAAGTTTATTTTCAAGATTATAATATTGAATATCCAAGATTATAATATTGAATCAAAATACTCTGGAAGTATTGGAGCTTAGGTATGAACAACGACAGCAGATCTTTATACAAAAATAAAAGTCCACATCGATCAGAATAAAAATTCTACTAAATTCTCGAACGGATGTCATCCAAACGTTTCCCAGGAATAAAGTACAGTATTGTGCGAATTAATGGAATCATAGGCTGTTTTAATGAAAAAACAGTTTATTTAGTAAAAAATTATATTTTGACAAAACTATAAAGGTAAACTTACATCATTCAGTAGGAAATATGTCCCCCTTTGGCAGCAATTACTGCTTTTACCCGTTTTGGCATAGATTCTATGAGTTTCTGGCAGTTGTATATCCTTTCATCTCGATACCAAACCTGAATGGCCGCTTCTATCATTTTTGTTTTAGTGGTACAGTCGATTTTTCGCAGCCTAGCTTTGCAAATGGCCCATAAATTTTCAATGGGGTTAAGGTCGGGCGAATTACCGGGCCAATCTAAAACATTAATCTTCTTATTTTTGAAAAATGCCATCATTTCCTTTGGTTTGTGACAGGGAGCAGAGTTCTGTTGAAGAATCGCTCCTCCTTGGGGTTGACATTTTTGGAGTTGTTTGTCCAAATAATTTTCCAACAAGGATTTCTATTTTTGGCTGTTCATCATGTCTTCAATTGGCACCAAAGATCCAACCCCCATGTATGAAAAACATCCCCAAAACATTTTCTTGACTGGATGTTTTACGGTTTGATCAATATGATATGGTGTAAGCTTTTCATTGTCATACTTCCTGACGAATTTCGACCGCTGTCCCTGAACTATAAAGTGGGTTTCGTCTGTAAATAGGACTTTTTTCCAGTCTTCACAGTAGTTCACAGTAGCCTTTGTTTCTTCATTCGTTCAGTTAGAAGCTGTTTTTTCTGTGGACGAATTGCCCTTCTACCATTCTCCAAAAGTCCTCTACGAACAGTTGAGTCATGAATCACTCTAGCTGACGCTGCTAGATCTTGTTGTAGGTCTTGGCTTGATTTTCTTGGGTCCAATTTGCTCTTTCGAAGTAAAAATCTATCATATGCTGGTGTTGTTTTTCTCTTTCTTCCACATTTTCCTAACCTTTTCACATCCACTGATCCCGTTTCTCGTTTACGCTTCAAAATTTTGCTTACTACCCCCTGACTCACTCCACACATTCTAGCAATCTCTCTTTGTGACATACTAGTGTGTTCACTCAACGTGACAATCTTTCCACGCTTCCTAGGCGTAATATCCATGTTGGAATAAAACCAAGAACAACACAAAATACTACAAAAACCCCCAAAATAACACAAGCTTGGTAAGAAATGACCTAAAACACACTCAAACACACCAACACACAGTAAGGTTAGGTTTTCAATGCTTGGTCAGCTGTCAGCTGTGTAGGTAGTGTTGCCAACTGTGAATATTAAAAAAATGAAAAAAAAATTCACAGTGATTCCATTAATTCGCACAATACTGTACGAGAATTCACGGAATAAAATCTTTTATTGTAAAATCAAAAGATATTTGAAAAGTACGACAATAAACTATGTTAAATCAACATTTTAACTTTTAATGTATCCATACTAAATTCAGTAATTTTATATTTTATTTGTTACAAATTTACCGAACTGATAAAACGAAAATAAACACGATACAAGGTATCAAGATTCAAACGCACATTACAGTTTTTGATAGTTTAAAATTAGATCAATGCCATTAACATTAAATTAGAAAAACATAAATTTTCATGTTCAAGTTTCTATACAAAAATAGATATTACTTCCTTTGATAATTGTTCACGTGAAATCGCTCGAATTTTTTAAAGTTGAGAGTCGAAAATTAAATCATTTCTAATATAAGGGTGATAAATGTTTTGTGGTCATGTTTTGTGCATTATAAGAAAGAGAAGGTTTTGTAAGAATCTTTATAATAAATTACACAACAGATTAATAGCACTGTTTTTGTTGTACTTCGCAGAAAGATATCTTTGTCTAAATGTGATTACGACTAAAAATCATTTATTTAAGTTTGTTGTTAAATTTTGTAGGATAAAAGTGACTTACGTGAAACTAAATATGTTGTAAATTAAAAGCTAAAAAAAAAGAATTGGGCACAAATTTTATATTTTACTCAAATAACTACACTAATACAATCATAAAGTTCTTTCTTTATAATAAAATATCTTAATCATGTTCAATATCAACTAAATCCAGTGGACCTATATTTTGTGTTTCTGTTGTTTTAATTTTTCAAAGTCAGTGAGCGAGGTGAAATATATAAAAGCAAATCTAACATTCCCCTCTTCATTTGCTTAGCTAAAGATATTCGTCCACGGTATACATTTTCAGATCCATTTGTCTGAATGACATTGGCCTTCCTGGTTTTGCTTACTTTAGAGATAGAGCGGAAAATGGAAAGGTCTCGAGTTTCCTTGTAATATAGCATAATTGGTTTCCCTTTCTTCTTCTTCTTCTAGTTCCATGACCGTTATCGATCGTTGGATATCATGTTGGCTCCCATATTCGCTATCATGACTTTATTGACAGCAGCTCTAAATAACGATGTAGTTGATTTTCCATACCCTTGCCTTAGATTTTTCAGCCATGATGTTCTTCTTCTACCAGGACCACGATTACCTTGGACCTTTCCGTGAATGATCAGATGTAAAAGATCATATTTTTCAGGGTGTCTCATAATATGACCGAAGTATTCCAGCTTGCGTTTCTTTATTATATTGACCAGTTGTGTTGTTTGGTTCAGCCGTCCAAGGACCTCCTCATTTCTAACTCTGTCGACCCAGCTTATTTTCAGTAGTCGTCTGTATACCCACATCTCAAAGGCTGTCAAGCGTTTAAGCATAGCCTCAGTTAGGGTCCACGCTTCTACTCCATACAGCAGGACAGGAAAGATGTAGCAAGATATCATACGAACTCTAAGGTCAATGCTAAGATCGTGACTGCAAAGTACGTTTCTCATTTTTACAAAGGCAGCTCGGGCTTGTTCTATTCGGCTTTTAATTTCTGCGGTTGGATCCCAGCTCTCATTGATATTACTGCCGAGATACACGAGTTTCTCTACTCTGTCCAGTGTGGCATCTCCGACTTTTATACCGTCATCATGCAGGGCCACCTATTCCGAAGTGCAAATTCGCGTTAACCTTGCGCAGCGACGTCACTCGCAGCTAATATTCACATTGCTCTTAATTGTATACATAAGCACTCGTAATTTAGTCATCCTAAATATGGATATTTTGCATATTATTTTACTGTCTTCATACATTTTAAATAAAAACGAATGTTTATAATGTTTTCTTAGTCAAATATATTTAATTTTTATGCGAATTAGAACAAATAAGGTATTAGTATAAAAATATAGCTACTTATTTAGGTACCTACATACTTCCACTTTTTATAAACTTTTAAGAAGGAACAAAATTTTTATATTATACATAATTGGTAAATATATAGTTAAGTTTAAATACTTAAAACAACCGTCACTTACACAAGTCAGATACCAATTTTGAAAATAAATATTACGATCGCGTTAATATTCTTGCTAAATAACTATATATAAAGCAGTTTTAGAACAATTTGCGTTTAAAAATATAATACTATATACATTACGCAATAGTTTTTTCTATTTTTCTTTGATTAGTACGTGCTAAAATAATTTTTTTATTAAAATCTTTGATACGGAAGTACATACGCGATAGAAAAAATATTTTCTTAGCATCTTGAGGACAATCAATATTAACACTTGCAGATAACAGACTTGAAACATATTGTTTGCCAGTAAATATGGTATCTCCATTAAAGTTTTGAAAAATTTGCTCCAGTTTTTCCAAATGAGCCATAAATTCATTAGAAGGTTTACATAGTCCACCTTCTGTCAAATGATTGGTCCAGGTGTAAGACGTCGAACTTGGGTTAGTTAAATTTGGTAACTTGCCTTTAAGCTTGCTACAAATAAATCCTCCTAAATGTTCTAGTCCATCATATCTTAAATCATCGAGTTCTTCACAGATGACTATGTCATCTCCATCCGTGGGATTGGTGTCAATGATTGTTTTTTTGAAAGCAAGCTTTTCTACCATACTACCGCTCATACTTAATGTAGGAGCACCATCGTCTTCTACATTACAGTAATCTGAAAAAGCACCTTCATTTTTTCCCATTAAGTAAGAACTCAGTCGGTATTTAAAATCTAAAGAAGTTGGATGATCGTTCAAACCACCTTTTGCTCTTATGACTCCAAAAAAATTCTCCAAGGGATCTTGGTTTAAGCGTCTCGTCAAAAGGTAGTTCATATTATAGCGTTTGCCTACATCTTCAAGCAGCAACTGCAGAGCCTTATTTGATATAAGAATACCTACAATGCTTTGTAAAATGTTATAAATGTGTTTTTACTTTGATATACTGTGTTACCTTTTTGGAATGGAAGCAATGATTTCTTGCCTTTAACGCGCATTGTTGAAATCATGTCAGACATTCTATTTAAAATATCATTTTGGGTTTCTAACTCCAAACCATATGCCCGGTTTCTGGTTTGAGTGTCGCTCACAGGAACGCTAACATTACATACGTCAAACCAATCGTTCACCTATAACAAGTTAAAACAAATTAGTAATTAATGTTTACTTACTTACTAGTTTAAAAAGATCTGCCAATTGTGTCCAATTTGTATCTTGATCAATGAGACCAAGCATGCCGCACCTACTAATAGCCTTCGATACCGTATGGGAGAATAATTTAGCGGCATATTTTACTCTCTGTCTTTGAGCTCCTCTCACATTAAGCTTATCTTTATCCGTTTTGTGGGTAGTTTTTCAACACAGTCCTTGTTCAGTTCTAGTCCATTAAAAATAAAACCTTCATCCACAAAATAATTTCTAATAAGCTTTAATAGGTGTGGCATGTCAGCAAAAACATAAACATTTTGACCATTATGTGGGTTTTTAAAATAAGGTTTGGATTCTGTAATTTCCAATTCTGTGTGCAGTTCTCTATTTCCACCCCCTAAATCACAAACCATAGCTGCTACTTGGAAACCTAGTGAAACTTTATAAGTAAATATGAGTGCCTAAATATGGTATGCTGCTACTCACCTGCTTCTTCTACAAATGTAATAATCTCAGATAGGATAGAAGAAGTCATTTTTGTGTCATAATTGTAATAGACAGGCTGTTTTCACTGTTTAAATAAACCTGTCAGCATTACGACTTGCACATATGCAAATGGGGTAATACTTGGTCTTCAGATTTATCGTAGACATACTCTTTTTTGATTTTCATTTCATCAAATAATAAAGTACAAACTTTATCTTTCGTGCTAAAGCTGGAATATTCCTCAATTTTAAAAGAGTTTTTTAATTTACCAGGCTGTATTTTAATGTTTTTCAACCAAGATTGCAATGTAGATACTGCTGGATACGGAAAATGTCTTTTTATCATGAGTCTGTAAGCTCGAGGTCCAGCTGAATATAATATATGGCTTTTGAAATTTCTGATGTAGACCACAATATTCGTTTGTTATTTTTAATTTTTTTAATTTGATTTTTCGAAAAAATATTTTGTACGGCCGAAATATTGTTTTCCAATGCAGATACCTTTGCTGTTGCAGCATTAAGTTGTTGCTTTAGAAGTGAAATTTCATTAATCAGTTCTTGATTTCCGTTTATTAGTGGTTCTGTTTGTATGCTAAAAATATTTTGCTTTTAATATTTACCGTAAATTAAATAATAATTTTACTTTGGAGCTTCATGATACGCTCAATAATTTTAAATTTTAAAGCATAAATTTTAGATAAATTTACCTTTTCTCTGCAGTATTATTGTTAAAACCATCACCCTGAATAAAACTTTGAGAGTTATCTTCAGTGCCTACTTCTTTAATGTTAGCCCCAGAGCCTTCAAGTTTGCTACGGAAATTAAATAAGCAATAAGTAAATGATTTCTAAGAAGTTCTATAGAAGCTTATATCTAGAAAAAAGTTACATTTAACTTACCTGCTTAATAATTCATCAACGAGTTGTTTTCTTTGCCTTTTTTTTAATGCGCCATCGTGGCTTGTGGTAACCTCAGGTTTCATCATAGGCAAATTCTTGTTGGGAACAACATCGTTTTTCAAACCCCGATAATTTTTCGGCCGATAATTTAGCAGTTGATGTTTAAGATTTACATAAAAGTCAGTCTCTGTAAAATGCTTTGAACAAATATAAGCCGTCTTTGGGTTAAATTTATCTTTCCTACCGGTGGCGTGCACCCACTGTTTAATTAGATTTTCCTCTTTAGGGAAACGAAAAAACCTCGTGCCAGGGCAAGAATTTCGCTTGCTCTGGTTATCAGAGGAACAGCCAAATACCGCACAACGCATATCGTAAAAATTAAAAATATAATTGTGAGAAAACTCCGAAACTGATAACTTCACTCTTCGGTTGCTAGTTTCTAACTAATGCTGCTACCCAGCATTAGTCAATTGAATACTTAGCCGAGAACTGAAACCTCGAGTATAAAACCCTTTTAAAAGGAAATATTATACAACAAACAGACTACCGAGTTTTTAGAGTTTTTACGTGAGGTGCACTCGGAAGCTTAGATTAAAATTGCGTTGTTCCGGTTTTAAGTCTCCTAATACTTGACAAATTCCCAGAATCAAGCGGTCGGGATCACAATGGATTTTGATTCATTTATTATTGTATTATTAGCTTTTATTACATCAAGTACTTTGTAAAGGACTGCTTAGGTATCATTTAAGAATAAATTTTTGAATGTTTTCACACGTTTTTGTGAGTACACAAAAATTCTCAATGCAAATTAAAGGTATCGCAAGAAAAATTGTATTGTCTCTTACATATTTCTTTTCAAATTTAAGAAAAAGTAAAAATTTCTATCTGAATATAAAATTCGGTAGCGGTACATCAGTAGAAAAGCGGCGAAATCAGTAGGTTTGGGAACACTGCTGCTACCTGCTACGCTGCAACTGACGTCACTCCCTGGCCGAAGATCGAGCGACCGTGCGCAATATGTTACCTCTGTAGTTTATTATACCATGGTCATCATGTATATAATTTTGTTTGCTAACTATCATATATTTAGTTTTCTTAACGTTGAGTTTTAATCCATACTGATCACAAGTCTGTTTTAGTTTGTTCATTAGATTTTGAAGGTTATCTCCGCAATTGGCAAGGACTAAGGTATCGTCGGCATATCTAATATTGTTGACGGTTACTCCATTCACAATAATACTTTCGGTTGTCTCCATTAAGGCTTCCTTAAATATTTCCTCCGAATATAAGTTAAAAAGTAAAGGCGACAATATACAGCCTTGTCTCACTCCTCTTTTTATATTTATTTCATCCGACATTTCTTGTTCAACCTTTATTCTTGCCACTTGATGCCAATATAGATTTGTAATTATTTGTAGATCTTTATCGTCCAATCCAGCTGTTTCCAATATTTCTAGCATTTTGTTATGTCGGACTTTGTCAAAAGCTTTTTCAAAATCGATTGCACAAATATAGACATTTTGATTTATATCTCTGCATCTCTGTACTAGCACCTGTATACTAAACAAGGCTTCTCTTGTACCCAAGCCACTCCTAAACCCAAATTAAGTATTGCTAATTCTGTCCTCTAACAGCGTGTAAATTTTGCTGTGTATTACTCGCAGAAAGATTTTCAAAACGTGACTCATCAGACTTATTGTCCGATAATCACCGCATGTCTTTGGACGATGTTTCTTATAGTCTCTTCCCACGGTCGGCGATTCTACAGATCATCGCGGACAGCCGATCAGCACGGACGAGAACGCACCGCAGACAGAGCTCTTCCTACGGTCCGTGACAGTCTGTGTAGGTCCGTGACAGTATTGTTTGTTTATATCATAAAAAGGCCACTCAGGCTTGTAAACATTAAATTCGGCATTAAATGATTTCTCTTCTTTTTTAATTCTTTAATCGAAATAGTACTATTCTTCAATTGAATTTTTATTTGGTTCCATACATCGTATATATCGGTTCCGCTTCTTATGCTCTGGTGCCGTAGAATTTCATAAATTTGTTTCATTTTGATACAAATTTAAAAAATCAAAAATAACTTCGTTTGTCCATTCCATTTTTTAGCAAAAAACTGCAAAACAACTTTGACAACACTACAGACAACTACTCGTGTCAGCGAATGAAAAACTTCTGACTTGCACTTGTCGTCTGTTAAAACACAGACGCGCTAGGATCGCGTCGCACGAGCATGTACTGCACCTTTGATGTTACCGACTCTAGATGGATAGGACGGACCAGCACAGACGTGCCTGCGCTACCACGGACGAGACCCTTCCCACGGTGCGTGGTGCGTGCTGGTCCGCTTACGTCCATAATATCGCCGACCGTGGGAAGCCGCGGTTTTCCTTTACTAAACGGATACATTGCATTTTGTGCCATGACACCTGTTTGTTTGTGACATTTTTTCTCTCTTTGTAATTGTCGCTACAAGATTCTTCGTGGACTTGAAGTCTTGCCCTGACATTTGTTTTACAAAAAAAAGCTTACTGCTTTTTTGTCTTTGAGATTATGGAGCGTCAATCTGTCAAACATAAAAAACACTTTACCCCTTGCATAAGATTCTATTGCAGTAACCCATATCTGTGGTTTCCGGAGGTAACGAGGTAAATCCAGAGAAGAAAATACAATCCAGATGAAGGCAAAGAAATGAGGAAAACTATTATCAAAATGAAAGAAAAAGAAGCAGTAATTTGGGACAAGAGTATGCTTCGAAAAAAATTAATACGATTTTTAGTTCATGTGAAATCGACGAGCCGTGTAGTTGTAAAAATAAATGTAGGAAAATACGGCAAGGTAATCATAAACATTTATTTAAAAAAAAATTGGGGGTTGGTCTCATTCGACCTCTACAACAGTTATCTCTTTGGGAGTATCAAAGTAAAAAATAATAATAGATCATACAAAAAAAAAAACAAAAAAGTAACATTTCTAAAAGAAAATATACTGCTGAATATTTGGTTAATGTAGGAGATGAGAAGGTTAAAGTATCCAAGACTGAATTACTATCTCAATCAATCAAGTGGAAGAATTGAGAATATTTTTAAAATAAAGTTCTATGGTTCCTATTTCTGATATGAGAGGAAAGCACAAAAACCGACCCAATAAACATTCCGAGGAACATATTCAGTCAGTAAAAGCTTATATTAAATCTATTGCTAAATACTAAAGTCACTACAGCAGAGCCAAAAATGTAAAGATTTTATCTGAACTGCGATATGACACTTACAGGATTGTATACAGATTTTTATGTGCCCTGGTGTAGAGAACTGAATATTACGCCAGTTAAAGAGAGTGCATACAGAAAAATATTTTGTACTGAATATAACATATGATTTAAACTACCCCGATCTGATACTTGCAAAACTTGTGATGAGGCAATCATTAAAATAAAGACATTCTTCTTCAAGTTCCACTCCTATCGGAGATTGTAAATCATTCTGGCAATTATAATTTTATTGGTTACTCGCCTGAATAGTTCAATTGAACTTCATCCAAACAACTCACGGAGATTGCGTAGCCACGAGATTTTACGTCTTCCTACGCTTCTTCTACCTTTGATTTTACCCTGCATTATATTCCTTAGTAGTTCGTACTTTTCACCTCTCATGATGTACCCCAAGTATTCCAATTTCCTGATCTTTATGGAATTTAAAACTTCGCATTGTTTTCCTAGTTGTTCGAGAACTTGTTCGTTTGTTTTGCGATCCATCCATGATATTTTCAAAATGCGTCGGTAACACCACATTTCGAATGCTTCTAGGTTTTTAATGTTGGATTTTTTAAGTATCCAAGCTTCAACTCCATACAAAACGGTAGAGAAAATATAACATCGAAGCATTCTTATCCGGAGCGATATATTGATATCGCGATTACAAAAAAGTTTTCTCATTCTATTAAAAGTTGACCGCGCAATTTCAATGCGGCATCTTATTTCTTTTGTCTGATCAGTATCTTCTGCGATCCATGCTCCAAGGTATTTGTACGAAGATATTTGTTCAATTTCTGTATTGTCTAGTATTAGCTTAACTTTGATGTTTTGTGCTTTTGTAAATACCATGAACTTTGTTTTCTTCAAATTGATTTTTAGTCCATAATCGTTGCAATATATATTTAGTTGTTCAGCAAGGTGTTGCAGTTCTTCTAGTGTTCCTGCCAAAAGGACGGTGTCGTCAGCATATCTTATGTTATTAAGTGGCTCACCGTTTATTATAAGGCCCTCACTGATCTCGGCAAGCGCTAATTCTGAGATGGCTTCACTGTATAAATTGAATAACAAGGGTGATAAAATACACCCTTGGCGGACCCCACGGCGAATCTGGATATCCTTGGTCAGTTCGTTTTCAACTTTCACTTTTGCTGTTTGATTCCAATAGAGGTTACAGATGATTCTAATGTCTCTACTGTCTATGTTTTTTTTTAATAAAATTTCTTTAAGTCGATTATGTTGCACTCTGTCAAATGCCTTCTCAAAATCAATGAAACAGGCATATACTTCCTGATTAATATCTAAGCATCTCTGCGAAAGAACACTTATTGCAAACAGTGCATCTCGTGTTCCCAGTCATTTCCTAAATACCATTTGTGTATTACTTATGCCTTCATCTAATTTCTTATGTATTCTATTGTGAATTATTTTTAAAAACAATTTCAAGACATGACTCATTAAGGCTATGGTGCGATGTTCATTGCACTCCTTTGCATTGGCTTTTTTGGGAAGCGGTATGAATGTTGATTGGAGCCATTCTTTAGGTATTATACCTGTTCTATATATGGTATTGAATATATCCAAAAGAAGATCAATAGATTCAGTATTCACAATTTTAAGTAATTCGATAGGAACTTCATCAGGCCCGGGAGATTTACCATCTTTAGCTTGTTTCATTGCATATTCAATTTCTTCTCGTATAATGTCAGGCCCAGTATCATCCTTAAATTCTTTTGGTGCTTCTGTTCTCTCTTTGTCTTCAAATATTTGTGCTATATATTGTGTCCATCTCTGCATTTTTTGGTTTATATCTGTTATAAGTGCACCCCTTTCATCTCTTAGTTGCCTAGTTTGAAGTGTTTGTCTCATTCCTGTTAATTCTCTAATTCTTTTATGCATGTTAAAAAAGTCATATTTTTTCTCAATTTCTTCTAGTTCTTGGCACTGCTCATGTAACATTCTCTCCTTAGCTTCTTTTATTCTCTTTTTTATTAATCGATCAGTTTCATTATATTTAATTGGATTTTTTGTTTTGAATGATTTTCTTTCATTCATTAATAGTAGTATTTCTTCAGTCATCCAATCTTTATGTTTTCTATTCTTTGGTTTTAAGTTTTCATTTGCTGTTTTAATTATTGCTGCTTTTATATTTTCCCATTTCTGATCAATGTTATAGCTACTTTTATTCAGTTCTTGGGCATTACGTATATTTTCAGTAAGAGGTTTTACAGTTTGTTCCTTTGTTTTTAGTTCCCTTAATCTCTTAATATCAATTCTACTTTGTGTGGGTTTTTTAACCAGTTTTAATTTGGTTCGTAATGTGACTACTATGGGGTTATGGTCTGAACCGATGTCTGCTCCAGGGTAAGTTTTGGCAGACAGTATAGAATGACGAAATCTTTGTCTAATAAGGACAAAGTCAATTTGATTTCGGATTATTCTATTCGTTGTATCACCGGGAGATTTCCATGTATACAACCTTCTTTTTGGTAGCTTAAAAAGTGTATTAGCTATTACAAATTCTTCCGTCTGGCAAAATTGTATTAAACGGTCACCACGTTCATTTCTATTTCCTAGACCATATTCCCCCACATATCCATCCACTCTTCCCTGGCCAACTTTGGCATTGAAGTCGCCCATTACTATTGTAGTGTGATGTTTTTTCATTGATTTTAAGACTTGTTCCAAATCATGGTAAAACTTGAATAAAATTTACTATACCTTTTTTAGACTGTAGTTGTATTGATAAGATCCTATCAGAATAAGGAGTAAAACTTATCACAGAGTAATTGACCTTTTTTGCAACTAAGATAGCAACACCGTAACGATGATTGACTTCGTTGTTACCTGAATAATACATGGTTCCATTATTTGTAATTTGTTTGCCTGAACCTGGCCACTGTACGTGACTTATACCTAAAACATCAATTTGTAGGTTTTCCATTTCAAGCAGTACGTTCGCTAATTTACCACTTGCATATAAACTTCTGACATTCCAGGTTGCTATTTTCAATGTCTTAAGTCCACAGGGATTTCTCTGGTTTACGACCTGGGAGGCCCTGTGATCTACAGTTATTCCTCCCCTGCCGGATCTTGGATTCCGTGCTCCATAATCAGTAAGTTTGTTTACTCTACTTGTCATTTGCCATTCATGACTTTACTAGGGGTACTCTAAGAGTCTTTAATGCAGTGGTTCCCCGTTGCCTTCTGCATCCTTACGCCGTTGACATATTTTTCGATTCATCGGCCTTTAGGACCAGTTTCCCAACCCTTGGACAAAAGAGTGCCCTTCCACTTATTAACTCATCCGCCCGCAGCCGTTGGTCATAAGTGGGGGATTGCTTATACCGGCAATCATTCGGTAAATTACCTGTTGGTCCACGGGAGGTATTTTATTTCCCTCCTACCCACCGGTAAACCGGGTCGGGCATTCCCCTATCCGCCACCTGGGGGCGCGCTCTCTAGAGGTTACAGGTTCCTCCGAAAGACATTAAAAGACGCTAATAATACAGATCAAGAAGAAGAGTTAACTACTTTATTGAATTTACACATAGCTTGTGCTGATGCAATTCAAACTTTGCTAAAAACTGAAAAAAAAAACGAATACGTTACAAGCAAGTTAAAATTAGTAATCTCATTTGACTTACAGCAAAGTACGCCTCTGAAAAAAATAACTACTGGTCCTGAATTTTACTGTAGAAAGATTTATTTTATAACTTAGGGATTTACGACTGTAACAACGACAAGGGATACATGTACTTATGGACTTAAGATCAAGCTAAACGCGGAGCGGGTTAGGTTATTTTTGTTGTGATACAATTTTGAGAGAATAAGTCAAGTTATGAAGAGCTCGTTGTTTTTACCGATAACTGTCTAGGTTAGAACAAGAACTGGCAATTAATGGTTTTTTGCTTGCAGTTAGTCAAGGAAAAGAATTTAAACAAATAACACATCATTTTCTGGTTAGTGGTCATTTTATTATGCCATCAGACCGGGATTTTGCTCAAATTTAAAAAGCCAGAGAAACCGTGCACCAGTTATTTATTCGCCAGAAGATTGGGCAGATACTATTATGAAGGTGTTCTATTTTTTATAGTTCTAATTTATTGTTTTTATTCTAATTTATTAAAACTCACGATAATTTATTATCAATTTATTAAATAACTGTACAACTATTTATTACGCTCGTACATTTTAAACCACGTCCGCTAGTTTCTTTTCTTTACTCACTGCTCAATGAAATTCTTCCGTTATTTATACGAAACCAGCAATTATCTAAAAACTGGTATCGGTGCGGTTCCAGAAAGCTCTTATCTGTTGTTTTTATAGCGAAGGCCCTTCGTGTGTCAGGTAGATTTTGACCTAGAAATTACGAGAATCAATAAAAAAATAATTAGTCATAAAATATTTACAGTTTCATACGCCATAACATTTATTATCGTAACAAAAGAAAATAAAAAAAAACTTTGGTTGTTATGTAGATGACACAGAATAATTTTTACAGTTTTGAACCTCTTCTAAATAATGTTAATAAAAATGCACGTTTACCTGACAAGCAGAACTTAGATTTTGATGGAATATACAGCTTTCGATTTAAATCACAAAATGTTGGGTAATTTTTTGTTAAACATAGTGTCAATGAAGAATATCGAGAAGTTATTTTTTATAAGAAAAGGCATACCTGTAACAATAGAGTTGTCAAACATGAAAAAAAAAAATACAAAGAGCCTCTGAAAATTGCAAAAAATAAAATAAAAAATATAAAAAGCTTATGGTATTATATTCCGCGAGTCTACCATACTTTTTATAGTCAGCTAAAAGAAGTTACTGACAATGGTAATAAAGAAGTGGAAGTTGTAGAGGTATAATTTTATTATTTTTTCCAACATAGTCTTACGATTTTTTAAATCGAAGAACATGTTAACCCACATTTTTTTAAAATAAACTTATTTTTGTGTTGTGAGGTGTTTTTTTTTCTGTAAAATGTTTATACATTTTAATGACTAACACTATCAAATAACAAGAGTTATGGTTTTCTAAAGTTAACTCAATATTTTTAAGATTTTTTTAAAACTTTAAAAACTTAATATCTCAGTTTTCTCATTTTGTGGCCTACCACCAGGGATGGCGGTTTTTGACAAAACACCGGTTTTCAGTTACACTGTTTTTTTTTTGCTTACGGTTTAACCTGGAGGTTGTATCCGTCCAAAAAAAACCGGTTTTTCCAACCACAGGTTTTCGGTTTTTTTAAATCCAATAGGTTACAAAGTTACATTTACAATGCACTTTAGTTTGCTTCTGTATTTATAAAATAAAATAAAATTTGAATTATGGTTTTGTTTGGAATAATTACTTGAGAATAATAATTATGATTGGGATCCAAAATAATACCTAACCTAATCCTTATTACCGTAGAAACTTAATAACCGGTTTTTACTTTAAAAATAAAAAACCGGTTATAACCGGGACAAAAAACAACCGATAAAACCGGTTACTGCGAAGTAAAAAAAACCGGTTTACGGACAAAACCGGTAGGTTTTTCCCATACCTACCTACCATTATGTTACAATAAGTTTTTCAATTGTAAAATCTATTCCAAATGAAATTAAGAAAGTCGCCAAGAGATATGAAGAGATACTCCATAAGACTCCAATTAAGAGGACTAAACCGTTCGAGCTCGTGCTAGTGAAAAGCAGAGTCAGTGCTGTGCTGTGTAGTCACAACAAAGAAGTGGGCATTTTATGTCAAAAAAAGCTAGGATGGACCACGTGACATCCAGTTTACAAACAATCTTAGGAAAATTAGGCGAAAGAAAAAATGCTGATTAATCTTGTAGATTAGGTGTTTTCTTATTGTTTAAAATAATATATATATATATATATATATATATATATATATATATATATATATATATAAGAGTAAGAAAAAAGAAGTACTTGTGACTCGTTTGGAAAAAATATAAAACTGTTTTGGATGGGTTGGAGTCAATAAAAGGGGCTATTTGTTGACTATTTTTTACTCGAGCTTTCAATTGTGATTACAATTATTATCAAGAGCTTCTAAAAAATACAAAATATCTTACAAAGTTGAACTAGAAATAAAAAAATTTTTATTAACTCACCAAATAAAATTAGTTTGTTATATAAAACTGCTGCTTACATAATAATTACAAAAAATATTAATAAAAAAATGTCCTATTTTAATAAATGTTTCTCTGAAAAATTTTGATAGTTTCTTAACAAAAAACAATTGAATTTGTAAACAAAAATTGAATAGCTACAAACCGCCTAAATGTCATAAATACTAACTTAAAAATTTATATTTTTGACATATTGTCAAAAATAAAATTTTGTTTAAAAAATTCTTCTTTGTTTAGTAACAAAAAAGAAGAAGATTTATTCACCATTGATAGATGCCCGAAAAAAGGTGATATTTTACTGACTGCATAATATAAATTACATAGAAATAATATAATTATAAATTTTGCTTAGATTTTGAATTTCTGACCTTTTGTTTAAATTATTATCACTTTTGCTAATACAAACCATTTCCAAAAAAGTACTTTTAAATTTATTACTTTCACTACATAAAATTTTAATATTATCAAAATCCATAATATGGTCTTTGTCTATTACATGCACTGCCAAAGCACAAGATGGTTTCTTAATTCTGCAATCACTCTTGTGAGAAATAATGCGATTTGAAAGATTTCTTCCAGTCTCACCAATATACTCAGCTTCACACTGAGTACAAACAATGCTGTATACTACATTCGTTTGATCTAATTTGTCTATAGGATATTTAGTTTTAGAATATAAAGATGAAATGGTTTTGATGTTCTTTGTTGCTATTTTTATATTGTCAATAACCTTTAGTGTTTGTATTAATTTAGGAGTTAATGATGGTATAAAAGGTAGTGAATGATAATATATGTTTTGATTGTTGGATACAGTGTTTTGAGATTTAGCAAAAAATGGTGTTAAGTTATTTATATTTAATAAATTAGAAAAAAGCATTCTATGTAGCATATCTGGAGGATAAGAGTTTTCAATTAAAATATTTTTTAACAAATGAAGATCTTCTTGTACATAGTCTGGATGAGAAAGTTTTAAAACACGTTCCTTTAATCCTGTTATAAGGTTCATTTTCATCTTATTTGGATGATTAGAGTAATAGCTTATAAATCTATTACTACATATGGGTTTTCTGAACCATCTGGTTTTCAACATATTGTCTGTATTTCTTACAATTCTCATGTTAAGGAATGGTAGAGAATTATCTACCTCTTCCTCAACTGTAAATTGTATGTGTTGATTATGATTGTTGAAAATGTTGACCGTTTCAAGAATTTTGTGTTTAGGAAGTGCCAAAACTAGATCATCTACATATCTTTTGATAAATGGAATGAAAAAAGTGCAAGTATTGATACAATCACTAATCACATCATCCATGACATAGCTACTTAGAATGGGTGAAAGACTAGATCCCATAGGGCTACCAAAAATTTGTTTATCAAAAACACCATTAAATATAAAAATATTAGAATCTAAAAATTATATAATAAGCATTGGTTAAGATGTCAGCAAGGAGCTGTGCTATTGGTCCATTTGGAGGGCATAGAGATGAAACAATTGGTCTCATAGATAAAGTTGGTTTATGTATTTTAGGTAGAGCATAAAACCGTGGTGCAATAGAATTATAAATTTTGAGATCTTTTGCTTTTTTATTATCAATAAATTTCTTACTGTTTAATTTTGATACTAGACAATTTGCTTTTTGTTGTAAAGTACAAACAGGACTCCTTCTAAGTGTAGTGTAATACTTAGAATCATTTAAGAGTTCTCCAGTTTTTTGTAGGTAATCCTCTTTATACATTACAACAGTTACGTTACCTTTATCGCTTTTGACAATATAAATTTCAGGATGGTTTTTAAGAAAAAGTTTAGTTTGTAAATAGTATTTATTTAAAAAATGATCTTTGACTTCTTTATGTAAAAAAAATTATATAATAATTATATGATTCTGATTATATAATAAGTATTTATGACATTTAGGCGGTTTGTAGCTATTCAATTTTTGTTTACAAATTCAATTGTTTTTTGTTAAGAAACTATCAAAATTTTTCAGAGAAACATTTATTAGAATAGGACATTTTTTTATTAATATTTTTTGTAATTATTATATAAGCAGCAGTTTTATATAACAAACTAATTTTATTTGGTGAGTTAACAAAAAATTTTTTATTTCTAGTTCAACAAGACATTTTGTATTTTTTAGAAGCTCTTAATAATCACAATTGAAAGCTCGAGTAAAAAATAGTCAACAAATAGCCCCTTTTATTGACTCCAACCCATCCAAAACAGTTTTATATATATATATATATATATATATATATATATATATATATATATATATATATATACAATAATTAATCAAATTTAAATATTTTTACGAAATAATGGTAAAGTTCAACTTTTATATTAAAAATTTAACTAATTCCTTTTTTTTTTGGGATTTTCGGATTTTTCCGGAAGGTAAAAAGAGAAGCTCCTAATATCTTATCGAGCTATCACAATTGAATATAAATCAAGTTTTTGCGTGCCGTAGAAACCGATATATTGCACATTTTTTAGCTTACTTTAATATAAAGTTACATTCTAAAAACAAAACGGAGCTCGTACATGCGTTATTTTACGAGTACCATCACTATACCTTTTTACTACTTTTTGGTATAAGCCGTACAATCTGTACAATTTTCAGCTCTTAATAAATAATTAATGAAAATATGATTTAAAAATAATTGCCATCTTAGTTCCTATTGGTCATAGAAGGTTTTTTGTGTTTGATGTGTTTTTTTTGGCTTCTTTTATTATAATATTAAATATTAGAGGTATTTGTTTATAAGCAAAAAGTCAGCCTTTCTAAACAGTTGTTTTATTACCAATTTTAATTAACTTAAAATTATGAAATTTTATTAGACCAAATTGCAATATAATCTTTATGTTTTTCTACACGTCATCTTTTTTAGTATCGCCGCCATATTAGTCTCCATCGAAAAGTTTATTTCATTCACTTTTTAAAAATGACAGTAACTTGACGCAATAATAAATAATTAACCAAATAATTAAAGAAACTAAAAATATTAATCATGTAATTTTATACACTGCTAACTCATAACACTAGTAGGAGAGAATGGGCGAATATTCCATTGAAATGTGTTTGTTTGTTATTTGGCTATATTATTATTCTAATTGGGTTCGTAAAGCGCCAATGATTGTTTTTTCATGATAAGAATAAAAAACTTTTCATAATAAAAATTTTACTATATATCAGTTTCTCAAACTTGATAAAGTTTTCCCCCAATGTCATGTTTACTGATGAAGCTCATATCATCTACTTCTGGGAAAACAAATATGTGCTCTTGGCCTCTATATGCACGCATAAACTTGAATAAAATAGAGTTCGTCCTTAGTTCAACCTCTTCAGCCAGAAAATTCTTCTTTGCGTTATCATTTTAATTTTTCACAAGAAGGAAGTAACCTACGTTAATTTGTTGCGGTAGTTTTTCCAGTGTAAAACCTTTAGGTAGATTATCTTAGAGTTCTCAATCACCAAAGTGCACTGAGTCACCGTCTACAGATTCCTGACATAAATCGCTCTCATTTGGACAGTCCGCCTGAGAATCAGATGAATCAAATATTTTTTTAACACAATTCCCAACTTTAGAAGCACATTGTTTCATAGTTTGTTTTCGTTCTTTCAGTTTTAAACGCTCTTAACATTTTTCTTTCTCCTTTTTAGTTTATCTCTGAATGGTGTTAAGGTCAAAATTTGCGAGTGCATCTTTCTGGCATTATTTGATTTTACTTCAGAAAAATCAGTACCAGGTAACATCTAGAAACGTCACCACTTGTAAAAATGAAATGGTGACATTGCAGCCTTCTCAGATTCTACAGGGAAATCATCTTCAGAGAATATAAAGCAGTTCATATTCCAGTTGATAAAAATTCAAAGATTGGTTTAGCAATCGTGGCAACATTTGTGTAGGCTTTGTTGCTTTGGTAAAGCGTTCCGCAATCTTATAAATTGTAATCCTTTTGGTTGGAAGACTTTTCATGAAAGATCGCATTCCTTGTTATAGACATTCTTTAAAGGTACAAAGAAAACGACATCATGAGGCTGCAGGCGATAGGATAAATAAGGAGACAGCATCGTTATGAAGTTTTCTTTGCAGTACTCATAAGCTTCTAGGGTGATGTGCCTACCATGGTTGCCTAAAATTAGTAAAACTGGTTCAGTTTTATTGGGGTTAGCATACTTTTTAAAATATTTTAACCACTGAATAAAAAGTTGCTCATTACTCCAGCCGTTTTTAAAACATTTTTGAAGAGATCTGTAACTGTAGTTTTTTGTCCCCCTTTACTAGACGTTACAGCTTTCATTCTATTTTACCATTTTGCTGCTAAAATTTTGTTGGTGTCTTGAACGGTTGTAATACCTGTTTCGTCTATATTATAAATATTGTTGGGTGTAAATTTAACATTTTTCATCACGTTTTCAAAGTTTTTGAAAAATATTTTTAACTCTTTCGTGTAGTCGTGTTGCCTTTTATTTGGTTAAGAATAGTTGTTTTTAGTTTTCGTACTAAAATGGATGAATTTCTTTTTAAAATCCTTCTAGCCAATCTTTACCAGCTACCCTGCTTGTTGTGTTAAATCTGGGGTGAATATTTAGGTTTTTTGCAAACTTAAACACAACTTTTTTGAACTGTAGAGGAATCAACCCTTAGTACATATTCGCCAAAGTTTTCAAGTGTTTCACTATGCTGGCTTCCTGATCAGATCTGCAGACTGCTTTTCTTTCTTGGACCACACGTTATAGACTTTTTAAGTCTTTCTTGAAGGGTACTGAACGGAATAGCATGCTCGTTAGAAGCTGTTCTAATAGACTTTCCACTTTGCACCGCGTTGATACCTATTGATAGCTGCTCTGGCGTCCATTGCCGTCTATTAGTTAAACAAATGTGATGTCGTGGCATCTAAAATATAAAGAACAATATTAAAATAGCCATATAAAACAGCGATATAAACCATGGGGTAATAGCAGTCACTCGCGGGGTTATACCAGTCAAAGACTGCCAATACCCCATTGCAAGTAAGCCATATTTGCATTGAATTATTTTGGAAAGATGTATTTTCGTAAAAATTTGTAGATGTATTTTATGTAAATTTACATAAGTTATAAAACCCTATGTTTCATCTACCGAAAGCCGCAATTAATACACTATTCACAAATATATGCTTGCTTATTTACCTGCCGGTTAAAATTACAACAGAACAGACAACAAACATCGATTTGCCTATTGTGACAACAGAAACCAACTGGCAACTGGCATGCACTTAGTTGCATGCAAGGTACTTGGTCAATTGGCACTATGTGGAAGCACGTCTTTGGGAGCGAAATTCAAATAAACAAGATAAATATTCCGGTGACTGCCGTATCCGCTGACCGATATTTTTCGGTTCTCCTATAAAATTAAACTTAATTACACTTTTTTCTTTACAGTAAATGTGTCAAAGTGTTGGTCATTTGTCTGTTGACAATAACACAATATGTCGTAAAAGCTGCAAATAGAAATGTTGCAATCATTTAGGTTAGTAGGTCTGTTAATATAAACGCGGCTTTTCTAGTAACTTCACAGAAAAAAATCAAGTGGTATCATATCGGGTGATTCGGACGGCCACTCTATCATACCTTTTCGACCAATGCATCTCTGAGGTTAAATTGTATTTAAATATTGTCTAACGTACCTTAGGATAATGTGGAGGTGCACCATCTTGTTGAAAATATACATTTGTATTTGGACACAAACGGTTGATTTCAGGTATAATTTTATTTTAGAGACAGTAGAGATATTTGGTTTTAATAAGCGTACCCTTAATAAAAAAGACCAATTAAACGGTTTTTTATCAAAACCGCACAGGCAATAATTTATTCTGAATATTGTGTATGAATCTCCTCCATATATTGCAGATTACAATCTGACCAGTATTGATAATTATGTCTGTTCACATAAGCATTTAAACAGAATATGGCTTCATAACTGAATACAACAAAATCTAAAAAATTATGTTGCGTCTTTATTTTCTCTGTTACCGTTTCACAAAATTCTATTCGGCGATTAAAATCATCTTCAGATAATTTTTGGTGGGTCTGAACTTTATATCGATGAAATTTATATGCGTGTAAAATAAACTGTATAGACTTTTTACTAATGTCATAATTTTTTGCCAGTTCCCTCATAGACACTTTAGGATTTTACTGAACGTTTAATAGGATATCTAAAGTTTTATCATCGTTAGTGGCTGTTCTCTGTCTACCAGACCTTGGACGATCCTTTGCACTACCAGTTTTATTAAATTTCTTTACTATTCTGAAACCTGTTGATTTACTTATAGAAGGAAGTTCAGGGTTTAAATCGTTAAAAAGATTACTTACTTCTTCATACGTTCGTTTCTGATCACTAAATCCAACTAATATGAGTACTTGAATACTTGCAGTGTCTGATAAATTTACCATTATTCTTTTACTTTTTAAAGTATATAGGAATACATTTTTTAATAATCAGTTTTGACAGTTGGTATCTCAATGTCTACTAATATTTTTGGCTTATGTTAAAGAGCAACCGCCAAATTCATAGCAGATGTGTGTAAATTAGTAAAACACATTGTTATACCATTTTTCAAAGTAAAAATGTTGCACGTCACAATTTAAATAAAGTGACGTCACTTATCTTTAACATTTCCAAAACGTCAACCTTAGAAAATAAATTTTTCTAACACAGCTAATAATACGAAACCAATACGGAACTGCTTGATCTTTCATAGGCGCCAACAATTTTATATTAATCAGAAAAATATAATCATGATTATAATAGGAATTTTTAAATTATATTTATTAAATAACCAAAGACATTTGTTATTATTAATAATAAAATAATAATTTTAATTAAATAGATTAGCCAATTGTACGCAAATGATACGGGAATACTTAAAATTTCAACAATGACAGTTCAGCGAGTGGCACAATTGTTTAAAGTGTTGCCGCTTTTTTAGAGTAAGAATTTTGTTTATGTTTGGATTTCTTACTCAATTGGATCATTATATATTATATATTAATAAATTGTAGTTATCCTTACTTACTTCATCATTAGACCTATTTGCACCTTTCGGTGTTGGGCCGTTTATAATACAATTATTTAAATTACAATATTTTAGAATCTTCTGAGGTGTTCTAGCTCTTATCGAACTTTCTCCATTTCTTCCTATTGGATGCCATCTGTGTTGCTTCCTGCCAAGTCTTACCCTAACTCTGCAGTATCTGCAAGATGTCACTGTTGCATTCTTTAATGGGTCTTCCTCTTCTGTTCTTCCCTATCGGTTTGGCGTCCCACACTCTTTTTACTAGTCTATTATTGTCCATCCGGTATAGATGTCCGAACCATGCCAATTTTTTCTCCTTGATTGAGTCGAGTATTGGTTTGATTTTGAGTCTTTCTCTTATTTCTTCATTTCTGATTCTATCAATTCTTTTTACTCCGATCGTTCTTCTGAGGTAATTAATCTCCGCTGCCTCAATTCTGACATCGTAAATCTTGAATAACATGCAATGATTTTTATAAAAAAAAATTCTATAATATACTTTTACTGTAATTCAGTTCAACTGAATATTTTTAACAATTTATTATTAACGTGCAAATGTAACGTGCAAATGTTTTACTTTATAAAACGGTATATATAACATTTTTTAGCTTTTTTCCATTACTGGTCTATAGGGCGAATATTATAGACATATTTTTTAGTTGTTATATGTACAAATAATTTCAGTTTATTGCGATACCAAATACAAAACATTAAATTAATAATAGCGGTTAAGATATTCTAGTTGCAATTGACATAAAAACGAATACAGTGATTAAAATTGCATTGATAATAAGGTTTGCTCATTTGATGTTCGACTTGTAGACCGTTATTTATTATTTTTTCCTGACCTTTCGTTTGCGGCTGTGATAGTCCTTATCAAAGACGATATGGTAATTGTTTAACTCAGTGTACACACGGAAACCAATGTATTATTATGAGATACCAGTCGTAAAAACCAACTCTATTTGATAATGTGTAGTATGTATAAAAGTTATGCTTAGTTGTTGTTTGTAATGAAATTTAATTATATTAATATTGGTACAATACATGCTTACTCCAGTGTTTCTTAGATCAGAGAAACATTTGGACAAAAAAGTAGTTGGCGACCCCCTTGTCTTATCATACCCAGTTCATTCGCCATTTAATAATATTGCCAAATAAAAAGGAATTCGCTGTCTACGATTTGTATTATAGTTATACAACAATAAAATACTTGAAACTTTTTATTGTTTTATTGTTATATAAAATAAATTTCCATCAAGTAACAGTCGAATCCATCACTTATTTGTATAGTTGTTTAATTGAAAAAAATGTTTTTACTTGCAATTAGACAATTTCTTTCTTCTTACGTTTTTCTTTTAGCCCAGTCTGGTTAAAAAAGAGGTCGAAAATTTTTTCGCAGATATCTGAAGCTTTTTAGACATGGAGGTTACTAGATGACGAAAAGATGAAAAAGTACTCGTATTTTTACCTTGCGTTTTTTTAAACAATAATTTATGGTCACAATTTGATTTTTTGTCTATATTAAGTTTTTTCCCTTATATTTTATATAAACAATATTTATATCAGCAACAGTTACCAGTGAAAACACAGGAGAACGGGAGGTTGAATTGAAATACGAATACTGGCGGGGAATAAATCATTTTTTGCCATTCAACATCTAATGAGGTCAAAGGCGTCTCTCAAGGCGTGCCAAAATCCAAATGTACAAAACCATAATACGACCAGCAGTGACATATGGAAGTGAAACATGGACATTGAGAAAGAAAGAAATCAATAAGCTATTAGTATGGGAACGCAAAATCCTGCGAATTATATATGGTCCTTGCAGGGACAGCGTGACAAATGAATGGAGGAGCAGATACAACAATGAAATAGAGACTCTCTTCGGGAAAGGAAACATCGTAAGATACATAAAAGCCAATAGATTAAGATGGGCAGGCCACGTGGTACGGAGTGATGATGACAGACTGATTAGCAATGTGTTTTGGGAAAGACCAGATGGTAAAAGATCGACAGGAAGGCCTAGAAAAAGGTGGAAAGACGCTGTCAGGGAAGACCTGGAGAAGATGGAAGTAAGGCCATGGGAAATAATAGCACAGGATCGGAATCAATGGAAGGCAATAGTAAACGCGGCAAAAACTCACGAAGAGTTGTAAAAACCAATGATGATGATGATGAATATTTATATAATTTTTTTACATCAAGAATATTTTTATTTCCCGTTTTTTAAATTAAAATTAATAAATAATTTACGCAAAAACAGAGTTTTACTATGTCAGATTTATACACAAGACATATTTGCAAAAAAGCAGTTTTTGCACAAATTTACAAATTTTGTTAATTTTTTTATTAACAAAATAAAATTTTATTAATACTTTTGAACTTCGAGGAATAACCGTCTTTTAAATTTGGTCGAAATTTCCCCCTGATTAGTCAAATAGTTTTAAAGTTGTTTAATTTATTTATCTCTGAGGCCAAATATTTAAACTATTGAACTTTGCTCTATTAATAATGACACATTTAGCAAATTTTATAGGATTATTAAGGACAAACAATTCCAGAAGTTAAGTGCATATTGCGTTTTAATCGAAATTATTTACAATATAAACGTTTGAAAAAGGCGTATGTTTTTTTACTTATAAACATAAACAATTGTAATAACTTCTATATTTTTCAAGATAAAGACTTGTACGTACAACCATTGGATAGCTGGTACAAAAACTTACATTAAAAAAACTTTCTATGACCAATAGGAACGAAGTAAGGGACTATTTGACAAAATTTTGGAGCGTGGCAGCTGCTACTAATCCCACCTTTTTTACGCATACTAAGATATATTACCGGTTTTCTATTATATATAGAGGACCTTTCTCCTATTCACATGAATACATATAAAATGTAGGGACACGAGGACGGTATACTCTGTGGAAATATTTAGATCTAATAAAAACATAATTAAATGTGTTTACCGTCCTCGTACTGTACATATATCTATACACATATATAAACATATACACTTGAGTGGAAAAAAATCGACTCAAAATTATTTTGCGAAAGTACGTCTCCAGTTTCAATCAAAAAAGGTGTAAATTTAAAAATATTTAGTGTACAATTATTAACTTCATTATTTATTTTGAAAAAGTTTAGATTTTTGGTAAATCGGGTGACGTATTAGAAATAAATAATGCAACACGTAGAGAGGGGGTCATAATTTGACCCATTGAAATCGACTCACCCATTTAACACATTTGATTAACATCGTAAGCACCAATCAGTCAATTAAGTTCGCAACTTTATGACAAATGGAAACCACATCCGTCAAAGCAGCTCAAGCAGTACCATTATTGAAAGAAGACCTGGGCCAAAGAGCCGTGGCAAATCGACTAAATTTAAGACAATTTGATGTGTCCCGAGTGTATCGTCGGTACCAAGATACGGTTATTATGTCCGCCGACAAGGAGGAGGTCATAAACGAATAACAAAAGAGAGAGATGATCGATTTCTTGTATCTAAATATCTGAGAAATCGACATTTGACTGATGCTAATCTCAAAGAATAGCTAAGAGAGGTCCGAGGGGTGGTTGCCAGCGTTTGGACAGTCAGAAGGAGACTGAAAGCAGCCAACCTGACACCAAAAAGGGCAGCTACTGGTCCCAAGCTAACTGCAGCCCAGAAGCAAAGACGACTAGAATTTGCTCGCGAACATCTGGATTGGGACGACTATCAATGGAGTCAGGTATTCCGACGAAAATAGGATCTGCCTCCATCGCAACGACAAGAGGCGTCAAGTCTATAGAAGGCCAGGGAAACGATTTGCTCAATGTTGTATACGAGAAATTGTGTCATATGGAGGCGGTTCTTGTAGGTTTTGGGCAGACATTTCCATGGATGGGAAAACCGAGCTGATTTTCGTGCCTGGTGGAGGACGTGGATGAGTTTTAACCGCGGATCGTTACATCAGAGATATTTTGGAGTAACATATGGTTCCATACGCGGGATTTATTGGTATGCCTTTATTTTATTGCATGATAATGCACGATGTCATACAGCACGAGTCACCACCACCTATCTGACTGAGATCGGTATACCTACAATAAATTGGCCTTCGTTGAGTCCGGACATAAATCGAATAAAGCATGTTTGGGATGAGCTTATACGAAGAGTCCGGAGCGGAAATCATGCACCAAGGAGCATAAAGGAATTGAGAGCTGCGCTTAATGATGAATGGGAAGCAATGCCTCAAGAATTTATTAGAAAAGTCATCCGATCTATGCGAAATCGATTGGAAAGTGTAATTAGGAATAGGAGTGGTAATATCAGATACTGAAAAACAAATAAAATCATTTTGTAATTGATGATTTCTCTGTTCATTACGTCTTTCTTGGGTCTTCCAATGATGAATATTTGAGAAACTCTGTTCGTATTGCATATTGTTTTTATAATGCGACTTCTAAATAATGAAATAGCAGTTTGTAAGTTCAATAATAAAGTTACTGTTTGCACATTACATCTTATTATTTTCATACTTCTTACATTAAAACAAAAGGTGTATTCTCAAATATCGCTTTTGAGTCGATTGTCTTGCACTCAAGTGTAGATAAAGTTGTAAATAATTATAATTATTATAAAGAATGTGTAAAAATTACCTGAAATTTAATTTATAAATATAAGTATTATTACATCATTGATATAAATCAAAAAAAGTATGGGGGAGGGTTGAGACAAACTATTCTAGCTTGAACAAAAAGTTCAAATGGACTAAATTTTTCCGAGTTTTCCCATATTTATTGTCCAGTAAAAACTATGTGGTTATTCATATTTAGACGAGCTACCCCAAATTAAAAAAAAAGAGGCTTCTAGCTGAAATGGAAGCCAAGATAATGTAAATTTTTCCTACGTGTTACAATTTGAGTTATCCCCTCCACTTTTCTATGTCGATCTTTCGAAAGTAACTTCGGTTGGAAGGGCTGTAAGTTTCGAAAAATTGGATGAATTTTATATCTATAAGTTTCAATATAAAGTTTAGAATTTCATTCAAAATTTGTATAAATTTTACTTCTTAATGTTAATAAACAATGGAGATATGATTTTAAAAATGTAGTTCCTAACTTTGTTTCTATTGGTCATATAAGTTTTTTTTATGTGAGTTTTTTTACCAGCTATCCAATGGTTGTACGTATAAGTTTGTCGCTTGAAAAATATACAAGTTATTACAATTGTTTATAAGTAACAAACATACCACTTTTTCAGACGTTTATTTTGTAAATAATTTCGATAAAAACGCAATATGTATTTAGCTTATGAGATAGTTTAAGTCTTAAATAATCCTATGAAATTTGCTAAATGTATATATAGCATCATTAACCCTAGAGTATTAACTTACGGCAATTTTTCGTATCGATTTTAATCTGACAGCTACTGAAAGAAAACTAAACGTGGCAATGTTTAGCAGCGTAGGCTCTGTTATCTCCACTTCATGGTTAATAAAACAAATTAATAATCGCCTTGATTTTAGTGTGGGTTAGGCTTTGATCGTAGTAGTTATAACACTTTGTACGTAAAATATACATGTGGTTAGTATCCGTGTAAGAAGTTTTGTATGTAATTGTGACGTGTTCTTATTATTAACGTATAAATAAGATGTCTGCAAAATCAAATTTTAATCTAAAGTGTCATCTTATTGATCAAGAATTGAAGGAAATTATAAATAAAAGTGACTTTAGTGATTTAAGTGATAGAGAAGATGATCTAGATGAGTTAGAAAATCCATTTGACAGCGCCGATAGTATTGAAGATAGAGACTATGATCCTACACAGGACGAAGACAATGTCTTCACAAAACTAGCTAACACCTGGGCAGATAGACCAGCAGAAACTCACAAAAAAACGATAAGTACACGCTCTCGTAAACGAATTAAAATTACGCAGCAGCCGTCATCAGAATCAACATGTACTGATAACCGTATTGAACAAAAATCGTCTGTTATAATGTGGGATAAACAGTCTTTAGTATGTAAAAACAGTTATAAGTGGAGTAATTTACAAATAAATGATGAAAGTCGCATTTAGAAATATTGTCTATGTATATGCGTCTAGGTCCAACCAACTTAGCTAAGTATGCTATAGAACCTATACATGTTTTTAATTTATTTTTTAGATCAGATTCTAGACGAAGTTTTGCTACGTACAAACGAAAAAATTGCAGAGTTACGAGAGAAGTACCAGACAAAACAATCTATTGTTTTAGAAACGACATTGCCTGAAATGAAAGCACTGTTAGGTTTGTTATTTTTATCTGCGGCTTTAAAAAATAATCACTTCTCAGCTGACGTTTTATTTGATAGCACTTATTGTGGCCATATAATATATAAAGCAACGATGAGTAAAGAAAGGTTGAACTTTCTGATCAATTGTTTACGATTTAATAACTTCTTGATAAGAAAAGAACAAAAAAAATGAAGTAGTTTTGCTCCAATATTTAAAATTTGGAACTTGTTTAATGAAAACTGTGTCAAAAATTATAAACTTAGTTTATATGTGACAATCGACGAACAACTCCTAGGATTTCGTTTCAGGTGTCCATTTCGCATGTATATGCCAAACAAACCTAGTAAATACAGCATAAAAATACTTATGGTTTGCGATGTGGCTACGAAATGTATAATAAATGCAACACCGTATCTGGGTTAATCTACTGTAACCAACGGCATTCCTTTAGCAGAACATTTTGTCATAAGCCTGACGAGACCTTTACATGAAAGTAGACGTAATGTGACAATGGACAACGGGTTTTTCAGCATCCCTCTTGCGAATAAATTATTATCTTCCTCTTACAATTTGACAATGGTCGGAACACTCCGGAAAAATAAAGGAGAAATACCTCCTGAATTGCTCGAAAACAAAACTTTTAAGTGCGGTTCAAGTATGTTTGTGTACGATGAAAACATGACTTTATTATCTTATAAACCTAAGCAAAATAAGACAGTTCTTTTACTTTCAACTATGCATTTTTCTGGAAACAATAATCATGAAAAAACAAAACCCGAAATAATCCCTTCATATAATTAATATAAATCCTAATATGTCTCAGAACATTTGCTGTAATTGGAAGACTAGAAGGTGACCGCTATGCATATTTTATAAAATGATGAATATTGCAGGAGTAAACGCTTTTGTAATCTACCATCACAATGCAACTAAAAACAAACAGGAGCCATTATCAAGATTAATTTTTATGCTGAAACTTCATGAACAATTAAAGAAGCAGTGGTAACAAATAAGAAAATCCACAAGGAAAACAATTCCTGTAGCTGGCTGTATACCACGTATCACAAAAAAAGAGGTTAGTCTTCGTAAGTGGGTATATTTATTTAAAAACCCTTAAAAGGGCTACATCAAAAAAACAAACGTTTTCGGACTAAACAGTCCATCATCAGGTTTAAAATTGCTAGGTTGAAATGCCTGAGCCACCAAAATACATGGGTAAAAACCCTTTAAATTACATATAGTTATAAAAGATTATACATCTTTTTGATAAAAGACTGTGATGTTCAGTATTAAATTAAATATGACTTCAGGTAACATACATTCTTGAATTGAGTTCCAGAGCCGGGGAGTAAACCTCTACGCATGGAGAACAGCTGGAAACTTAGTTTTTTTTTTTAACAAATAAGACTCCAAACAGTACCAACTTCATCAAGTCCAAAGTCTTAAAGAGAGTTTTTCCATGCTTTTGAATTTAAGGCATGTTGCTGAAGACCGCCGAGGTCTCCAACGGAAAGGAAAACGGACTTACTGTACTTTATGCTCTACAGCAAAGAAACGAATGACAACTACCCAATGTTACAAGTGTGGGAGTGCCTTGTGTGGAGAGATTCAAATAAAAATGTGTATGGAATGTGTAGATCAATAGGTGGTTTTCGTTTCTATATTTGTAATATTTATTATATGCACAGGTTTATCGTGTACATATTATTACAAGATTCTGTTCTGGTTCAAAAGTATCTATTTTATGTTGTTGATGTTTAGATTATTAATATTTAATTTTTTTTTATTTGTATTGTTTCTAAATAAAACTTCTCTTGAAATTAAACCATTTTGTTTTAATTAAATATGAAATAAAAAAAAATCAGACCTAAATCAGTAAGTACGTAAAATTTATGTATAATTACATTTACTAGTGTTTTAGGGTTCTAGTGTTAACAGAGCAAGTTCAATAATTTAAATATTTAGCCTCAGGAATCAATAAATTAAATAACTTTTAAACTATTTGACCGATTGGGGTCAAATTTTGCACAAATTTAAAAGACGGTTAATGTATTAATAATATTTTATTTTGGTCATAAAAGAATTAATAAGATTTATAAATTAGTGCAAAAAACTGCACCACTGCACATTGAATACCACTTCGGAAATCGTTCGTATTTCCGAAGTGGAAATCGAAATAGTAGGTATAAGAATCAGCCATGATCTATTTTTCGTACACCTAAGCGTGGTATATCCCAAACATTTTTTATGTCTTGGACAAAATTTTTATTTTTATTTTTTATCACGTGGCATTAAACAATACATATAACACTTAATTATCACCCTTCTATTGCCAAGCTCTATTTTTTAATAGCAAAATTAGTGTGACAGAGTAATTTGTGTCACAGAGTTAGTTACCGCACTCCTTCGAAACCGCTTGACCGATTTTTATGAAATTTTATATGTATATTCGGTTGAATATACTACTCTGAAGTTTTTTCCAAGAAAGTTGTTTTTATTTAAATTATTTGACACAGTTATAAATCAGCATAATGTAGTCAGCTATTCTACAGAGTTTTTGAATTCATTGAAATTGCCTGGACACCCACTTAACAATTTACAATTAAAAGTAGGATCAGTTGTTATTGTGCTGAGTAACATTAATTAATCTCGACTGTGCAATGAAATGAGACTGACTGTGAAAAGTCTAAAATATATATATGTCATTGGGTCAACGATTAGCAAGGAAAAATATAAAAGAGAGAATATCTTGATCCCGTGTATACTGATGATTTCAACGAAAGTACCATTTGATTTTACACGTTTACAATTTCCCGTGTTTTCGGCCTAGGCAATGAAAATAAACAAATCACGAAGCCAATCGTTGTAAGTTTACTGAAGTAACTTAGAGTTTCCATGTTTCGGACATAGGTAATTATTCGCGAGTCCGAGAACCGTCTTCGTTATATACTTATTTATCGCAAAAAAAATAAAAATCTTTTTATCAGAATACATTAAATTAATTCAACTTTGTTCGGCATAATATGTTTGAAAGGTTTTTTGGTTTTATTTTCTGATATATAGATATATTATATATATATATATATATATATATATATATATATATATATATATATATATATATATATATATATATATATATATATATATATATACATGTCAAATTAATTTGACATTCGTTTTCGGGTTAGAATCCTTTAATTTGAAATCCTTTAAAGTGAAGTACAAAATCTTTTTGAATGTTAACTTTGTTATAACAACAGCTCTGTGCCAGTGTGTTTAGTCATTTTTTTTATTTTATATCTACACTTTACTGTTATAAGTTAGTTTTTTTTACGTGCAATATACGAGTGCAAATTACGAGTTTTTATAGAGCTTTGTAGTAGTTTTTATTCATTATTTCACGTTTAAATAAAACTTTTAATATTAAACCAATATTTTGACCACGGTTACCAAGAGAATGGTGTGTTTGTTTGACACCTTATTATTCTACACTCACCATTCATTGAACTGATGAAGCTTGTAAATTCAATAAGCGAAACGTCTTCAAATATAGGAATGGAACTGTGATTTCCTTTTATTATTTCTCCTTTGATCGATATCCTCGTTGACCAAAAGATTTATTCTTTTGGAACTTACTCATTGAGTATATATATATATATATATATATATATATATATATATATTATATATATATATATATATATATATATATATATATATATATATATATATATATATATATATCTGTGGTGTTTGGGAGACATATGTTAACTTCAAAATGTATGTTTTTCAGTAGAGCGATTTTAACATTCCAGAAGGTTTCTTAAATCGAAGGCAACAAAATAAAAAACCAAATATATTTCATTAAATACTTTATTAAGTGCTAAAACAGATGTAACAAACAAAATATGTTTTAACATTTCTGTTTTTGATATAATGGCACATATCATATTTGTATCAAAAATATAGAGATTTAAAAAGTATTTTAATGGAGATAACGGTCAAAGATGAAAGAACTTAAACTATTATTGGTCAATTTCTTTGTATTGGAAAACAGTGCTGTAGAAATATATGGCTTTATTTGCACCTAATTAAAACTTAAGCGTCGAAATTTTCATCACTGTCGCTTGTATATTGTGTGGTACTGGTTTGAGTGTGTTTAAGCGAATAGTAAAATCCATGATAGATTGGATCTATAAAGGTAGGTCGAGAATATCTTTATATTTCAAATAATCTATGGGTAGATGATCACTATAAGCTGGAAGTATCTGAATATTAGACATAGAAGTTGACCTGCCTCTTCTTAGCATGGACATTGAACGAAACGGTTCGTTGGGATCTAATGTGTATTTGAAGCCTATATAACTATCCTTTTTGTAATGTAGCCAAAATACGCTGTTCCAAACAAAAGAATTTTTATCTTTATCAACATTTATTTTTATAAAATGCGTTGTTAGAAGTTTGGAAAATCTGAAAAAGTCAGTTTGTTTCATAAATTTTACTTCAAAATGAGGGCTCGTCATTTTAATTACTGATACCCAGTCCTGTGGAACTGAAATTGTGGCGTTTCTTTTTTCACAAATCTCTTTAAGGTAGCATGATCTGTATCACATTCTAAATGAGTATGGTCAGGAACTAGGAACTTATGATGAATTTCTTTTAGAGTTTCCTTTCCTTCAAGTGCTTTTAAAAACATAATCGGTAATATATTATTTCGGTTTTGACTGGGGCATGTATCAGAATAAAGGACTACTTTTTCTACCTGTTCTGGCAAGTCTCTAATAAACTGAAATAAGCAAGATGCGATCTCATCAGCTCCTCGTTGAGCTACACTTTCATGCCACATATAACATGATGTACGTTTTGTGGTGATATTGCGGATCGTCAAATTAAAAGTTCATAACTTTCTTTAATAGAAAGCCAAAGATGTCAAATTAGGTGTAGCCAAATACTTCTGCAAATCAAATGCAACTACTACAAGCTTGTCTAAGCTCCGCATACTTTCTTCTTTGTCGCCTTGTTTTGTTGTATAATGAAAGGAGGCATTACTCTGGTATTGTTGGCTTTCATTTTCTAATCTTTGTTTTTCTTCTTCGGAGGCACAGCTTTTTATCTTCAGGAACAATAAATCACAGGTTTTGCAAGTGTCATTAGATGGCTTCTTAAACTTAGATAGAAGTAGAAGATGCTTTCTTTTTTTTTAACAACGTCATCTAAGAAACCTCTGGTTTCGCCAAATACTTTCAAAAAGCAACATTTACATATATTACCATCCATATTCTCCAACTTATAAAGAACTGTAAATTACCTATTTTTGACTGAGTTACCACGCCGTGTTCTTTCTTTAGGTTTTACTGTTATTAAACTAGCCAAATAACGTTTCTGTGTATCCATAGTTGACAAGTTTCTGTAGTCTCCAAATTTGCTTTAGATCAACAGAGGCAGTCTTTTCGTGACATTTTGCTTAAAAGTTTGTGAACACGGGTATTGAAAATTGAGCTTAAATGCTCTTACCTTTAGCAATAATGTATTCCTCACCTTTTCTTTTTTATCAGAACGACCTTTTCTAAATTTCTGTTGCATTGGACCCTGGCCCTTTCTTCCTTTTTTTATACTTATTTGAGCCAAAGGAAAGTGATCATCTAACTTGTTTTGATGGTTTTCGGAATCAGCTTTTCCATGTTCACGTTCAGAATCTGATGGTTCTCACAAATTGCTAAATCCAGAACTCAAATTATCACTAGAAGTTACTTCAGAAGCTAATACATTCAGCAGATGAGTATTTTCTTTAAGATTTACTGGTGAAGATAGTGCTGGTTTCACATCATCAACATCAGTCAGTTCTACACTATCACACTTAATACTTACATTATTAGAAGACGACTGTTCATTTTCTAATAAATATATCTCAATTATTTTTGTATACGAAAACTTGTATTATAAGCCATGTTTACCAAATTATTCGATCATATTTACTGCGTCATTCGAAAGATTTAGACAAACTGACTTTAATACTGACTTACTGACAAAGTGTAACTAACTAGTCATCGATAGACCTTAACACTAACACAATGCAATCGACACGTTCGTGAATACGACCAAATGCTCATGAATAATTATGATAAGTACAAAACAACGAAAAGAAAAGTTTGATATATTCATATTATTGGCCACTTACATAAAAAAACTTACAGAAAATGCCACTTAAATATAATATTTATTTGAATCAAAGATGTTAAGTGGGACATAGCATAAAATTACCGAAATAATTTGCATATTATTTGATATAACTATGATAAGTACCAATTATCACATATAGACCAAAATGTTTTACCAAACGAATGTGCATATTATTTGATCTAGACATGATAAGTACCAATTATCAGATATGAACCAAAACGTTATTGGATAGTTTTGTTTTCGGGTACATGATATAATATTTAAACAGGACTATACCAAACAAAATTTGAATAATAGGGACTTATCAATATTATACCAAGCCGTGGCTCATTTTCTAGACGTGATAAACATACCATAGTCAGATCAAACGAAAATAGATCAAAAACAAGACGCAGTGCAGGACTTAACAAAATTTTCGCTATTTTGGAGTTATCATGTGTCTCCCAAACACCACAGATATATATATATATATATATATATATATATATATATATATGTATATATATACATATATATATATATATATATTATATATATATATATATATATATATATATATATATAATGTCTACCAGGCCTTTGCGTTTAATGTATCACTTCAAAATCTTATGGATATTTTTATTACTATTCTATTCTATTACATTCTATAAACGGTTATGTTTGTTGGTTTGACTTTTAATTAGAGTAGTCATTGCAACCTTTTTAGGTACCAAACTTATTTACCTGTCTTTTAATATTTCACCTAGTACAGGTATTGTACCATTATATAAATCATGTTCAGAATTTTTAAAGTTTTTATGAAGGTTTATCGTACACTCACCATCTTTACCTAAGGATTTAGTTAGTTGATTGGTAGACATATACGTATGAAATAAAGAAACTACTTTTGGGCGATAAAATTTTTACCAAAATTTTCATGTTCAAGAGTGACATATATGAGGATTTGTTTTGAGTTTAATAAAATTATGATCGTGTGGAAATTAGGTGTACTATAACAAAACGTAAGTAAACTTTTATTTCATTAAAGATAAATATCCATACTGTTTATTTCAGTGGTCCCAAAGTACGGGGCATGACCGCTCGTGACTAAGAACTGAGGTGGTTACGAAATTATTTTCAAAAAAGAGAAACTTTTTTAACAGGAATTTTTATTTCATAACTTAACCTTTCAGAGATAACGTGGCATAACATTATACAAAATGTAACGTTGGATTCGCAGTCCGCAAATTCATAAAAGGAAAAAAGTTCTGAGAATTTGTCGATTCTTTAAATGTATAATTAAAATAGACAAAAAAATATTTTCACACAAATTTATTCTAATTTGTATGTAAACGCGTGCTTTGAAAATAAACAGATATAACTATTTCTAAGAAACTAAAAAAAGTCTAAATAAAAAACAAATGTTTAAGTTGCATAGTAGATACATAAATGAACGGAAATAAATCGATCTTCCCTGATTCTTCGGAAATACAATCCTGTTTCAAATCAAAAAATCCAAAAGTTTTTGGCATTTTTGGCAGGTATATCTAGTTGGCTTATTTTTTTGCCTACTACAGTAAAAATAACGACTTCAACGATCAGGTTGTGAATTTGGTTGCAGAATAATTTGTTATTCAATACGTCAAATTTCGTTTATTTTTGACCTAATTAATGTAGGAATACAGATGATTGTGTACCAGTTCTATATTAAGAGCTTCTAAAAAAAGTCGTTTACGCATTCTATCTATGTAGATAGTATTTACGCATTCTATTAGATTTTTTTTGTTGATTACAAATGAGCTGATACTGGCGGCTACATTTATTGCATTATAAGATATGACTATAGGCCATCAACGAGAGGCTTGAGTGCAATTGTATGTGGTATAAATTTTATCAACTAGATCTACTTCTCCTTTAGATTTATTACAGTCTATTATGATTTGTAAATTTGTCTAGAAAATCATCGTGGTGCATAGTTGAGAGTAAAATAAAGTTTTTATTTTTTCTAGAAATATATGACACAATCGTACATTTTTCTCCAAAAGCAAACATACTTGTTTTTCTGGCCTCTTATGATTAGTAAATGAAAGTTGAAGCTCTCTTTTGTCTTTTCTCAGAGTGTCTATCATAGTCCTATGATGTTCGTTTAAAAGAAGATCGGGCCAACCTGAGGCTAGTAAAAAAATTGTTAATTATTACATTTCTGTGAGAACCAGATATAGGACTGCAAAAGCGAAGAACGAAGGAAATATTATTCGTATCCACTTTTAATGGGCTAGGTGGTTATTGTCCAACGTAGATCTCTAGATTTGCGGTATAAAAAAAGTTAGCGTCCACTAATGCATATATTTTTATGCTGTATTTATTATATTTATTGTTTTAAACTAAGTTTTAAAATATCTGTTTTATTTGCAGATTGATTACTAAAATTATAGGAACACTGTTCACTAAAGATATTCGTGTTGTCTACAGTTGTTTGCAAAATCTTTTTAGTAAAAAAATAACTTCAAATCTTTATTGTGCTAAAAATCATGAATGTGTTGCTTGTGTGAGTCGTGTGAGTGAAGTATTTCAACATTTAATTAAATTTGTATCGATAGACCTGAAGATGCTTTGCATATTGTAGAAAGCAAAACCGGTCGTCTAGATAGTTAAATTATACTGACTGTGAGTAAGTCTTATTTATTATTTCTTTTGATTACTTTAATGTGCTTTTCATATGTCGTACTTTTTTAGCTAGTCCAGAAATTTTTAGCTTAATTATATTTTCGTATCTGGTGGTTGTCTACATGCATCTTCCAATTAGTTTTTTCATCCTAACCACTGAAATGCAGCACTTTTTGTGAAACATCTAAGACATCTGAGATTATCTCCTTAATTTCATCTCCTATGTCAGTATCGTGGTTCTGTATCTCTTTATAATCTCCTTTCAAACTGGTATGGTCATCGTCAGGTTCAACTTCTGGCTCAGAACCAGAAAGAAATTCCGCATGAAGTTTTTCAAGATATGGTTGTTGCTTTTCGAAACTCATATTCAAAAAATCTCTGAAAAAATAAGTTTATGCAATCAATTATACAGAGCATACAATTGGTATATCACTTACAATTATAAGTCACATATATTTTTTAATTCCCTAGAAATATATTTTTTAAATTAATCTTACCTAAACATTTGTTACAACTTGTATAACATGCGGACTCACGCTCCGCAATTCAATATCGCAGCAGATCAAAATGTACTAGACAACTCTCACAACTGTACTGAATAAAGTCTTCCGTTGCTTGAAGCTAGCATGCCGCGACCGAGATCGTAATTTATCGTCACAAATTTTATTTAACCCTCAAATGTTGAAGAAAAACATGTCAAATAAAAATGTATTGCCCATAAACTACCTCGTAAAACATAAGTTATAATAAACAATTTACATAAAAATGCATTACGCAGAAAAGAAATAAATATTAATGCGACGCATGCGTCTATGTTTTTCGAAAATTAGCTTCTTAAACCTGAGCTCTGTATTTGATAAGCAAACAATGACGTCATTTTTAAATTTTAATTTATTTTTTACTTTCGTATCAGCCCAATTTAAATCCACTTCAGGACATAGGCCTCCTTAGTTGGTATCCAGAATGCACGATTTTTTGCAGTATGGATGAAATTTTTCGTAATTTTCCGCAGCTGATCTTAACATCGTGTAGGTGGTCTTTCTCTGTTTCGTTTATCTGTTCTTGGTCTCCATTCGTTTAACTTGAGTGTCCATCTTCCATCCTTTGTCCTTGCCATGTGGCCAGATCATCACCATTTCAATCTGTAAGCTCTCTCCACAACATCTGTAACTCTGGTTCTGTTTTGTAGGTCTTCGTTTGTGATCTTGTCTTTTATTGTTACTCCTATTATTGCCGTTTCATCAATTCTTTGTGCTATTATTAGTTTTAAAGCATTGTTTTTTGTTAGGGACAGTGTTTCTGCACGCTACGTAATTATTGGCAGAACACCCTGATCGAAAACTTTCGCTATTCTTTTTGATACCTCACCTGTTTGGTTATACTTATCTGTTCTAATTTTGTGTTCAAGGTATATGTATTTATCAAAAACTTCTACTTGATCTTGGAATTTTTAAATTGTTATTGGGCACGAGGTTCGTCATGTATTTTGTTTTGGGTATATTTATTTTTAAATCAATTTCTCTGCAGGCTCTATCCGGTTCTTCTAATATGGTGTTGATTTTGCCTAGGTCATCTCCTATCAAAACTATGTCATCAGTATAACTCAGGTGACGCATGATGTGCAGAGTTTGTGAGGTGACGAAGAGTTTGTAAATATAGCTTACTAGGCCAATGAGTTGATAATTTGCTAGGTTAGTGTTTTCTGTTTTTTATGTAGCATAATCTTTAATGTTTTGTTCTATTTAGACGGTATCGACTTTTCTTGTAAGATTAAATTAAAAAGTTCTTGTATTGCAAAAATGGAATCACTATAAACAACAAAAATCAGAGAATAAATATTGTTGAATATTACTATACACAATTATACTCGTATAGCTCGTATTATACTGTTCAATAGATGTGTTCAATACGTTAAATTGGAAACAACGCCGAATTAGAATCGATGACAGATCTTTAAGTTATCAAAGATTTGTCGATGAAATAGTATGTTTATAAGTGACAATAGAGAAATAAAAGGGAAAACTATTTTGCAGATTTTTGCAAAGAATATAATCTATGTATAATGAATACTTTTTTTTAAACTACCTAAACGAAGATTACAATACTTGGAAATCTCTAGCAGATACCGCTTGTAATGTTGAAAGTAATCAAATTGATTACATAACCATAAGTAAGCGCATCAGAAACGCAGTAAAATATGAAAAAACTTTTCCTGGTGCCGATGTTCCATCTAACAACAGTCTGTTGTTGGCTTAATTCAAATTTAAGCTTTAACGAAACTAAACAACAGCTTCTTAATAAATATATATATATATATATATTATATATATATATATATATATATATATATATATATATATATATATATATATATTCATTAAATGTTGAAAGAAGGCGGAGAAGAAGTCATCAGGTACCTAAAAATACTTTTTAATAAATGCCTATTTGAAGGAAACATACCAAAGGAATACCTGAAAATGAATCTGAGTAAAACTAGGCTAATGTCGAATAAAGATGATCAACCGACGATAACCATCCAAGGAACAAAAGTGGAACATGTAGAAGAATACGTATATCTGGGGCAGAATATCAAGGTAAACAAAGAAAACCAAACTACCAAAATAAGCAGACGAGTAAGAATGGGATGGGCCGCATTTGGAAAACTCTCATACTTACTGAAAGACAAAAAGATACCCCAAAACCTTCGAACCAAAGTGTTCGATTCTTGTATCCTTCCCGTTCTCACTTACGGAGCTCAAACCTGGACATTCACAAAAAAGAACATGGACAAGATTCGAAAAACTCAGCGAGCCATGGAACGACAGATGCTTGGTATCTTACTAATAGATCGGCAAACGAACGAAGCAATCCGGAACAAAACAAAAATAAAGGACGCCGCGAAACAAGCAGCTAAATTAAAATGGAAATGGGCTGGACACAACGAACGTCTCAAAGATGGTAGATGGAACAAAGAAGTCGGAAACTGGCGACCGTACGATGCGAAGAGACCAAGAGGAAGACCTCAAATGCGCTGGAGAGACGATATCAAAAGAGTCGCAGGACCAATGTGGAAACGCCTAGCACACAACAGGGATGAATGGCGAAAAATGCGAGAGGCCTTTATTTGACAATTCGGATAGAAAAAGGTCTGTAATATATATATATATATATATATATATATATATATATTATATATATATATATATATATATATATATATATATATGTAAATACTTTTTTCTTTTTGGGTTTGGTAGTCAATAAAAAATAGAGCTTTGCTAAGGCGTACTATTTATTCTGAAATCCGAGCTTTCGGTGGTTGTTTGCCACCTTTATCAAGGTCTACAATGAAAATTACTGTGTTATAAACTTAGGCTGATGTAATATAAAAGTTATAAAAACTTACCAGAAAGTAAGATTCATAGCATATAAAACACAACGTTAAATAACATAATGTGATCTGAATTACTGAAGCCATTAAAACTGTTAAAAATTTTAAAATAACTTAAAAATTAAAGATAATGTTACAAAGTTTAAAATGTAAAAAATAAGACGACATGTTTGACAAAAAACAGTCGTCTTCGCAGGTTTGAATTCAGTCACATTTCACGAACAGAAAGAGGCAGTAGGAGGAACTATTGTTGTTTAAATAGTTCGATGTAACTACAAAAAACAAACTTTCAAACTGATGTCTAACAAAATACCGTTTGTGATTTTAAGTACTACCAACCATGTTACCAACTTTAAATTGAGAGGGAAATTTAAAAAAATTCAATATGTCAAACAATAAAAAGAAAGTAGTATTTAGTAAGTAGGTTTAGAAAAAACAAACAACCAACACCAAAATGAACCATCTGAATAATAACTGAAATTAATCATGATAATTATAGCAATTAATAATGGAATTTAAGAAACAAGACATGAAACACTCGGAGATGCAGAAGACCCTAGTCAAAAGTCAAAATAAAATTGTAAATTTTGCTAAGATTCTGGATCTCAGATCTTTTATTCAGATTGTTGTTATCACTCCTGCTGATATGTACCATTTCCAAGAATGTTCTCTTAAATTTATTTTTCTCGCTGGCTAATATTTTTACATTGTTGAAATCTATCTTATGGTCTAGATCGATGGTGTGTTCTGCCAAAGCACAAGTGGGTTTATTTAGTCTACAGTCACTCTTATGAGAAATGATACGACTTGACAGATTTCTTCCAGTTTCACCAATGTACGTGGATGGACATTCAGTACATTGAATGCAATAAACAACATCTCTTAACTCTAAGGTAGTTAGGGGTTGTTTTATTTTGCTATACAGCTGACGTATGGTTTTGATGTTCTTGTTAGCTATTTTGATGTTCTTAAATTCTTTGAAAATTTTAGTAAGTTCTACGGTTAGTTTTGGAAAATACGGAAGGGCATAAAAATACACACTTATTTGAGAAGAATTATTTTGTGCTGAGTGCACTGATTGTGAATTAGTGAGAATGTTATTTCTGTTAACAAATGGAACATTAAAAATTAATTTATTAATCAGTCTTAAAGGATATGAATTTTCAACAAAAATATTCCGTAAGAGGTTAAGATCATGTTGGAGATAATCTGGATGTAATAACCTTTTGACACGTTCTTTCATTGCTAGAACTAGGTTGGTTTTCATTCTAGGAGATTCTTCAATAGATTCATAAGCTACCATTCCCACCATCCTCCTAGAATGAAAACCAACCTAGTCCTAGCAAGGAAAGAATGTGTCAAAAGGTTATCACATCCAGATTATCTCCAACATGATCTTAACCTCTTACGGGATATTTTTGTTGAAAATTCATATCCTCTAAGACTGATTAATAAATTAATTTTTAATGTTCCATTTGTTAACAGAAATAACATTCTCATTAATTCACAATCGGTGCCCTCAGCACAAAACAATTCTTCTCAAACAAGTGTGTATTTTTATGCCCTTCCGTATTTTCCAAAACTAACTGTAGAACTTACTAAAATTTTCAAAGAACTTAAGAACATCAAAATAGCTAACAAGAACATCAAAACCATACGTCAGCTGTATAGCAAAATAAAACAACCCCTAACTACTTTAGAGTCAAGAGATGTTGTTTATTGCATTCAATGTACTGAATGTCCATCCACGTACATTGGTGAAACTGGAAGAAATCTGTCTAGTCGTATCATTTCTCATAAGAGTGACTGTAGACTAAATAAACCCACTTGTGCTTTGGCAGAACACACCATCGATCTAGACCATAAGATAGATTTCAACAATGTAAAAATATTAGCCAGAGAGAAAAATAAATTTAAGAGAACATTCTTAGAAATGGTACATATCAGCAGGAGTGATAACAACAATCTGAATAAAAGATCTGAGATCCAGAATCTTAGCAAAATTTACAATTTTATTTTGACTTTTAAATAGGGTCTTCTGCATCTCAGAGTGTTTTATGTCTTGTTTCTTAAATTCCATTATTAATTGCTGTAATTATCATGATTAACTTCAGTTATTATTCAGATGGTTCATTTTGGTTTTGGTTGTTTGTTTTTTCTAAACCTACTTACTAAATACTATTTTCTTTTTATTGTTTGACATAATGAATTTCTTTAAATTTCCCTCTCAATTTAAAGTTGGTAACATGGTTGGTAGTACTTAAAATCACAAACGGTATTTTGTTAGACATCAGTTTGAAAGTTTGTTTTTTGTAGTTACATCGAACTATTTAAACAACAATAGTTCCTCCTACTGCCTCTTTCTGTTCGTGAAATGTGATTGAATTCAAACCTGCGAAGACGACTGTTTTTTGTCAAACATGTCGTGTTATTTTTTACATTTTAAACTTTGTAACATGTTCTTTAATTTTTAAGTTATTTTAAAATTTTTAACAGTTTTTTAAGTTTTTATAACTTTTATATTACATCAGCCTAAGTTTATAACACAGTAATTTCCATTGTAGACCTTGATAAAGGTGGCAAACAACCACCGAAAGCTCGGATTTCAGAATAAATAGTACTATTTTTAAAATATAAAAGCTCTATTTTTTATTGACTACCACACCCAAAAAGAAAAAAGTATTTACATATTTTTTCCAAACTAGTCATAAAAAAATTTTGGACTACTTTATATATATAATATATATATATATATATATATATATATATATATATATATATATATATATATATATATATATAGATATATTTTATTAGAAACAACAGTCAGGTGATTGCAAACAATTTAGAGAGCAATTTTGAGAATATCGAACACAAGAATCCATCGAGAGTCATTGGAACCAAATCAAACCAATTGTAATAGAAACACACTTAAAAATTAAATGTTTGGAAATTGACGAGTTACAAGAAAACATGATACATGAAAACATGTACTTTTAATATGTATGAAAGTATTGAGTCAGTGCATAAAAAAACGAATTACATCGTTGATAGAGATGGCAAACTGATTATCACTGATTTGGATTAGATAGGCAGATGGAAAAAAAAAATACTTTGAGGAACTGTTTAATGATAAAAGGCCCGATCTTAAAATTAAAGAAGTAATCATAGAAGTTACAATAGGAGTATATTAAAAAAATTTACGATATTGAAATATACTAATAAAAATGAGGAAATTCATATAGTCCTTTGTCGAGGGACGAGGACTTGACTTGAATTTTCGTTTGTGGCAGTTTTGCACCACATAAATTGACGTTTTTGTAGATGTTCTAGACCAAAAAACCGAAATTCAATTTTTCGGAGTTGTGGCGGTATTGCAACAGAGGTGCGATATGTAGGCAATAAAAGTTAACATGTATATTTCTTCAGTTGACCAGAAAGAAGACATATTTAGCGATCGTATCGTTAACATTCGGACAAGTTTTAAAATTAATTTCAAGTTCCCAAATTTGCTATAGACTTTACTGATTAATTTTCAACTGAATAAACTTATCACTGTATTTTATCTTTGTTTAACTATATCCAAATTTGCTATAGATTTTACTGATTAATTTTCAACTGAATAAACTTATCACTGTATTTTATCTTTGTTTAACTATTGTACTTATATACTGTTACTACCGAAGTCCATTCATGGCCAAATTCGGACCTCCACAATGAAAGCGACCATCTCTCACGGCTGCCCTTCTGAGAAGTGATATTACCACCCAAAAATTATTCTCTTCAACCAATATAAGGTTGAATGTTCGAATAAATGAACTTTGATGGTACACAAGGCAAATATCGAACACAGTATTTAATTAAATCTTGCCCAAGTACTTTCAATCACAAGATCATCCTCAGGGGCATCTGAAATAAGCCAAGAAACGTTTTTTAAAAAAGAAATTTTAATTCACTTGGATAAAAACTCCAAGTTTATAGTTGAAAAAAGTTTTTTATGTGATTAACGTTTATAGACTTACTTCGTCAATTGTGGCCTATCCAGCAATAACCGAATGTCATACATGTAAACTGGGACATAACAAATACACTAAAGACAAACAAACACTTTAAAATTTAAATTGGAGAAGCTACATTTTTATATTATAGAAGCCGGAGACAGAATGGCTCCCAGCCTGGCGGAGGCGGAAATATTGGGGTGACATGTGACAAATGACAGCTTGTGAAGGGCAGTTACAATAGATAAGTGATCTGCGCCTTTCAAGATTCTATGAAACTAGGTATTGACCAAAGGTCCAACTGACACCACTATAGGAAATCAACTGAAGAAATATAAAATTATATCTAATATTTTTATGTAGATTGAATAATCCAGATCTCACACTCAAACCTGTTTATAATAATTAGGATGTTAGTTTGAGAGAAATTGAAGTTGACATAAAGTATGAATGTAAGAAATATACTAAACAATATATTAGACAGTGGATAGTTGACTACAATAAAATGGTCTACTAAGCGCTATCAGTACTGTAAAAAGAAAAAGAAAATCTGAATATTCAATTGAATTGCTAAAAATTAAAATCAAAATTAAAAGCAAAGTATATAAATGGGTTGTAATCCAAGTAGTTCAGTTGAATCCACAGTCAATGGAAGAACTTTCAAATTAATATGTAAATACTCAGTGCATGAAGTCTAAACAGTCGAGCTGGGCCCTCTACGAGGTGGAGCTGTAATAAAGTTTTTAAATATAGGATTAAATTTAGTACAATTTAAATTAATTTGTCACTCACTGTCTTAATACTCAAATTCATATTCATTATTCAGATTTTCTTTTTCTTTTTACAGTACTGATAGCGCTTAGTAGACCATTTTATTGTAGTCAACTATCCACTGTCTAATATATTGTTTAGTCTATTTCTTACATTCATACTTTATGTCAACTTCAATTTCTCTCAAACTAACATCCTAATTATTATAAACAGGTTTGAGTGTGAGATCTGGATTATTTAATCTACATAAAAATATTAGATATAATTTTATATTTCTTCAGTTGATTTCCTATAGTGGTGTCAGTTGGACCTTTGGTCAATACCTAGTTTCATAGAATCTTGAAAGGCGCAGATCACTTATCTATTGTAACTGCCCTTCACAAGCTGTCATTTGTCACATGTCACCCCAATATTTCCGCCTCCGCCAGGCTGGGAGCCATTCTGTCTCCGGCTTCTATAATATAAAAATGTAGCTTCTCCAATGTAAAACTGTCCCAGTTTACATGTATGACATTCGGTTATTGCTGGATAGGCCACAATTGACGAAGTAAGTCTATAAACGTTAATCACATAAAAAACTTTTTTCAACTATAAACTTGGAGTTTTTATCCAAGTGAATTAAAATTTCTTTTTTAAAAAACGTTTCTTGGCTTATTTCAGATGCCCCTGAGGATGATCTTGTGATCGAAAGTACTTGGGCAAGATTTAATTAAATACTGTGTTCGATATTTGCCTTGTGTACCATCAAAGTTCAATTATTCTCTTGCCAGCACTTACGTGGAAAGATTCTAATTTATTTCCTGTGCAAATATCTAGGCGGAATATATTGTTTATTTTAGACAGAAGAAGTTTATTATAAAGGTAAATTATATTTTTCTGTTTTTATAATATACAGGGTAAAGCGAAAATGCTACATAGTAATAATAAAATATTTTACGTGTTTTCTATTCTTTTATATAATGTTAAAAATTGCACTTTGACAGATACCCTTCTAAGAAAACTTGAAGCATTTAAATTTTTTGGGTGTATCTTGTTGGATACATAAAATCCGTAACAAGGTTGTTTTGCAGCGAATGGGAAAAATTGAGAAACTGGTCAGAACAGTTAAAAATAGCAAACTGGAATATTTTTCTATGCTATGCGTTACCCAGTGAGATATAATATACTTCATTTAATAATACAAGGCAAGGTAGATGGAAGAACACGGCCAGGTTGAGGACCAATGTCGTGGCTTAAAAACCTGGGAGAATGATTTAACAGATCCTCTGGATCCCTTTCCCGAACTGCGGCCAAGATTAGTATAGACTATTTGATAGACATGGCACGATAATCAAGCAGGGCTCAAAAATAAGCAGAATAACAACAAAATATCATAATAGACTTTGAGAGGTGAGATAAAAAATATAGAAGAGTATGTACTTATACCTAGATCACACGATCAAACTAGGCAAACAAAATCAAACAGTAGAGATATCTAGAAGAATCCGAAACACCTAGTATAAACTACTCAATCGACGACTATACACTTGGAAAGTCCCATTTGATGATGGCAATAACTCGACTTCGGCAAATATGCAAATAAAAATGTAGAAAATATGCGCATAAATATGCACGTGTTTACCCGAAAATATGCAAATATTTTACAAAATATGCATACAAATAAATAAAAAAATCGTAAAATAATAACAATTTTATTTAAAAAAAAGTGTACATAACTAAATATTTCCTACTATTCATTAAGATTTACATTTATTTTAAGTAACTACATCATTTTTAAGTATGAATAAACTTATTTAGAATTATGGTAACAATAAATGACCAAGTGGTGTTCAAAATTTTCTAACAAAAACTTGTGGCTTCTGTCTGAGTACATATATTTATATATGGAAAAAACTTCGTTCAACATCAACTGATGTAACGGGAGCATTTTTCACACTAACCAAAACATTTGGTTCTAAATTAATTGTTTCCGAAATATTTCCAGCTAGAACACTGACTACTTCAGAAAGAATATGGTAACCTTTATTTTTTTCCATAGTAGCTTCAAATTTTTTTAAAATATCTTTTCCAATATTACCTCTAACGTTCCGACAACATGACGCAAATTATTTTATTAATGCTGTACTTTCGAACAATGACAGTTTTGGTGATTCTAACTGAGTAATTGTTTTTTGAACAAAACTAAAATTTGATTTTATAAATGAAAGTTCTTGTTGAAGCAAGTTACTCTGAAAAGTTTGTTTAGAATCCAAAAGATATTGGGAACTTTCATCTGTTAACGTATCAATTATGTTCTTTATTTTAACAAAATGATCTGCATAAAAATAAGCCGCTTTTAACCATGTTCCCCATCGCGTTAAAATAGGTTGTGGTGGAAGAGGAATGTTGGGTAGCATTTCTTTATAAAGTTGAATTCTTATAGGAGATTTAAAAAATACTTTTTTGACACTGGATATCATGATATTTACAAGAGGAAACTTTTTTCGTATTTCCTCTGCAACTCTGTTTAATCCATGCGCTACACAAGTAACATGTATTAAATCTGGGAAAAATATTTTTAAGTTTTGTCCTGCTTTCACCATATAAAAAGCAGCATCCGATAAAATAAGCAGTAATTTATTAGAAGGAATAGTTGTCGAAAGAAAAAAAAGTTGCTAATGTTTCTTGTATAAAACGCGAAATTGTTAAAGCATTTGTTTTCTCAAGTTGCTGGCATGAAATAAGATGAGATTTTGGTAAGGTATCTTCTTTAAGAACACCAATCAATAAATGAGCAATATACTTTCCTGAGGAATCAGTGGTTTCGTCTACAGATATGTAAAAATAATTATCTGCAATTTCTTCCTTAATATTAATTAACACCGACGAGTATAGCCCGTTCACATTATTTCTTCTTAGAGACCGATCACTTGGAACATTAAGTTTGCAATATTTTTTTAGAAACGAACTAAAATTTACATTTGCTAATTTTGAAAGCGGTATGTTTGCAGACACTAATGCGCGACATAAGTCTTCATTAAAAGTTTCTTGCTCATCTAATTTTTTTGAAGTAGATTGGAAACATTTAGCCATTGAAGTTTGATGTTTTCCTCCTATTTTTCCTTTTTCTGCAATGTGTGAAGCAGTTCTCACATGTTGGTCTATCTGAAATTTCTTCTCACATGCTATCTATAAATAAAAATAAAAACCTTTATTTTAACCCAATCTTTAAAATATAAAAATATACAAGGTGTTAAATGCAGTATTAATCCACAAATTAGTTTTTGTTACTAACCATTAGTACATCATACAACTTATTTTAAAATTCAACAAAAGTTTTTTTTTTGTTAATTCAATTACAATAAAAATAATTGTGTTTTAGAATAGCTGACTTCATAAAAAAAAGTAAAGGTGAAAAATTTTTCTAAATACACACCATTGTATTGTACCATGGACAATTTTTTCTCACTAAAGGAAGCTATTTTTCATTTAAAAACAACATACGAGTACTAAATTTCAAGTAAATACGTTTATTGGTTTTAAAGTTATTGTTGTTATTAACTAAAAGAATTTAATTTTTTTAAATTTTAACACCCTGTATCTCGAAAAGTAAATAAGTTTGACCCCTCATTAACTATATCGTTTTGTTCAATTTTTCGAGAAGTATCTACAGTCAAACGTTGTAAGTGTCATTTGGAAACACCCTGTATGTATGAAATATTAGATATTTAATAGAAAATATTAGATACTTACAATTTTGCCACAGACTGAACAGTAGATTTTTCCCATATCCATAGACAGCTCTTTATAAGGTTTAATCCAAGTTGAAGCACTGGTTGTTTTAGGCATTATAAAATCACAATCTTCCTTTTTGTTACGCACAACGAGTGTTTACGCTTTGAATATCAAAACAAAAATGATTTACAAATCTGAGCATCAAATTAGAAATGTTTAGGTACCTAATTTAATAAACTGGGAGATTTTGGAAAATCCCTAAATTAGGAACAAAACTATTAGCCGTTTACCTGCCGTTAAGATACAATAAATTGTAGATAGATTTGGGGATTAGATCATAAAATGCAAATGAGCGAACCCTTAGCGATTATCCAATAACTGAATGCTTCAGTAACCGAGACTTTCTAAGAATGTTGAGGGCTACTTAAATTAATCTTCTTTGAAATTGTAAATGTTTTGTACCTATAGAGATTACGTACTTAGATCATTTCTTGCTTAAAATGACTACAAAATTTTATACAAGAATTGAAATAAATTGGTATGTTTAAAAATTTTCAAGTACAGTATAAAAATCTGAACTTTCATGCACTTTATGCAAACTTTTATACAAATATGCCAAAATATAAAATATTTGCATAAAATATGCACAATATGCAAAATATGCGATATGCATATTTGCCGAAGTCTAGCAATAACAGTGAGTCCGCAAGAAATCAAATAGACCAGAATTGAACAATAGAATAAAAAACATCGGAGAACAACTAGAATATCCAGAAGAACTATGGAGTGAATTTAAAAACCAAGTTAACGAAATCTCCACAAACAATGCTTATAGAATCTTAATCAAGAAAAATAAAACGTCGACTGATAAAATGTAATGAAACAGAATATAAACATCCGCACAAAAGAATAAAAAAGTAGATCAAATAAGCCAAAGATAAATGGATGAGAGAAATGTGCTACGAAATGGAGAATGTAATATCTAAACACGACTTATTTAATGGGCACAAAAAAACTAAAAGAAATGAGTAGCATATTTAAAAAACGAGTTCCCTCTGTACTCGTTAACAGTAATAACAAAATTATTGTAAATGAGCACGAAATAAGAAAAGAATGGTAGCTGTATATATCAAAGTTATTTGAAGATGGCAAGAAAAATATTGCTGAATTCTACCAAAACTGTACTGACAGCCTAGAAATTATAAAATGCGAGGTAGAACACGCTATAAATAATGCTAAAATTAGAAAAGCTGTGCTCCAATCGATACACCAACTGAGTTGCTGAAACTAATGTAGGATGGTAACATAAAAGTAGTAGTAAAACTTTTTAATTCAATTTATAACACCGGAGTGATTCCCATAGATTGGCTGAAATCAATCTTTGTCGCAATACTTAAAAATCACAATGCGAAAAAATGCTTAGAATATCTTAGCCTAATGAGCCACACTCTTAAAATCATCCTAAGAATACTTCACAACAGAATTAGACGCAAATGCGAAGAAGATCTCGAAGATACCCAATTTGGTTTAAGAAATACTATGGGAACCAGAGAGGCACTTTTTGGGCTTAGTATCCTATTACAAAAATTCCGCAACCAAAGAAAAGATGTATTTGCATGTTTCGTGGACTTCGAGAAGACATTTGATAAAGTACAGCATGTAAAATTAACGCAAATACTGAAAAATATCGAAATAAATGACAAGGATATTGGTGTCATTAAAAAATTGTACTGGAATCAAACTGCTATTGTAAAAATTGGAGATAACTACACCGATGAATTCTCCATATAAGCACGAGTTACAAGCATTACTGGACATTAAGAAAATTGATATGTGTCTTGTTTCTGAAACACATTTCACCAAACCGTCATATATAAAATTTAGGGGGAATACTTTAGGAAAAATATACATCATCGGTGGCGACTTTAATGCAAAGATATCCCACTGGCAGTCTAGGCTAACTACAATTAAAGAAAAAGAACTACTGTCAGCTGTTAAAGAACAAAAGGGTGAAGTAATTACTAATGGTAGACCAACATACTGGCCCACCGATAGGAACAAAATTCCAGATCTGACAGATATCTTTATTTACAAAAATATCTCAGCTAACTATTTGGATATCAATGACTGCTGGAACGAACATGAACTCTGATCACTCACAGATAATTTTAACGATAAGTTATACAGTGATCAAAAAAGAGTTCAATCCAGTATTGACTAATAAAAAAACTAACTGGGAGAGCTTCAAACGAAACCTTGAACATAAAATTAATCTTGCTGTGCCATTGAGAAATACGAGGCAACTTGATGACGAATTAGAAGTTTTTATAAAAAATATCTAACAGGTAACTTGGGAAAATACTCCTACATTAACTTCTAGAACAAAAATAAACATCTTTCAAAAAGCCATTAGAGAACTTATAATGGAAAAAAAAGTTAAGAAAAAAATGGCAGCAATACAGAGCTCCACAAGACAAAACTAGTCTAAGCAATGTTACATAAAATCTAAAAAAGGGAGATATAGAATATTAAAAATTTAACAATTGATTCCTTTTTAAGTAATTAAACAGCCGACCAGAATACAGATTATTCGTTATGGAAGGCAACAAAAATAATGAAGAGACCAATTATTCAATCTTCTTCTATCATGTTGGGAAACGACAACTGGACTAGAAGTGACGAACAGAAAGTAGAGCGATTTGCAAATCATTTAAAAAGCACGTTTGAAATCAACGACAATGATGGTGAAAAATAAAGATGGGAAGAACCATTCCAAACCGAAAAAGGAGTAACGTTGACATCATTTAAAGAAATATCAACAGAGATAAAAGAATATAAATCCTAAGAAAGCTCCATATAGAAAGAAACAGATAAACTGATAAAAAACAAAGCTCCAGATACAAAGAAACAGATAAACTGATAAAAAATAAAATAAGAGAAGCTAGAGAAAGATGGCTAAGTGAGCAATGCCAGGAGTTGGAACAATTGGAGAGAAAATATGACTTTTTTAATGTACACAAAAAGATTAAAGAAATGACAGGAAGGAGAAAAACAACACAGACAGGACAGATCAAAGATACAGATGGTTTAATTATAACAGATTTACAACAAAAAATGAACCGATGGACAGAATACATATCACAACTGTTTAATGACAAAGATAGACAAGAAATCTCAAACGAATATACAGATGATACAGGGCCTGATATAATCAGAGAAGAAATAGAATATGCAATCAAACAAGCAAAAAGTGGTAAGGCCCCCGGTCCTGATGAAATTCCCGTAGTACTGCTCAAATTTATGGACGATGAATCTATTAAAATACTCCTAGATCTATTTAACACAATATATAGAACTGGAATAATACCTAGGAATGGCTCTGTTCGACCTTTATACTACTGCCAAAAAAGGCAAATACAAAGGAATGCAACGAATATCGTACGATAGCTTTGATGAGTCATGCTCTAAAACTGTTCTTAAAAATAATCCATAATAGGATCTATAGAAAATTAGACGTAGACATCAGTAACACTCAGATGGGATTCACAAAAGGGCTGGGTACAAGGGAGGCTCTGTTTGCAATTAACGTTCTCTCATCGATATGCTTAGACATGAACCAAGAAATTTACGCCTGCTTTATTTATTTCGAAAAGGCCTTTGACAAAGTACAACATGAACCACTAAGACAAGTTCTAATAAAGAAAATTATAGACAGCCGAGATATTCGAATTATATGCAATCTATATTGGAATCAAACAGCAAATGTCAAGGTTGATGACAGACTAACAGAAGAAATTCAAATCCGTCGAGGAGTCCGGCGGGGATGTATCTTATCGCCACTTTTATTTAATCTGTATAGTGAAGCTATCTGTGAACAAGCACTCGAGGAAGAAGATCATGGTCTGATAATAAATGGTGAGACGATCAACAATATAAGGTATGCTGACGGTACAGTTCTCCTAACGGAAACGCTAGTAGAACTACAACATCTCGTTCAAGTCTCAATATATACTGTAACAGTAACGGTTTGAAAATTAATTTGAAAAAAACTAACGATTGAGCGTGTGTCCTGTTATAAATATCTAGGTGCTTGGATCACAGACGATACTGATCAAATAAAAGAGATTAGATGTAGAATAGAAATCGCTAGATCAGTCTTTAATAGAATGCGCAAACTCTTTTGCAATCGTGATATTAATATAAAATAACGAATACGAATGCTGCGGGGTTGTGTCTTTTCTACCCTGTTATATGGAGTTGAGGCTTGGACACTAAAACAGTTGACCATAAAAAACATCGAAGCTTTCGATATGTGGTGCTATAGGCGCATTCTCAGAATATCATGGATGGACCGCGTCACTAACACGCAAGTACTCCAAACTTTAGACAAAAGATGCGAAATTCTAAATGAGATAAAAACTAGAAAGATGGAATACTTAGGGCACATTGTGAGAGGTGAAAAGTACGAACTTTTAAGAAACATTAGGCAGGGCAAAATTAAGGGCAAAAGAAGTGTGGGAAGAAGAAAAATATCGTGGCTTCGTAATCTACGTGAATGGTTCGGGTGTAGTTCGATTGAACTTTTTAGGCGCGCTGCTAACAAAGTCGCAGTGGCCATGATGATTTCCAATCTCCGTTAGGAGTGGCACGAGAAGAAGAAGAAGAAGAAGAAGAAAGCTCCAGGATATGATTTCCTAAGAGAAGAACTATTAATTCTAAAAAAATTTAATTTTATAAAAAAATCTACCAAGAAAAGCCATAGTTAATCTGACACACCTACCAAATGCTGCTTTTAGATTAATGTTCCCAGACTCTGAAAAGTAGAAGAAGTTCTTATGATCGCGAAACCAGGTAAACCTCCTAATGAAGTGACATCCTATCGACCAATATCACTCCTTCCGGTGATGTCAAAACTATTTGAAAAACTTCTATTGAAAAGATTAAAACCAATAACAGAAAGAAAAAATCTTATACCAAATCATAAATTTTGTTTCAGAAATAAACATTCTACTATAGATCAAGTTCAAAGAATAACGAATATAATAGAAAACATATTAGAACAAAAGAAAGTCTTCTTCACACTCTTCTTGGATGTAGCACAGACGTTTAAGTCTGGCATAAGGGTTTAAACTATAAACCAAGAACGTTCATGCCTAAACAGTATTCAGAAATCTTAGAATCATACATTGCGAATAGATATTTTAGAGAAAAACAAGAAAAAGTCTACACCGATTTAAGGTAGATCAAAGCTGACGTGCCACAAGGGAGTGTATTAGGTCCGGTACTGTACCTATTGTATACGTGTGACATTCCAGAGCTACTGGAATGTTACATGTATACACTGGAATACTAGATATAGAACACACTAGTGAAGAAACGACTAATAAGTTGCAACTATCAGTAAATATAATACATACCTGAACCAGAAAATGGCGAACAAAATTAAATGAACTTTGAAAATAAGGCTATTATCGAGCACAAGTTAATTAAATCTAGCCCAAGTACTTTCGCTTAAAATAGCATCTTCAGGGGTATTTCGTCAAAATGTAAACTATCCGGCAAGCGTAGAATGTGGAAACATTAATAAAGACATAAAATTGTACAAAACACTACAAACAGTTTAAAATTACTTGAAGATTCTACGCTACATTCTCTGTCAGTATCCCTCCAGATACTTTTCATTTAATATGTTTTTATTATTCGGCATTTTAAAAAGTATTTGAAAATGTAGGATGACAAAAAATATTAGCCATTAATTAATTATAATGAATAAAATAAAAATATAATGAAAACATCACATCTATTAGTTTCACATTAGTTTTACGATGGCAATAATATACCTACGTTTTAGAAATAAAAAAAACTTATATTTAGGTAATTTGTAATAAACTATAATCTACTTGATTAAAACACAATTAAAGTATCAAGTTACACCCTCAAAACACTCACCCTTAAGATGTATTTTCTTAAAATAATATTGGCAACGCAGCACATAAAAAGAACACTGACAATGCCACGCCTTCTTCGGGAAGTTGGTATTGATTTGTTATACAATTTTCATCCCTTCAAACGTGATGTTCTCAACTCAAAAGGATTTTTCATTGTAACAAAATCATTCACAGTCTATTAGTACAATGATTTAAATACAATAAATACTCACGTGACCTGTGAGAAGTAATCAATACATGAAGTCGAGATTTGACAACTTCCTCCATTGATACAATAGGATGGTGATAACATGGTATAGGTTGGTGGAGTACTTTATGTTTTGGTGTTTAAATGTTAAAACTGCATGGAACATTTAAATCTGCTCATTTAACCTATTTATGTTGCTTTACAACAGCTATGAAACGCAATGAGTGTTTTTAATGTTATATGTGAATAAAAAATATTCCAAATAAAGAAGAATAATAATGATCTCAATAAATTGACTGACGTTATTATATTATTATAAGAATACTCATTCTAATTATTCCAAAAAATCCTGTCTGACAGTTTTATACAGGGTGTTTCTATGTTCGACAGACTACGCTCTATTCGAGAGCTCTCGCTATTTGATGCATTTTGGTAAAGTAAGGAGTATTAGATCGGGGCGCACCTGTTTTGAGGTGGATGTGAGAGGTGGCATTCTGATTTTTGCAGAACAAGTTGTGTGATAACTTTAATAACAATAATTTACTTATATTCCTTCTCAAATAAGCAGGAAATAAAAAAAAATTATTTAAAATTTTTAAAAATGATTAAGAACATCGTTAAAGATAAGACTGGTTAAAAATGTTTTAATATATTTCCCTTTGTGCAAAATAGCAACAAATGCAAGAAAGGGGTAAACAAGCCTGTTTTCATGCACTGTTTTTCAACAACTTAAATTGCACTTAGGACCTTCGTAATCCGCTTAGAAAATCTTTCATCATCATCAGCCTCTCTCAACTCACTGCTGGACATAGGCCTCCCCTGTTTGTATCCAAAGTGTTGTGCTTGCTGTATCCAGTTTTTTGTTGTCTTTCGTAAGTAGTCTTGCCATCGTGTTGGTGGTCTTTCTCTGCTACGTTTATCGGCTCTTGGTCTCCATTCAACTAGTTTGCGAGTCCATCTTCCGTCCTTCATTCTGGCAACATGTTAAGTCCATTTTCATTTTAAGTTACAGCTTTTTTCAATGACGTCTATGACTTTGGTCTTAGCTCGTAGATCTTCGTTTCTAATCCTGTCTCGCAGAGTGGCCCCTATCATTGATCGCTCCATTCTTCTCTGCGCTACTCTTACTCTTTTGTGAGTTTTCCTCTGTGAGCGATAATGTTTCTGCACCATAGGTCATCACCGGTGGCACGCATTGGTCGAAAACTTTTTTCTTCATATTAGTTAGGATGTCACTCTTAAAAACGTTTCTAAGAGCTCCGTACGTTGCCCATCCTTATATTATTCTTCTGGATACTTCGGTTGTTTGATTGTCCTTACTTATTTTAATTTTTTTAATTTCGGGACCCAGATATATATATATATATATATATATATATATATATATATATTTATATATATATATATATATATATATATATATATATATATTTATATATATATATATACATATATATATATATATTTATATATATATATATATATATATATATATATATATATTTATATATATAATATATATATATATATATATATATATATATATATATATATATATATATATATATATATATATATATGTATATATATATATATATATATATATATATATATATATATATATTTATATATATAGATATTTGTCTACTAGTTCTATTTTTTTATTTTGTAGTTCAAGGTGTTTACTTGGTACTAAGTTCGTCATATATTTTGTTTTTGTTATATTTATTTTTAAACCTATTTTATGACAGGTCGCACTATGTTCTTCCAACATTCTCTTTGCTTGTCCCAAGTCGTCTGCAATCAGGACTATATCGTCTGCGTAGCTTAGGCTATGGCATCTTAGGCTGTAGCATCTCTCCGTCCACATTTATTCCTTTGTCACCCCATTCGAGGGTTTCGATCGCTTTTTCTAGAGACGATATGAAAAGTTTAGGTGACAACGTAAGGCTTGATACAAAAATGAGACATTTGAGATGCTATGTGTTCTCTGTGTTGTTGTATGGGGCGGAGGCATGGACGCTTACAGACGCCACTATTAAAAAACTTGAAGCATTTGAGATGTGGCTTTATAGAAGAATGCTGAGAATATCATGGACAGCAAGGATCACGAACAAGGAAGTTCTAGAAAAAATGAAGAAGGAACCAGAGATTGTGTTTACGATCAAACGCATAAAATTGCAATATCTGGGACACGTTATGAGAAATCAGCACCGTTACTCCCTGCTACAGTCTATATTACAAGGTAAAGTCAAAGGTAAGCGAGGACCCGGTAGAAGAAGAATATCATGGCTGCGGAATTTAAGAACATGGTTTAAGAAAACCTCAACGGAGCTGTTTCGAGCCGCAGCGAGCAAGATTATGATTGCCAATATGATTTCCAACATCGGAAACGGATAGGAAACAGAAGAAGAAGAAGGTGACAACGTATCAACTTGTCGGATACCTTACATATTCGGATATATTACATATATTACATATTAGCCTCGAATATCGGCTATCAATGCGGCTCTCGTTTAGTACTTCTATAACACTGTCGAGTTCTACTGGGTCGAATGCTTTGTGGAAATCTACGAATGTTAAAACTGAGGGCTTGTTATATTCGATAGATGAGTTGTTTTACTGTTTGGAGGCGATCGTTGGTTCCAAAGTTTGCTCTGAATCCAGCGTGTTCTCTACTTTGATATAGGTCCAATTTCTTATCTAATCTTGTGGTGATTACTCTCGTGAAAAGTTTATAAAGATGGTTTAACAGACTGATTAGTCGGTAATTTTCCAGACCAGTTTTTTATCATTTTTTATGCAGAATAATTGTTTTGGCTCGATTCCATTTAGATGGTATGGATTTCTTTGTCAAACATAGATTAAAGAAATCTTTTATTTTCCTCATTAGAGGTTCACTGCTATTCTTAACAGCCTCGATCACAATTCCATCATCTCCTGGTGATTTATTGGATTTCATTTTATTCATCGCTTGTCTAATTTTACTGAGAGTTATTTCTGGCATTAGTTCAGAGCCTTGATTTAATATTGTTTTGCTTATTGTATCTTTTAGATGTGTTTGGTTCATCCGTCTGCTTTTATAAAGTTCCCCATAGAAGTCTTCTACTATTGTTAAAAGCTCCTCTCTATTTGTTGTTATTTCTCCCTTTTTGTTTTTTAATTTAATGATCTGACTTTTTCTATTATTTAGTTTTCTTCGCAGACTTTTTAGGCCTTCATTATTTTTTATGGTATGTTCGATCTTTAGTGTATGTACTTTCTTAAGTCTTTTCTTATTGCTTTCCTAACTTCCCTGTTTATCTTTCTCTTTTGCTCTCCATTTGTATCATTTCTTTCTGTAAAAAGATTTCTTTGTTTCTTTATTTTTTGTAGTTTCTTTAGTTTTTCTTTATTCTTAATTCTGGGACAGTGTTTTCTCATGCTTTCTCCAATGGTTTGCGTAATATGTTGGTTTAGTGCATCTATATTTTTGTTACGAGATATGTCTGTGTTGTTTCTCAGTTTGGTTTCGATGTCATTTTGATATTCTTTAATATCTCTAGGTTGGGTCCATATTGGTATTGGTTTTGTATTTACTAATTTGCATCTCTCTTGTTTTGTGCTTATTTTAACTTCTGCTCTTACCATTCTATGGTTGCTACCAGTGTTGAATGCATTTAGGACCGTTACGTCTTGGATGATTCCTTTTTTGTTAGTAATATTATAAAGTCAATTTCGATTTTTGTTTTATTATCTGGGCTGGCCCAGGTCCATCTTCTATGCGGTTTCTTAGTTTCTTATAGAAAAAGCTATTTATCTCTTCTTCTCTTCTTAGGGTGTTTGTCCGTTCCGAACGTTGGCTATGACGCCTTTGTTGGATGCTATACGAAATAGCTGTGTTGAGATCTTTCTATACCATGCTCTCAGGTTAGCCTGGGGCCCCTTTTCCTTCAATTTTACCTTGTAAAATGCATTGAAGTAGCTCGTATCTGCCTCGATTTCTCATCACATGACCCAAGTACTACAGCTTACGGCCTTCACGATCTTGACCAAATCCGCAGTTGTGTTCATCCTTCGCAGTACTTCTTCATTGGTGACTTTGTCTGTCCATGGTATCTTCAAGATCCTTTTGTATGACCATAGCTCAAAAGCCTGAAGTTTTGATATAGTTTCCGCCTTCAATGTCCACATTTCTATTCCGTACAGAAATACTGAGTACACATAACATTTAAAGGAGCCTTATTATAAGGAGCCTTATTTTTGTTTCTAGGGTGAGGTCATGGCTCTTGAACACAGAACTCATAGTCAAGAGTGCACTCTTTGCCTTTCCGATGCGACATTTAACTCTTGGTTTGTCACACGACTCATTGATTATAGTTCCCAAGTAGTTGTATTGTGAGACTCGTTCAATTCTCATTTGGTTCACATACAGATTTGCTTCAGTTATGTTTTCCTTGCTGATGAACATTAGCTTGGTTTTGCTGGTGTTTATATCCAGTCCATATTTTCTACTTGTTTCCGTTATTTTGTTCATTAAGTTTTACAGCCCTTCTATGGTATTGGAAAACACTATTGTATCGTCTGCATACAGCAGGTTATTGAGCTTGACTCCATTTATTGAGATACCTTCATCAATATCTTTTAGAGCCTCTTCAAAAATGTGCTTCGAGTACAGATTAAATATCAGTGGTGAAATTATGCACCCCTGTCTCACTCCCTCTAATATTTTAACCTGATCTGTATATTCTCCATCTATTCGGAGTACCGCTGATTGATTCCAATACAGGTTAGCTATTATTTTTAAGTCTTTTCCGTCAATTCCTGTCCTCTTCAGCACTTCCATTATTTGTTCATGTCTGACTATATCGAAAGTCTTCTTGTAGTCAATCAGGCATGCAAAAACATTACACCTGACATCTCTACATTTCTGAAACACTATCTGCATGCTAAATAATGCTTTTCTCGTACCAACGGCGTTTTTTGAGCAATGGTACGAACTCCGATTTGAGCCACTCTACTGGTATTTTTCCTGCCTTGTATATTTCATTAAATATTTCAGTTATTATTTTATTTGTTCTTCATCTAATAGCTTCAACAGTTCTACAGGAATTTCATCAAGTCCCGTGCCTTTCCATCCTTTATTTGTCTGACGGCTGCCGTTCTTTTTTCTGGTAGGATTTCGGGACCTGAATTTTCTTCAATGGTGGGCTCTTGTATTGTTCTAAGGTCATGGAAAAGCTTCTCCAAGTATTCTTTCCATACGTTTTTTTATATTCCTCTGGTTATGGCAAGATTGCCTTTATCATCTGTCATTTTTCCGCTGTTACGTTTTTGGAACTTTCCAGCTATTACCTTCACCTTTCGATGAACATCGAAGTTATTATATCGACTCTGATACTCCTCTATTTCTTGACATTGTTTTGTTTTTTGTTTCTCTTTGGCTTCTCTTATTTTTCTTCTAATGATGGTATTATTATTCTTGGAGATTTTCTTTGTTTTTTTCACTGATCCATGGGTTTAAGTATTTCATTTGTCATCCACGCTTTCCATTTCTCTGTATCTTTCTTCAGGTGCTGTTCTTTTATCTCTCTCACTATTTCTTGTATGATGGTCAGACTTTCCTCTAAAGTTCCTGCATTTTTGCATTTTAGCACCTTTGTATTGAAATTTTCACTCACCTTCAGTCAAATATTGGGATCTTTTGGCTTTCTAACATCATATTTCTTCATCGACTTACTTGTAACCTTCTTCATTCTGACTTTGAAATTACCTACAACGGGTACATGATCGGAATTTATGTCTGCCCCCGGGTATGTTTTGACAGATGTACAGCTGTTCCTATACCTCTTATTTACTAGCATGTATTCATTTGGACTAGATTATTCTGAAGGAGAAAACCAATTAAGGTCTCTGCTCTTTCATTCCATCCATTTAGTTCAAATGTTCAAATAATGTTTCTTCTGGACATGCTTTGATTCCTGTTTTCGCATTGAAATCACCATATATTATCACATGTTGTGTGGATACGTCGTTTAGGGCTTTTGAGATATCGTCAAAGAATTCTTCGACTTCTTCATCCGAATTGGTGGTCTTTATAATAATATTTAGGAAAATCTTTATAATATACAAAATTTGTTTACCAAATTGTATTAAAATCGATTAAACAAATTTCGCAAAATAAGTTTGTAATCCAAAATAAAAAAAATAAAACTCATTTAAGGTCTTTAGAAGTCGTCTTCTTTAAATTCTTTAAAATCTGAATTTTTTAACTTTAAAAAAAATTGAAATTTCTAACAAAACCTTAATCATATAGAAAATTGCCAATTTGTTTACACATAAAAAACTCTTCACCCATTCAACGCACCTTTGCAACCGCCATTTGCCGTCCACCATCTGCTGCAAAACAACCTCGTTACGAACTCTATCTACTCAACTTATTCTCAAAACTCTTCAAAACACCCAGATTTCAAAGGCTTCAAATTGTCTTAGAAGTGTATCAGTTAAAATCCAACCATTAAAATCATATAAAACAATAGAGAACACATATCATCTTACTAATGTAATTTTCAGTCTAAACGTAATATTGTTTCCATGTAAGATTTTCTTCATCTTAAAAAACGTAGCTCTGGCCTTATCTATATCATATTCTAATTTCTTTGCTTATTTACCTGTTTCTCATATAGATTACAACCAAGATAAGTGATAGTGTTCAGTGGTTGTTTCGGCTGTTGTTTCTCTACAGTTGTTCTCTATAAGCTAATAACACTTCTGGTGGTATTGGTGTTTTACTGACAACCATAACCTTGGTCTTTATGGTGTTTAGCTTCAGTCCACATTTATCACACGTTATGGTAATCTCCTATTAATCAGATACTAAAGTTCCTCGTAACTGTTTGCAATTAATACCGTGTCATTTGCGTACTTCAAATTATCGATAGTGATAGAGGTGATGGATTTTGACAAGAGCTATGAATCATGCTGATGCACTACACAAGTTTACCTGTTATTTACAAGGTCATAGCTCTGGTCAAAATACATTACCTATACCCTTAACCCTCCTTTCCACGGGTGGCTTTCTTGTTACACAAATCTACAGGTGGGGTCTATCACGACCAAATTTTAAATATTATTTTTCTCATTAAAAAAAGTTTTTTTAAACTATTTTTAAGGAAACTTACTGATGTAACGTTGTACTACCTAAATGTACATATATAATATGTGTATCAATATATATTGGTATAGCTTACTGCGAAATAACTACCACCACTATTGTTTTATAAGAGTTTATTAAAAAAAATCATGAACGGTAAAATACAAAGAAAAATATACATATATGACAATATTATGACTCTATAACTTACAGTAATACAAGTAAAATCCAAAATTAAAATTCGAAACAGAAAATAGAAGGGGTTAAATATTGTTAATTTTGTTCCTACACAATCGGCACAACATGATTTTATATGTTTCAGATATAATCAGTTTTTGCACACTGCACAAAATACCTAGTTTTTCGATTTTTACAATACTTACATTATCACCGTTTTCCCGGGGCTGGGTCATTCCTCGTCGTTTGCTCAGAAAATTTTGCAGCAAGTAACCGTGATGTTCTCGTTATACGCATACATATCGCTCATATTTTCATATTTTTCTGGACTAACACAATTCCTAAAGACTTCAGAAACAATTGACGAGAAGACCGAAATTCTGCATTCGTATCTTTGTACATAATAAATGCATTTATAGCTGCAATATTAGCCAAGCCATAGCACAAAACAAGAAACGCTCACCCACGGGTGGGGTCTGTCAGGATAGTTTTACAGGTAGCAATTGAAGGGATTCATACAATTTTACCAAATTATGTGTGTACTATTCAGTGCCATTAAAAGGTACACCGAGTCTAGGAAAAAATACAAAAAAAATGAAAAAATTAAGCAATTTCATTTATAGTTGTACTAATAGACCCCACCCGTGGGAAGGAGGGTTAATTTTGATACCACATTGAACACTATCCAGTGTTTTATTAAAAATGAACCACAAATAGAAGTTAAATATTAGTGGGGATAAGATGCAGCCCTGTATTACCGTTTTTCGCATTTGAATCTTTTCAGAATTATCCTAGCTAATCATGATGTTTACACGTTGATGCCAGTAAAGATTTTTAATTATAAGTCTGTCTTTATCAACAACTACCTGCCGAAGACTGCCTATCATTTCAGTATGTTATACTCAATCAAAGGCCTTCTCAAAACACACATTTAAACTGGATGGCTGACATCTCTGCATCTTATAACTTGAATACTAAATAGTGCTTTCCTGGTTTCAAGGTTATTGCGGAAACCAAACTTCATGTCATTAAGTTGATCTTCTATTTTTTGGCGATCTTCTAGATCCTTGAGTGCAAAAGTCGAAAAAATATTTTTAAAACATAACTCATTAACCTAACTGTTAGATAGTCACATCTTTTCGCATGTTGTTTTTAGGTATCGTCACAAAAGTCGACAGAAGCCAAGCCGTTGGTATATAGCCAGTTTGATAAATTTTATTAAAACGATGAAGACGAGATCGTCACATGAATTTTCGTTAGTTACTTTCGTTACTTTATGAAAGACAAATCCTCTATCAATTGCATGCACGCAATTAAGAGTAGAAGGATTCTGTGTTAGTTCTTGAAAATTGTACAATTTTTATTTATAATTGTGATTTTTGAAGCACATTATCTTTAAAAATTAAAAGAAGACCTTGGGCAAAATTCACATTTTGAGTAGTCTTCAAGGTGACCTTGCTTGTCATTCATGGCTACATTAATTCTTTGGAATATTAGTGCTAGATCAAAAATAATTTAAAATAAGTTTTTGAAGATGGAGATTTGCTTTAATGATATAACCATAACCCCATTTTTCCTTTGAAACGTTCATCTACATTATTACTAACAATATCATCATTTTCCACACACCTTTAAAAGTATTACAGTAATTAATGCTCTAATCATGAGACATCTCAGTAGTAAGTGCTGGAAGTATATCTAAAACTATAAATGAAAAAAACTGCAAATTTTAAACAAGATACTTTCTATAATATACAATTTTTTTTTAATGGCAATCGGGCAAAGTGCCCTTCTAGCCAGCAACAAATGTGTAATAACGTTCACTTAATAACCTAATCGAACTAAACTAAATACACTACAATTCTGGAAATTAAAAAAAGAATTACAATGGGAGAGGAACTAGGATTACTTTGTAACGATGAGTCCAAGCCATCACCGTTAAAACCAGCGTGCGCGCGAACCAACCCATGAAGTAGGAGTGTATCGACAGTAGAAAGGGCAAAACTTTGCTATATAAACCGCATTATTTCCTCATAGAGGCAGAATCGTCAGGTGTTAACTGAAGGTTCTCTTCTTCCCTACCCCGGCTTGTGGACGTGTTGAGTTCACAAGTTGTTCCATACCGCCGTTATCCGGAGAGCGTGTTGAGCTCTCCATTACCCGTACTCCGAAGCAGTCGTGTTGAGACTGTCGAGGAGTGTCCTATTAACCCGAATCACTTAAGGGACGTGTTGAGTTCCTTTCTTTTCTTTGTACCTATCGTCCGCTGTTATTAAATCGACACATCGTTCTCGTAAAATTCCGAAAACACACTCTATTGCCGATAACACTAATTTCATACGACAAGGTCAAACTTAATTTGAATAAATAGGCCAGGTACTGAGAAGACTAAACTAAATTGTAAATATGTACATAAGATTTTTGTCAATTTAATTTAAGGAAGACAATAAAGTTTTATTTTTATTTTGAACTCTGTCTCTGACTTTTCAAAAGCTACCCGGATAGTGACTCCTACGAGAGGACGTCACAAATGGCGCCCGAGCAGAAAAATTCGTTTTAAACAATAATACCGACTGAATTCCGAATTTTATTTTCATGAGACAGTACTACATTTAAAATTTTGTTTAAATACAGGGTGATTCACAGTTCAAAAATGACAGACGCTCCGGAAACGTCGAAGGTTAGTTGGGTGTACCTATTAAAGAAAGACGAACTTATAGCCGAATTAACAAACAGAGAACAGTCGACGGAAGGGAATTTCAGCGAGCTAAGAGCGAGATTAGTTGCGATCATCAAGGCACCAACTCAAAAAGGCCAAAACCCAGAGGAAATAGAAGAAAACCAGATGGAAGACAGACAAAGAAAGATGGAAATAGTACGCAAATGGGGGTTACACTTTGACGGTTCAAGAGACCCAATAGAATTCATAGAACGGTTGAAAGAACTCCAGACAGCTTACGGCCTACAAGATACCCACGTCTTACAAGCTCTACCAGAAACATTAAACGGGAAAGCATTACTATGATACAGAAACAATAATAAATATTGGGACGAACTAAAAGACTTCGAACAAGATTTCCGCAATTTCTTCGTTTCCTCCGTTCTCACGCAATCTCTGGAAGCTCAAATCCGGAACCGACTCCAACGAAACAACGAAGGTGTAAAAGACTACATCATTGATATTCAAACAATGATCAGAAGACATGGTGAATTCAATCACCAAGAAGAACTAAACAGGATATACACCAATATGAACCCGAAATACAAGTTGTATATAAAGAGGCAAGACGTATCGTCAACACAGGACATCATCAGACTAGCGGAAGAATATGATATGGTCCAAAAAGAAATATATAACAGAAACAATACAAGGTGTGACTGGACACAGGCAAATAGTCGTAATAACAAAATACAGAATTTCAACAGACAGACTTGTTGTTGGAGATGCGGCCGCAGAGGCCACAATAGAAGAAACTGCAGAGCTATCGCTGTACTCTTCTGCAGTCACTGCGGAACCCGAGGAACAACTTCCAATAACTGCCAATGTAGAAGCCGACCGGAAAACTCCAACAGGACTGGACAAGAAGGAGGCAACCCAGTCAGCATTTAGAGTCCTCCCTAACAACCTCCAGCTACGCACACTATAAAGATCAACGACCCCACACAACGATAACGTTCAGCAACGGTAAAAAGTTAAAAGCACTAATAGACACAGGAGCCCAAAATTCGTTTATAGGACAAAAAGGTAAAAAAATATTGGAACAATGTGGAACAAAAAGCGACAGAAAAGCTTTAAAGATCACGCTGGCAGATGGAAAAACCAGCAACATAGAAATCTGTTTTACAGCAAAATGTTCCATAGACAACGTTTGGAGAAAAGCCAAGCTACACTTTTTACCAAACCTAGCTTCAGAAGTAGTACTGGGAATGCATGAAATAACAAGATGGGGCCTTGATTTATCAAACATCTTAAATAGAAATCGCGTAAGAAGGAGAGAACAATACCAAACCAGGACAGAACACAGATCCAGATCGTACAATGCAGACAATAACCGAATACCGACCAATTCCAGGGTCAACGAAACACCAACCGCAAGATATCCGCTCCAACAGAGAAGCAAGATATTATAACAAAACGACCTACCGACTACCGACCGATACCGCGGTCGAAGACCAGACCGAAAATATACCGACTACCGACCGATACCGCGGTCGACAACCAGACCGAAGATATACCGAACTACCGACCGATACCGCGGCCGACGACCAGACCGAAGATATTCCGTCATACATACCGGAATTCACGAACAGTCCGAAACGAGAGCAACTCGACATCAGTACTACACTAAACAATACCGAAAAAAAACAATTACAGGAATTGTTACTAACAGAATTGGAGAAATTTAAACAAATTAAAGGAACAACACATCTAACCGAACATACAATAAAACTCAAACATAATACACCGATCAAACAAAGATACAGGCCCCGAAACCCGGCAATGCAGAAGATCATAAACGATGAGATAGATAAGATGCTAGAAGAGAACGTGATAGAAAAATCTAATAGCCCGTACAGTTCCCCCATCGTCCTAGTAAAAAAGAAGGATAACAACGGATACAGATTTTGCATCGATTTTAGGAAAATCAACGACATCTCAGAAAAAGATGCCTACCCATTACCGTACATCAATCATATCCTAGAAAAGTTAAAATCTGCAAAATATTTTACCACGTTGGATCTAAAAAATGGATATTGGCAAGTACCACTTTCCGAAGCAAGCAAACCCTTGACCGCTTTCATAGCACCAGGAAAAGGACTATTCCAGTTCAAAGTACTTCCATTCGGATTACACGCCGCCTCCGCTATTTTTCAAAGATTACTAGATACAATAATCGGCCCAGAAATGGAACCACATGCATTCGCCTATTTAGACGACATAATAGTACTGGGGAAAACGTTCGAGGAACATATGGAAAACTTAAAAGAAGTACTTCACAGACTACAGCAGGCCAAACTACGAATTAATATAGACAAATGTAAATTCTGCAAAGAAGAGATAAATTATTTAGGCCATGTAGTAAACAAGACGGGAATAAAAGTGGACGAAAACAAGACAAAAGCCATAGTCGAATAACCCGCGCCAAAAACCGTTAAACAACTACGCCGATTTTTGGGCATCATCTCATGGTATAGGAGATTTATAAAAGATTTTTCACGAACTACAGCCCCTTTAACAAAGCTACTAAAGAAAAAACAACATTGGACTTGGGACAGAGACCAAGAGGAAGCATTCAACAAAATAAAAGTACTACTGACACAAGCTCCAATACTGATCTGCCCGGACTTCCAGAAAAGATTTTTTTTACAATCGGACGCTTCGAACCACGGTTTAGGAGTAGCTTTAGTACAAACAAACGACGAAGGACAGGAACAAGTCATCGCTTACGCAAGTCGAAACCTAACAAAGGCCGAAAAAAATTACAGCGTGACAGAAAAAGAACTACTAGCGATCATCTTCGGTGTAGAAAAGATGAAACCCTACATCGAAGGATACCCATTTTCAATTATCACAGATCATCAAAGTCTACGATACTTACAAACAATGGAAAACCCTACAGGTAGAATAGCTAGATGGGCAATGCTGCTGCAACAATTTGACTTTGATGTCATTTACAGAAAGGGCTCCCAGAACGTCCTGGCCGACGCGCTCTCTAGAGAACCAGTAGATCTGGTTTGCTTAATAAACGTAGAAGATGTAGAACCCGACGAATGGTACAATAAAGCTTTAAATAAAATCCAGACAAATCCGCAACTATTTCCAGACTACTCTATCAAAGATGGACTTCTCTATCGACACTTCTGGGACAAATACGATTTAAAAGAGACAGAGGTATCCAACCCCTGGAAACTATGCATCCCAAACCACAAGAGACAACAACTCCTGGCAGAAAACCACGAGCAACCGACCGCAGGACATCTAGGAATAGCTAAAACAATAACCCGCCTAGCTAGAAAATACTACTGGCCAGGGATGTTTAAAGATGCCGCAAAGTTCGTCAGGAACTGCAAGAACTGTCAGCAATTTAAGCCGCAACAAAGCTTAACTCCAGGCCGCATGCAATCTACACAAATTCCCCCACATCCATGGCACACCGTTTCAACCGACATCATAGGACCCCTTCCAACATCCAGCAAAGGAAACAAATATATAATGACATTCCAGGACACTTTTTCAAAATGGGTCGAAGCCATACCGATCAGAACAGCAACGGCAAAATCAGTCTGTCAGAACTTAAAAGATAAAATCATTATGAGATTCGGATCACCCAAAGAGCTAATATCAGACAACGCAAGAACATACGATAACAGGGAAGTACGAAAGTTGCTAGACGAATTCCAGATTTCTAAAAGAAACATTCCGCCATATTCACCCCAGAATAATCCAGTAGAAAGAACAAACAGAGTAATCAAAACAATGATAGCTCAGTTCTGCGATAATAACCATAAGAAATGGGACACGAGCCTTCCAGAACTACTATTCGCATATAATACAGCTAAACACGATTCAACGGGTTTCTCCCAGCCTTCCTGAACTTTGGACACGAACTAGAAATTCCAAGTAAAGTCGTAAAAACCCCAAACGACACACAACATACCGATCAAAACATAAAATGGCATAAACTACAAGAAAACATTCGAACAACTTACTACAACTTTCGACGAAGAGAGTGGAAACCGACAATAAACGACAAAGTCATGAAAAGGGAATACCAACTCTCAAATGCCGCCAAAAATTTTAACGCCAAATTAGCACCGAAATTTTCAGGCCCATATACTATAACAAAAGTGTGTTCTAATGTAATATTCAAATTAAAACACGACGATAAAAACCGTACAATAACAGCTCATATCAAAGACCTAAAACCCGCATTTACCGATTTCCCTACTCCTTAATCAGTCCAAGCACTTACAGTCAACACCAAGTAGTGACAGTATATTTACAGTTTACCAGTAACCTTCAAGTATAATGTCAGACACGTTAGAAATATATTACAGTGACATAGAAATGGACGGCACAGTTACGCCGCCACCATACACCGTTCCAGAGTTAATATCACCATTGGGGAACGCACCAAAACCTAACACCCCGGGCAAAGGCTGCGAGCCCCTGATAAAGGCTATTTCCAAATTTAAAAACCTTTTCGATGAACCAGCCATGGGCATTACAAAAATTCAGAAAGTCCAGTCAATTCCAGTGTCAATCCCGCTGCTCTCACTAATTCCGTCGCAGCATAAAGGAAAAAAATACAGACTGAGACTCCCGAACCGGGTGCTGAGGATAAAAACCAATAATTGAAGACCCACGAAGGAAGACGTTTTTTTAAGAGAGAGGAAGACGATTTTTTTTTAAGAAGACGATATTTTTTTTTTTAGGGCGGACATTTTTTATTTCGATGTATTGTAAATTGTTTTTTAGGGTAACCAAGTACCTGGCAAGGAATAAAAATAAAAAAATTTCTCCAAGCCATCACCGTTAAAACCAGCTTGCGCGCGAACCAACCCATGAAGTAGGAGTGTATCGACAGTAGAAAGGGCAAAACTTTGCTATATAAACCGCATTATTTCCTCATAGAGGCAGAATCGTCAGGTGTTGACTGAAGGTTCTCTTCTTCCCTACCCCGGCTTGTGGACGTGTTGAGTTCACAAGTTGTTCCATACCGCCGTTATCCGGAGAGCGTGTTGAGCTCTCCATTACCCGTACTCCGAAGCAGTCGTGTTGAGACTGTCGAGGAGTGTCCTATTAACCCGAATCACTTAAGGGACGTGTTGAGTTCCTTTCTTTTCTTTGTACCTATCGTCCGCTGTTATTAAATCGACACATCGTTCTCGTAAAATTCCGAAAACACACTCTATTGCCGATAACACTAATTTCATACGACAAGGTCAAACTTAATTTGAATAAATAGGCCAGGTACTGAGAAGACTAAACTAAACTGTAAATATGTACATAAGATTTTTGTCAATTTAATTTAAGGAAGACAATAAAGTTTTATTTTTATTTTGAACTCTGTCTCTGACTGTCCAAAAGCTACCCGGATAGTGACTCCTACGAGAGGACGTCACAACTTTTTGCACCTAGGGGTCATTCAAGGTGACTCACAGACAGAAAGTGTAGACCACGGAAGGTATAGGTAAAAAGGTAAAATACTTGGTGATTTAACAGAGGTAACGAGCTTAACACCTACATACCTACACTAAAGTTTTAAGTTACACATTTTATTAAACTTAAGAATAATTTTATATGTGATCTAAGTCGCAAACCACATTGCAAGTTTCACAAAGTTCGGTGTTGACTATACCGATTTTATATAAGTGTTGAGGGTAGCTTGCATGTCCGAATTTCAGCCTACATATGGTCACAATATCATTTCTTGTAAAATCATAATCTTGGTGCCAAAAATCTGTCGGAATACTTGGATATAATAGTGTGTATCGTGTGAGGTTATTAGAGCAATAGTTTTTCCAATGCAGTTCCCATTTTGCCTTAAAATTACTCTTAGATATCATTAAATATTTTTGAGCACCTAAATTGTTGTTGATATGCTCTCCTGTTGTAACACTCTCTTTGGCTAAGGAGTCTGCAACTTCATTGCCACGAAGTGCTATATGAGCTTTTACCCAAGTGAATTTAATTCGTATTGACTTTTTTTTAATTTATGACACTTACTTTATTTATTTCTACTTACTTTTAATTCTTTAATAAAAGGATTTGTATCAGTAGCCATCACATTAATTGGGTTAGCAATGCATTTAAGAACAGATAATGAGTCACTCCAAAAATTTATTTTTTAAAACTTGTTTTTTTCGACACAATCGTAGGCATTAATAATACCAATCGCTTCTGCAGAAAAAATGGAAGTATTATTATTCAGTTTTAATTTTTCTTGAACGTTTGTTGATGGTATATAGAATGCACATCCCGTACCATTACTTTGTTTTGATGCATCGGTATATATTTCCAGAAAATCTGATAGATTTTATATGCAGGTGCTTAATATTTTTTTACTTATTAACAAATTTTCATTGTATACAGGAATAATAATTATAAAATAGTTTTTTTTTAAATCACTATTATAACTACTTGTATTTCTAAAAGCCATACATAATTGAGGAGAAGGTTTTTTTAACCAGTACGTGTTAGTTAAATCGTGGTTATTTAATAAGGCTATTTTATCTAACAGAGTACGGTTTTTACAAAAAGACTTAATAATAAATTTTTCTGCTAGCCATTTCCTCCGTAAAAATAGTGGTGGTTCTAGAGCTTCAATCCGAAGTGGTTCCACAGGCGTTGAACACATTGCACCCAAACAGAGTCTCAGGGAAACATTTTGAATTATTTCCATTCGTTTTAGAATGTAAGGACTGGCTGACCCATATAACGTACATCCGTAATCCAAGATGGATCTAATAAAGGCTTTGTAAAAAGTTAAACACGATTGTGGATCTGCTCCCCACCATGTTCTCCTTATGAATTTTAAAAAATGTATGCCTTTTAAATATTTTGATTCTATACTTTGTATAAATGGTTTCCAGTTAGGCTTCTTGTCAAGAATAATTCCAAGATAAGTTACCTTATTTGATACTGGATATAAGGTACCATTTACATTTATGTTATCAATATTGCGTAGATTATGTCTTGTAAAGATGGTAATACTAGATTTTTTAAGGGGTTAAAGAAAACACTAACGATTCAAATTTCAAAGTAGTTAGTTGTATATGTGACGTGAGCTCAGTTATACCTATTTCTAATTTTTTATTAGTGTTATAAACGACAAAATCATCAGCATACTGTATAATATTATAATTATTTTTTTTCCTCGAGAATTTCTTTTGTAAAAACATTAAACAAAAGGGGAGAGATAACGGAACCCTGTGATAAACCTGTGGATGATCGTCTGGGACCTATTACAGAATTGTTATTTGACCTTATATAAACTTTTATTTGTGTTAAAAGGTTGCACAAGACATTACACACTCTCGCAGGGATCTCCCTGAAACAATTTTGAACAAGAAATGCAGCACCTAGGTAATAGTTATTTGAAAAACATAACTGAATGTCTGTTGTTAAATAAGAAACTGCGTCAATAGTACTAAACAGGACAACAAGGAAATAGGCCGATAAGATTCTGCAAGGTTGGGATTTTTGTGTGGTTTGGGGATTGGTACAACTAAAACATTTTTCCACTCCTCAATGACAACGTTTTTTAACCAAATATCGTTAAACATTTCTAACAGAAATAATTTACCCACATTTGGTAAATTCCATAATATATCGTATGTAACTTGATCCATACCTGGAGCTGTGTTACTGGTACTTTTTAATGCAAATTGTAGTTCAGTAAATTTCAATACCGTTAACCTTTGGTAAGTTTTTATAAGAAAAGTATTCAACATAGGAAAAAATATGTAGTTTCATTTTGTTAAAATAAATTAATTAATTTGTAACAAAATTTAAGCATCTTTGGGATTTGTTAATGCGTTATTTAGGTGTCTCCATTCGAGTTGCATCGGATTAAAAAAAGGAGATAAATGCTTAATTGGAAGCCGAGAAAATACATCTTTTTACGTATACCGATTTTGGTATGTTTTCAACAAACTTCTATGTGGTTTAGTTTTTATTGTGCAAGATTTTCAAGATTTTCTTTTTTTTAAATTAGGTAGCAAAATTATTATGCCAAAATTTATTCAATGGATTTTGATGAAATTTGATAGACCATTTTATTATATTATAAAGATCTTCTAGGCGAATTACGAAGGTCCTAAGTGGTTGAAAATATTAAGTTGTGAATTGTCTCTTTTTTACAACATAAGTAGTGAGCTAGAAAAAAGTTTTTAATATTTGTTAACTATTTTAATTTGTTTATGAATATTTTTAACCTATTTGACGGAAAGATAAGTCAATTATTATTATTGAAGTTATCACAGAACTTTTTCTACAAAAATCGCTTTATAACGATCGGTAGCAATAGTTTCCGTTATTTTGTATGACACTGGACCAAAAAAAATTTTAACTTCTTTCTAACTAAAATGTTTGTTTTTGTTGATATTAAAATAATTTTTTTTAATAAATTGTGCATTTGGCAATATCTTTGTAGATTAAGCAAAACAAAATAATATTACAAACAAAACATTTACTCCAGTGATCAGAGTCGAAGATGCAACTAAACCTTTAAACATCATACAAAGAAGCTGAATTTTGCTGGGAATGTCAATTTTGGGGACCCCAAAAAGATACAAAAAAGTTTGTCACTCCTATATCAAGAAAACGCTGAATTTAAATTTGCACAAATGATCTAAAACGTTTAAAACTCGTTCTTTTCGGTTGCATAAGTACGTTTTTTCAATACTATACAACTGCTAAAAATTCCATTTAACGCCGTCTCCGTGGAAGCATTTTCGTAATGTGAGAAAGTTTGTAATATAAAAGTTTAAATTCAGCGTTTTTAGACATATTTCAAATGCCTCATATTTTTGGCAAAAATTCAAAATTAAAATTTTCTGTTATAGGGTTTAAGTATTAGACTCTATAATAGAAAATTTACAGCGATCGGTGAATGTAAATGAAACATTTTGTTAATCTCATGAAAATTGTAAAACATAGCAATAATCGCGCAACGATTATTTATTTAAGAGCTTTATAGATGCAAGGTTTTAAACACGTGGGTTATACCATTTTCAAGAATTGACTAGGGTCGACAAGGATAAATAAATATATCCAGGATTAACTTATGATCTTGAGGTGGTTAACCTTAGTTAAAGTATCTTCTCTTTACCACCACAAAGACAATCATGGGGATCCATACCCTGGCTAGCTCTTCTAAGAGGTAGTTCGGCTGGTCCTAAAGACAAACAATAGTAGCAGGAACGATCACAAGGAAAATCAAAGTATAACATAAAAATTAAACAAACATTTTATTTAAATAAATATACCTGCCTGAACAAAGTTGCTGAATACGTTAATAACAAAGAAAGAAAAAATTGTCCAAACAAAATACTTAACCTGCCCTGCTGTTTTCATTAAATCTCTGCTGGATGAAAAATAGTTGATAATAGGTATGATAGTAGTTCTGTTTAACACATACGAGTTATGCAGTACGAGTTATGCACCATCTTTGGGATCGAGCCTGGTGGAATGACAAAGCTAATCCTAGTATTTTTTCCTATAGTCTCATTGTACCGGGTGGTCCAATAAGCCGATCTCTCGGCTATATATCAGAAACTATTCATGTTATAACTTTAGGAAAAAAAATTTTTTGGTAAAAGTGGCCAAGAGAAATCGCTGGAAATAACTTTCAAGATTCTGGATTAACCGCTAGGGGGCATAACCTGCGAAGAAAATTTTGAAAACCAGTTTTTTGGGAAATATGTCCAATTATACCAAGTGTTAAATAAGTAAACTAGAAAGGGGCATAAATTCTGCACCAAGTTGTTCAAGTACTTTTTTTTATTTTTTCAAATAAAGGGTGGGGGAGAGTGGGAAAGTGTTTGTGGATAAATACCTATAACTTTGGTTTGGTCCAACTGATTTTAATGAAATTAGTGTCATTAGAACGAGTGTGGATGAATTAATTTACATCTACTATAAAATACTTGCATTTAGTTTTCATAGTCGTAGGTAGAGGGGACTTTCAAATAAAAAAAATTAAAATTTGTTTTTCTTTAAAATTTTTAATGGAAACACCTATTTATTGTAAATTATAATGAAACTGGAATAAATTTATAACAAAATGGAGCAAACCGCATGTTTGCTCCATTTATTTGTGCAAATTTTAATTTTTTCTATTCGAAAGTACCCTCTACCTACGACAATTAAAACTAAATGCAATTATTTTATAGTAGATGTAAATTAATTCATTCACACTTTTTCTAATGACACTAATTTTGTTAAAATCGGGTGATGCAAACCAAAGTTATAGGTATTTATCCACAAATACTTTCCCACTCTCCCCCACCCTTTATTTGAAAAAATAAAAAAAAGTACTTAAACAACTTGGTGCAGAATTTATGCCTCTTTCTAGTTTACTTATTTAACACTTGGTATAATTGGACATATTTACCAAAAAACTGGTTTTCAAAATTTTCTTCGCAGGTTACGCCCCCTAGCGGTTAATCCAGAATCTTGAAAGTTATTTCCAGCGATTTCTCTTGGCCACTTTTACTAAGGAATTTTTCTCCTAAAGTTGTAACATGAATAGTTTCTGATATATAGCCGAGAGATCGGCTTATTGGACCACCCGGTACAAATGAGCGCCGGCCTTGTCATATGCGGTTCATTAACAATTATAAACAATGCTTTTAAATAAAATAATCCCAAAATTTTCATCAGGTGCTGATAAAAGAAGTCTTGAACTTAAATTTAGATACTTGATGATTTTAAAAATAATATATTTTTTTGTGTTTTGAGACTTTAAGATCGTAATTTTGCATTTTGTAGATTAACAATTAAACACAATATTTTAAAATAAAACAAGCTCAAATTTTTTATCAGGAGCTGATAGAAGAAGACTTGAACTTGAACTTAGTTACTTAATAATTTCTAAAATAATATTTTTTACTTGTGGTTGACAATCGTAATTTTGCGTTTTTTTTTTTTCAGTTTTAAAGTATATATTTTCAATTTATAAATGTAACTCGAAAACGGTCAACTTTAGAGAAAACTTACAACAGATCTTTTTTGTTCATAATGGTCTAAAAACCTAAATTAAAATAAACCTAATGAAGTTCGGTTGGCAGGACGGACGCTTATTGTACAATGAAAATTCAACCTGCAAAATTTGCGCCAAGTTCCAAGAAGTAGGGATATTGATAAGAAAAATAAATGACGCATGAACATTGAAAATTTAAGATACCAGGGGTATCGAAAAGTTGGTAAACATGTCAGAAAGTGAAAAGCAGAATTTGAGCGCCAAATATTTTGAGTTCTAGGATAAAAACAAAACAATAAACAAAAATAAAGGGTTGTTATATTATTATTATTATTATTTTAAGAACGGTTATATAGAACAATGGATAGAAAATTAGGGAAATGTAAATTAATAAAGAAGCTGTTAGGTTATACAAGGTGTTTCAAAAAGGCATGTCATAAATTAAATCACGCATTCCGGGGACAAAAATAAATTGATTAAATCCAATTTACCTTAGTACAAAAGTGTACACAAAAAATTACAGTCCTTTAACTTAAAATTTAAATAAACTATCGGGAATATCGTAGCTAAATATCAACGAAATAGTGCAACAGCCGCAAGAATTATGCAGTAAAATACCCCAATCGAAATACACCTGATAGACGATTATTTCTGACCATTGATCGTCGTTTACGGGAAACGGATGCATTCCAACCGCAAGTTGCTGGCAATAGTGGTCGTACAACAATGGATGCAGCTGATGAAGACATTTTAGAAATCATTGAAGAAGTCCCTGAAACAAATACAAGGGTAATAGCAGCTCAATCGAATGTTCCTCACGTAAGAACAGTTTATTTTACAGAAAAAGTACACATTATTATTGCAGGTACAGGAAACAAAAAATATAAGAAATTCTTGTTTGTATTTGAAATATTCGATGTTTCTTCTTATGTTGTCGAATAGATATTTTGTTTTTATTACAAATAATTAATGTAATATAAGCTGACTTATAGAGTCTTTGATGTTACTCCTACTCAGGAATTTCTCCAACTCACTCTTGTAATTTTTCAATGGGTATATTTAACTTAAAATTCACTTAAGTAAAGAGCCGATATTTTTCTATTATACTGGTTAACTTTCAGGTCAGAAATCGGGTGATTTAATTGTTGACGAATGAAATAAATTTTAATCTGGCATTGTTTTTCGTGACATATCCTTTCATTTAAGAGTAGATTGGCTCCATGGAGTAAAAAAGTTCGCAATAATAAAGTGATTAGGTAGTCACTTCATCTACAGGTTATTTCTTATATGTTGATGAATAACTGTAAATACATTTTTGTAAGTGTTCCTTTTAACATAATACCAATAAAAATAATATCCTGGCTTTGAAGGTTATTACCTTATAGTATCCTTTCGTAATACTCCAGTCATCAGAGACGAAAATGCCACTTAACCTCTAAAAATCATACGAAAAAGCTAAATTTTACCACTTTTTTTTCCGACTTCTCTCTAAAATCTCCCTATATATATATATATATATATATATATATATATATATATATATATATATATATATATATATATATATATATATATATATATTTATAAGTTATAAATAAAAAATGTAGCTGAGGTAATTTTCAACAAAAATGTTTTTAGCACTTTTTGTGTTTAATAAACCGTTCTCTCACAAACAACGCTTGAAACGATTGTCGATTTTGAATGTCAGTTACGCGCTCGAAATCAATGTTCAATAAAATTTGTGTCAGCTCGACGTTAAAAATTTGATATTTTTTGATTCAAGTGTTCTATCGACAAAAATAAAAATAAGTTTTATATGTAAATAGTTCAGCTTTCGTATGCAATTTTTATGTTTTGCGGTAAGTAAACTTAGATTTTATAAAGATGTTAAATAAATAAACGTGACGCGATGTTTGCCATTTTTTATGATTCTTATGAGATCACTACAATCTATCCCTTGTATTGACTGGCCACTATAAAGTTTACATTACTAGAGCCTAACCTTTAAAACCCTTGAAATGAAATTTTAGTTTTCAGCTTTTGCAACAAATGTGAGGCATTTGAAATATGCTTAAAAGCGCTGGATAAGGATAAGTTAACAACTGAGTTGGCTTGTATTACCCGGTGGGTAAACTAGTCCCCCTTTCTAGCAGGCAGAAAGTATGTTCCCTTTAGGTGAAATCTTACAACATGCACCTCGTCTCAAAACTGCAACATTTATAGCCATGACTGTCATCTAATTTAAAGGTTATTATACATATATCAGTAGTTAGTTTCAACTTCTTTTTAAAATGCTTTTTAAAATGTTTCACTGATGATGGTCTGACTCGACCGAAAACGTTTTGGAAAAAATTTAATCCTTTTGGATAAATTTATTTATTCTTTAATAAAATAAAATATACTAATATACACTAAAAGTTTTAATTCCTCTGTAAGTTTTTTTAAAAGAAATACACTTTTCTTCGAATTGTTTGTTTTACGACATTGTCTATTTGCTAGAGTTTTCTTGCTGTTAACGTTTTTGGTGTTATTGTAATAGTTCCTAGCTTTCTATGTTTAAAAAGTCTATCAGTTTACTTCCAAAAGTTCTAGTGAGTTGTTCATGTACAAAAGTTCAAGTAGTTAACAATATATTCTTCAAATGCACTGTTAATTAACAAGTTAATAATTTCATATGAGTAAAATAAGACGATTGCATCATTTTTATTATACGAGTTCACTTAATCTTATTTGCGCATCTACTAGTATAAAACTAATAATTCCGCACATTGTACTTAAAGTTGTTCCCAAACTCTTTTAGCCAACAGATCCCTTCTCATCGTCAAAACTTGAGTACGTTTTTGTAGAAAATAAAAACTACGTTTCTCTGGGTGAAATTATGTAGAATAGTAGAGTACTGGACATTAACGCTGGAGAACGTTCTATCTTTAGTTGGTTTGGACATAGAGAAAAAATGAATTGACGGTAAAAAGTTAACGTTTGACGTATGACAGTTGATAGATTACGTATGATAGTAGACGTATAAAGTTTCAAACACACACACGCACACACACCAGAATGAGAAATGGAAAAAAAGAAGAAATTATACGCAACAGGCGAAGAAGGAAACGATTTTACAGAAAGAATAAGAATTTATAAGTGATAGATGCAAAAAAGAAGAGAATCTGCCTATCTGCTAACCGGTCACATTTGGCGGTACATCAAAGCATGCATCTTTTTTCCGCAATCTTAAAAATTTTCTCATACTCAACCTTCTCATACTCTACTAAATGACTAAAACGAGAATTTACAATGCAAGAGCACCTAATATTACAGAGTAATTTTTTCTTCTTCTGTTTGTGTAGACATGAGTCTATCTATTTTTCAATGTGCCAGTAAATTATTATTCCATGGTTCCCATAGTCTCCCCACTGATAGTCTTCCTAATGCTGAACCTTCTCTCGTTATGTTTACTACTCTATTTGTTGTCATACAGCTCATATGATTGTTTTATTTTATTCTTTTATTTCTTACCTATTGCGTCTTCATCGTATATCTGCACTTCAAGCTCTATCCCATAGTGTCTTATCATCGTTTTTTCTAAGGGATTTCATCTCTACTATTTCTAGCATTCTTTTTGTCCTGTCTGTGTCTAATGGTGTTTCTGTCGCGTATATTATTATTAGTCCAATGACTGTTTTGTAAAGTCTGCCTTTAAGTTTTTTCCCGTTATTTTTTTTCTCCATATTGTTTCCTTCAATCGACCTGTGGTTCTGTTTGCTCTATTGACTTTATCTTCCACTTCTGTTTCTGATCTTACCGTCTGAAGTTTTCGGTAGCGAGATAGTGCAATGCTTAGATATTTAAACACCATCACTTGTTCTATTATCTGACCCAGTAGCTCTAGTTTACATTTGCTTAGATTTGTTGTTCTAACCATGCATTTTGACTTTTTTGGTAAAATTAACATAGTAAATTTTCATGGCAAGTAGTCAAAAAACGTAAATTTATAAAACAAAATAACGATCTCAATTCTCCAAGCTAACCACCAACAAAAAGACAAAATTGATAAAATGCATTATCAAACGCCGAGAGCTCTGAAGAAAGTAAATCAGAAAAACAACAGAAAGTACCAAAATCACCTCTAATATTCGTATACGGCGTCAAAACTTTAATGATATGTTCGATAACTTTACACAAATTGTGAAGGAAGAATCCTACTATACCATAACTCTGCCAAATGACACTGTGAAGACTACAACTTATACAATTAATACCTATCATAAAATAGTCATATAATAAAAAAAAGGTTAATCGTTGCAATACCAGTACGTTCCCCAAGTGCGGCAGAGAAAACTGACACAAAGCAGTCCCTATATCTCTTTCTAATTTTCCAGGTTTCTCCACCACGTGTAGTCATTTGAGTCCTCGAAAAAATCGAGTCACTAAAATGGAATTGGGCAGGAAACATCGCCAGATTATCAGACAATCGATGATCAAAATTTATTGTTGAGTGGAGACCAAGACAAGAAGCAATACGGAACAGAGAACGCCCAACAACTAGATGAACTGGCGACCTGAAGCGTGTTAACTAAAAACTGGATTCAAGCCGCACAGGACAAAGACAGATAGAAAGAGCTGAGGAAGACCTACGTCCAACAGTGGACGCATATAGGTTAATGATAATGATAATGATCGACCATGTGACCTAAATGACCAATGATAAGGTCACGTAGTCAATAAACTTGGCCCATCAGACAGGGATGCAGGGACTGCTTTGCGTTAATTTTTCTCTGTCGCACTGGGGGAACACGACTGTATTGCATTCATTATATGTTTATGTATTAAATTTACTAACACAAGTTAAAATCAAAGAAATTCTTATATAAATTTAGAATCAAAACATAGCCTGCTAAACTATAGGCAGGGAGTAATTGCTTTCTGAAACCTAAATAAAATTTGATATAAGGTCGAATGCTCGAATAAATGAACTTTGATCAAATAAAAGGCAAATATCGAGCACAGTTTAATTAATTTAATCTTGCACAAGTACTTTCGATTGCTAGAGCATCTTCAGGGGCATCAGAAATAAGCCAAGAAACGTTTTTTTTTAACTGAAGAAATTAATAAATTTGAGAAAAACTCGAAGTTGATCGTTGATAAAAGTTTTGATGTGAATAACATTTTAGACTTACTTTGTCAATTGTGGCATATCCGACAAAAATAAAATGTTATAAACATAAAATGGTACATCACAATACACTACACAAGGACAAACACTTAATTTTTTTTAAATAGGCGAAACTACATTGTGTACAAAAGCTGGAGACAGAATGGCTCCTTTTTAAATAGAGGTATTATGATGTTTGATCTGAAATCTTGTGGTATTCTGTTTAGTTTTCTTATTTTTTCTTTTAGCTTCAATAATTGTTTGGTCAGATCTGGTCCTCCGCACTTTGGGAAGTCATTTGGTATTATGTCCTCTCGTGGTGATTTTCTATTTTTAATTTCCTTATTGCTTCCTTTACTTTTCCCTCCTCAATGATTATTTCTTCGTTTGTGGTTACTTATGGTGTTGGTGGTTCATTATCGTCACCTGTAGCAAATAAGGATCGAAAGTAGTTTGCCCATGTTTTCTTCTGAATGTTCATTTATCTCTTTTTTCGTCCTTTGATTATTCTCCATGTTTCTTTTTATGTCATGTTGCATGTATTTTGGAAGACTCTGTCATTGTTACCTTTTTATTTGGCTAACTAAAGTATTCCTTTCATTTCTGATTTATTTATGGAGGTTTTATACCTGTTTTATTTATTGTATTCTTTATTATAAAAAGACTTTCTTCTTCTCTTCACATTTTGTCCCTATTTTCTCTCTAAACCATAAGGTTGTCTTTTTTATTATGTTAGTGTTCGCTACTTCCCGGTCCCAAACTGATTCTGTTGCTGCGTATAGAAAATATACAAAAGTAAAGGAGCATCAATAGAAATGAAGCCCTTTAAAAAAGCTGCAGAGAAAACAATGTTAGATGGAATGAAGTTAGGATATTATAAGAATAGCTATGTACATAAAAAATAAATACATTATAACCAAAATTAGATTAAATCATCTTTAATGCATATACAACAAAGTAATATAAGTCAAAAGACAGTCTAAGGGAAATATAGGATAATACAATAAAAGAACTGGGACCCAAAATAAATGAAAGTTTAAAAGAAACGAAACATTTGGAAAAAGATTAAAAAGGTATGGAGAAAGTGAGTTAGGAACTACAGTAGATAAATCCCACACATTTAATGGATATAACCATATACGTAGAAGTATGAAAAATTAGTTTCAATAAAATGTACAAACTTCCACATAATCTCAGTTTTATTCCTTTTATAGTGAATCGTGCAAAACAATGATTAATCAGGGTTTCCAATTAGGTTAAACGCCCGAAACAATAACTAGTATATTAAAAGTTTGGACAATCACGGAGCTTCAGGCAATCAGGAAATAAAGGATATAATTTTAATAAAGATGATTTTATTGACTCAATCCATATAATTAGGTATGCCTTTAATTAATTAACGCTGCTATCTCATTTACCAAATGCTAAGCAAACGGTGGCACGCGGACATGTTCCTTATCTATATTTTTATCAATAGAAAGCTTTGAGATTTTGTTGGGTATGAACGTTTATCACTGAACTGATGTGAAATGTGTAGTGTTTTTCTACAAAGGATTATTTTTTCTGCTAGAAGATCGAATCAGAACTCTAGTAAGTTTAAAAGATATTTGGTGTGTTTAAATGGCTATTTTTTGTTTACCTATTTTCTCTAATTACTCTAATTATATTTTTTAATAAAAGAATAATATTGACAGAAATGCTTAAATTAACAATATATATATATATATATATATATATATAAATATATATATATATATATATATATATATATATATATATATATATATATATATATATATATTTATATTTCCGTTATCTCCTATTCAATTAATATTCAGAAATTATAACAGTTTAAAAACTTTTATAATGTTATTACGGAAGAGCTTATATTGTTTTCTAGTAATCTTCATTTCCGTACTCTTAATTACTATTAATACTGGGAATAAGCCACAATTAAAGATAAAAATACGTTTATTGACGTTTCAATTTCCAATACGGAAACCGTTCTCAAAATACAAACAGTAAATTAAACAAATTTTGTTTTTTGTTACATAGTGAAACAATTCTTCTAATAATTTAATTTTATCTGACTCATTTATATTGACAATTCAGACATACATTATGCATTTTAAAGTAGACGTTAATAATTAATAATAAAGTACATAATGTTAATTATACATAATTAACATTATGTACTGATAATATATATTTTCAACTAAATAATGAATTCTATAAACAAAATTTTGGTCTAGCAATGGGCTCTAGTTTATCTCCATTCTTAGCCGATATATTTATGGAAGATTTTGAAACAAATATCATTTCTAAACAAAATTTCAAACCGACAGTATGGTGGAGGTATGTAGATGATGTATTCTCAATATGGCCTCATGGATCAGAGTTGTTGGACACATTTCTAAACGATATAAACGATAAAAAAGAGACAATAACATTTACCATGGAAAGGGAATATAATAAAACGCTACCTTTCCTGGATGTTTTAATCTCTAAGAACGATACTGGATATGAGACTCAGGTGTATAGAAAACCAACTCACACCAATAGATATTTAAATTTCAAATCAAATCACAATATTAATGTAAAAAAGGGAATAATTAAATCCTTATACGATAGAGCCAAAATTATTTGTTCTAACGAAAATTCGTTCTTGGAGGAGAAACATTTGTTAACATCTGTTTTATTAAAAAATGTTTATCCTTTATCGTTTATAAATAAGGAATTTTCAACAATCGATCGAATAGAACAGAACAACTTAGAACGAGATCCTACAGCATACACAAGGAATAATATGAGGAAAATAACAATACCGTACATAAAAGGATTATCAGAAAAACTTAAAAGGATAGGAAATAAATTCAACATTTCAACAACATTCAAAACAACAAACACGTTGAGATCTATTTTGTCCAAAACCAAACCTAACAATGAACAAGAAAGGACAAAGAATTGCATTTATAAAATACCTTGTGAATGCGATCAGTTGTATTTAGGTGAATCATCAAGGCCATTAAATGTTAGAATAAGTGAACATCAATCTTATATTAAAAATAGAAAATTTGATAGATCTCAAATATGTAAACACGCATGGGATAATGAACATAGGGTTCAATGGAATAATTCAAATATAGTCCTAAAAGAAACGGATGGTAAAAAAAGAAAAATCAAAGAAGCGGCTCTAATTATGCTAAATGAGGCCAATTGTGTCGCGAATTCCTCGGCAGAATGTAGTAGGATCTGGTTACCAATATTGAAAGAGGAAGTTATTAATAAGAAAATACCAGTATTAGTAAGTCAGTAACATATAGAGGATACATCATTTATGTTTTTAAATAACGTAACATATAAAATCAGAATTTTTGATGTTTGTTGAAGGTAAACTAAATTCACGAACAAATACTTACAATGTCGGGATAGTATTATGAGGTTTTTTTCCTGGTTTTTCCCTCATAATTTACTATGGAATTACTAACAGGAGAATTTTACTGTCATCATGTCATGTGTTTGTCTTTTTAAAGACGAATTACATGCTATGATTTTTTCTGACGGATATTCTCAAGTTAAAGTTGATTTCATGTAATCGAATGAACTATCTTATAAGTAAAACCGTCCCAGGAGCGCAACTCAACAATATTGGCAATATTAACAATTGGCAATATTGGCAATTTTAAAGTCGTCTACTTTAAAATGCATAATGTATGTCTGAATTGTCAATATAAATGAGTCAGATAAAATTAAATTATTAGAAGATTTTTTTCACTATGTAACAAAAAACAAAATTTGTTTAATTTACTGTTTGTATTTTGAGAACGATTTCCGAATTGGAAATTAAAACGTCAATAAACGTATTTTTATCTTTAATTGTGGCTTATTCCCAGTTATAAATAGTAATTAATTTACAATGCCACAAGAAAATAGCTTCAGAACAATATTCCGTACTCTTGCCCCTACAAATGGGGCAGTAGTATGCAAGTGCGTATTTTTGCCCCAAAACTAAAATGTATAAAACCCCAAATAAAAGAAATGGTAGGCGTTTAAAAGAATCTTATCTTTATTGAAAAAGACCAAACGTAAAATACAAAACGTTAATAAATAGAAAAAGAGAAATAAATTTGGCGAGGACATCTGAAATTGAAAATCTGAAAGAGCTGGTTTTTATTGGCTTTGGAGGTTTTAAAACAATATCGTTATTTCCAAAAAAAAGAGGCATCTTCTGTTGTGTCACGCAAACGAAATGTTGGCGGTCACTTAAAAAATACGCTTGCATAACCATCATCATTACTTGGCAGACATTGGCGACAAATAATATATATGATTTTTTTCCAAAAACCTTTACTACGACAAAGTCATCAGGTGAAATATTTGGTATAAGTTCAATGTCTTGCCGTTCATGATGGTGATTTGTCGAAAACTTTCCTTTTGGTAGCACAAACTTAAACCCTTTAAAATTTTATCTTTTAATTATTCAGTAATGCTTTCCGCTTCTTCTCTTTTTTGCTATCTTGATTTCTTCTAAAAGTCGCTCCTTATTAGGTGTCGATCTTAGTAGGGTTGACTTCAAACTGAAAAACGGTTGAAATAAATTCCCCAAGTCTTTGTTTGGTAATAACACAACCTCTTTACATAGAGAAATATATTATATAACTTCATCCTCCCAATAATATTCAAAGAGTCTAAAAATAGGGTCCCCGGACCACATTGAGGCCCGCATAAGTTCTTCATCCGGTCCGCAGCGCGTGTTGAATATACATATCGATATGTAGATCGATCGTGTAAATTTCTTAAAAAATATAATCAATGTTCCAAATTTAAAAAAAAACTTTACAGTTTAAGTTTAAGAGACAGTTACAAAAATCAGCTTTAAGATATAAGAAGCCATTGCCAAGTGAAGAAGAAGAATTTTTCGAGGAGTGCTTGAAGATATTTGCATCCGTAGCATGTCCAGAGCAGAAAACACTGGTTAAACATACAAGCTTGTTATATCACATGATACCAAGAAGAATTGATGACATGGCCAACAATATCGAATCGTCTTTAAAAACACAATGAAAGATACAACTACAGGAAAAAACATCTACGAATAAGTTATGAGTTGCATAGAAGAATATGAACGTGCACCAGACATGGCAGGAACAGAAACTGACTTTGTGGCTTTAATATACAATAGCACCATAAATACAATTATCCAGCATCATTGTATTAAACACCAAAAATAGTTAATTAATATTTAACTGGGAATAAGCCACAATTAAAGATAAAAATACATTTATTGACGTTTCAATTTCCACTTCGGAAATTATCGTTTATAAATAAGGAATTTTCAACATTCGGTCGAATAGAACAGAACAACTTAGAACCAGATCCTACAGCATATATAAGGAATAATATGAGGAAAATAACAATACCGTACATAAAAGGATTATCAGAAAAACTTAAAAGGATAGGAAATAAATTCAACATTTCAACAACATTCAAAACAACAAACACGTTGAGATCTATTTTGTCCAAAACCAAACCTAACAATGAAAAAGAAAGGACAAAGAATTGCATTTATAAAATACTTTGTGAATGCGATCAGTTTTATTTAGGTGAATCATCAAGGCCATTAAATGTTAGAATAAGTGAACATCAATCTTATATTAAAAATAGAGAATTTGATAGATCTCAAATATGTAAACACGCATGGGATAATGAACATAGGGTTCAATGGAATAATTCAAATGTAGTCCTAAAAGAAACGGATGGTAAAAAAAGAAAAATCAAAGAAGCGGCTCTAATTATGCTAAATGAGACCAATTGTGTCGCAAATTCCTCGGCAGAATGTAGTAGGATCTGGTTACCAATATTGAAAGAGGAAGTTATTAATAAGAAAATACCAGTATTAGTATGTCAGTAATATATAGAGGATACATCATTTATGTTTTTTAAATAACGTAACATATAAAATCAGAATTTTGATGTTTGTTAAAGGTAAACTAAATTCACGAACAAATACTTACAATGTCGGGATAATATTATGAGGTTTTTTTCCTGGTTTTTCCCTCATAATTTACTATGGAATCACTAACAGAAGAATTTTACTGTCATCATGAAATGTGTTTGTCTTTTTAAATACGAATTACATGCTATGATTTTTTCTGACGGATATTCTCAAGTTAAAGTTGATTTCATGTAATCGAATGAACTATCTTATAAGTAAAGTCGTCCCAGGAGCGCAACTTAACAATATTGGCAATATCATTTTAAAGTCGTCTACTTTAAAATGCATAATGTATGTCTGAATTGTCAATATAAATGAGTCAGATAAAATTAAATTATTAGAAGAATTTTTCACTATGTAACAAAAAACACAATTTGTTTAATTTACTGTTTGTATTTTGAGAACGATTTCCGAAGTGGAAATTGAAACGTCAATAAACGTATTTTTATCTTTAATTGTAGCTTATTCCCAGTTAAATAGTAATTAGTTTACAATGCCACAAGAAAATAGCTTTAGAACAATACCAAAAATAGTTGCTTGCAAAAGTACTCAGACTGGAACTTGTGATGGATAAAGTAGTGCTGACAGTTAATTTTATACATGCAATAGGCCTGAATCATAGACAGTTCGAAAAATTTTTCGAATGTAGGTTCATATCATACACATTGTGTATTTCAGTCGCATTCGCTGGCTCAGCAGAGCAACCACATCAAAGTGATTTTAATAAGAACTTTTCTTGAAAACAAAGGCCAAGAAATTAGTGATTGGCTGACCACTGATAGATAATCAGTGGTTGGCTGACCTGGCTTTCCTGGTTAATATACCTAAGTATCTCTCTCATCTTAACCTAAAACTGCAAGGAAAAATCAACTAGCAGCTTTGTGAGCATGTTCAAGCTTTCTCTAAGAAGCTCATATTATTGAAGAAACAGTTAGAACAAAAATAGTTGGTTCATTGGTAGACCTTATCTTCCAGAAATCAAGAGATATTGGACTTAATTTAGTACGTGTCTTTGTTGCAAAGCTCTTTGTTGCAAGCTAATTAAAATCATTTGCAGAACTTATATCGTCATTTTTAATACACCACTCAACAATTGAAGTGGATAATTTTAAAATTCCTAAAATAAACATATAAAACCATTTTTAAAATAATTGCCTGTATATACTCTATATGTTATCTTTATTACCAATATTTTTTGCATGTGGTTTATTTCTCCCCATTTTTATAGGCCCTTATCTCGTACAAAGAGAGAAATGTGGTTTCAAACATGAATATATGTTGAATATATATATATATATATATATATATATATATATATATATATATATATATATATATTATATATATATAATTCTTTGGAGGGTAACTTTCGGGAAAGCGTCAAAACAAGGATCAGCTAGAGATGGTATAAGCCAGCTTGGTGTAGAACTTTATTCTAAATGTGAAATTCTCGGTGATATGTTGTCACCTCATATGTGCAGTCCCTGCAGACAAAATCAACTACACTCTTGACATTTTCAACTCATATAACACTCACCTACAATTCACAGTTGAAACAGAAGAAAATAATAGTGTTCCATTCTTAGACACCTATGTAACCAGACATGAGGACAATACAGTAAGGTTGGATTGGTACAGAAAAAAAAACATTCTCAGGTAGATATGTGCCTTTTCACTCGTATCATCCAGACGAACAGAAGATTAACATCATCAAAGGTCTGAAAAACAGAATAAAAAGAATTTGTCACCCTTCAAACTACAATAAGAACATTAAGTTATTGTATGAGATTCTTAGAAAAAATCACTACCCTAAGATGCTTCTTAATAAATTGCTATTTCAAGATATGCCAACAGTTAGAACACAGCAAAGACAAACATTAGAAGGAGAAACAGTAGAAGTGTTCTATGGGAGATTGCCTTACATCAAAGGTTTATCACCACAGATCACAAACCTTTTCAGACAGTTCAACATAGTGATAGCAAATTCTGTTTACAAAAGATTAGGGACATACTTTACTCACCTGACAGAAAGAGTTAAAAAACTGGATAACTTCAATGTAGTGTATTCTATTCCATGTGGTTCTTGTTCAGAAGTGTATGTTGGTCAAACCACCCAGAAACTCTCAAAAAGAATAGCTTTGCACAGGAGTGATGTTGTGAGGAAGCCCACCAGCACAGCCTTTCGCCAACGTATTAAGAATACTGGACACACTGCTAACTATGAAAATGTGCAAGTACTAAAGAGGGTTGACAACCAATTTAAGAGAAACTTCATAGAAATGTGCTACATCCATAACTGCAGCTCTCCTATAAACTGTAAGAAAGATGTTGAAAACTTAAGTTGTATTTATTCCTTTCTACTTCAACAGGACTTGACAAGAAGTAACAAACTGGAAAATGTGGGGAACTTATCATGACATGCATAGATTACCTACCTGTGCTTTAGAGGGGACTTCATTTCCTTGCTTATTATGTTGCCTAGGGCTCTTTCTTTTCGTATCCATGTGGTGGTGTGTGAGGTGCAAAAGTGAAAATTATAACCTCGTTACATATGACACCCGGATGTTGACAGAAATGTGTCATCAAAAAAGAAGATTAATTCTTCTTTTCTATTTGCAGTTTTTGTATGTTGTAAATTTTAGACTTTTTGTTGTGTTTGTATTTGAAAAACTACCCTGTTTGTGTTGTAATGTTTTTATTCAAAATTTTAAATGTATTTTTTAATATTTTTAACATGTTTGTGACAGTGTTCTTTACAACTAGGACCAACTGAACATTTTCAATGTAGGTTTTTAAATGTTGATTTCCACCACTGTACTATAATAGGTTTTCCATTTAGGTGCTGATGAAGGTGACAACATATCACCGAAAATTTCACATTTAGAATAAAGTTCTACACCAAGCTGGCTTATACCATCTCTAGCTGATCCTTGTTTTGACGCTTTCCCGAACGTTACCCTCCAAAGAATTGTATTCTCAGCGTCGTTATACACACTCTATTTATATATATATATATATATATATATATATATATATATATATATTTTGGCTTTACCAGTTGTCAATCACCACCAAGTGGATGCAGGAAGTTCAAGATAGAAATAGGTGGAAAATTTTACGGGAGGCCTACGTTCAGCAGTGGACAAATATAGACTAATTGATGATGAGTTGTCAATAAGTCAAGAAATCTATTTGTCACAAAAATATGCCGTAAAGACGTTTAGAACTACTGCAGCTCCAGGTTGCTATGAGGCTAAATGTGTCGCAAAGTGTGATAAGTCGTGCATGGAATCGATATATAGCAACTGGATCTGCAACATACAGGCATGGAGGAGGAAGAGAACGATCTACAATTCGTCGAAGAAACTCAACATCCACGGCTTCCAGAAATAACAGTATCTTCAAGCACGCTACAGAGCGATTTCCAGTCAAACTGTCAGAAGACGGTTACATGCAACCAATGTAAGGGCTAGACGGCGCGCTACACATCCACGACTAACTAGGGAGCAGCGTACATACAGATATCGCTGGGCGATGGAACACTATCAGTGGAATTTCGAAAATTGGAGGAATTGTCTGTTTATTGACGAGTCCAGATTTCGTTTGTATACGAATGATGGCCGAATATTGGTGGGGAGGAAAAGAGGACAGCGTTACAATAAAAATCTGAAGTTGAAACGCTCAATACTCCGGGAGTATTGGGTTTTTGGAAGTGTAAGACTTCATAATTCCAGAAGAACTGGAAGAGAGGTAATGAAAATACTAAAAATAGGGCTAAGCTCAGAGGAACAAATTTAAATGGCCAAAGAGACACTAAATCTCAAGTGAGTGTTCGGGCTAGCTTCAATGCACTGGATTGTGGCTTTAAAGATATAAACAACAATAACAAGAGATAATGAGCTAATGAGACAAGAAAGAAATGAGACCTGGTAATATCAAACGTGATACAACTGAAGAAAGTCACTGGGAATAAATTTATAGAAAGAGAACAATAAGAAGAGAAAAGAAGGGCGCCAACTCAACGATAGTTGAGATTTTGAAGTAACAAATGAATCTGGAGATAATACTCTGAAATACAAAAATACTAAATACTAATCTTGTTTTGCTATGTTATATACTGGTTAGTAGAACTGAAATAAAACTCAAAATAGTAACAATAAATATATTTATAAAAAAGGTATATAGGTATATGTGTATAAACAATTTACATATAATGCAAAGCCAAATAACAGTGGTAGTGGATGGTGTACACATACAATGGGACCCAATAGCCCCTCAACAAACGAATAATCACTACCACTGGCCAAATAAAGTATAAAATGTCAGTAAACAACTCAAGAATAGTCCGTAGGGTAGCCTAAGTCTTAACACAAAAAGGTAGTAATTTAACTTAAATAGTTCTACTAATATGAGATACTAATGACAATATTGTAAAGATATCAAACTTGATAAATCTCTATTACAATTATATTAAATATATATTACATCCAAAAAGTGAGTCTTCAATACTCCTTATACAATGTTTTAAAAAACCACATGAAATTTATTTCCCCTTCCAATATCAAAATTATTTTATATCAAATGTATTGTATTAACAAAAATATTATGTCAAAAAAAGTGAGTTTGGTCAGACTCTTGAAATCCTATTTAAAAACCCAATAAAAACATGTAATGTATTTTCTTCTCCCCAATATTTTAGAATTAGATTATATCAAAATTAAATTATCACAAAAAAAAGGTATTCACCTTATCATATGCATATGATCAGTTAACAGTAAATATAAAGTAATACGTAATACAAAAGGTCAAATAGTTAAACGACTTATCTTTACAGCACTATAAGTCCATAGGAAAAACTCCTCTTGGCACGGCTACATCAGTTTGTGGCTGTAAAGACGAATCCTGGTCACAAAAGCCACAACCAGTCACTGGTCCCTGGGTGACAGCAAAATCCACGGGTTTGCTAACTATGTATCTAAGGATTCTGTTACTAGTATCCTTGAGGGAATATTCTCAAGAGAATACTCTCAAGTGAAGTGAAATTAATATTTTCACGTGACGGAATCTAAAATGATTATTTAATTTAATAAATATGTAATTCAATAGGTGTAGCAGCATGGATTGACTGCACCAAAACAAAACATCAAAACATTAGGTATTAGGTTAAGTAAACATCATGTCAAATTTATGAAGTTACTTTCATAGGCATGGCAAGCTTGCGCCATGAAAAGAACATGCGCAGAATACAGAAGGCTGTACCACATTTGTAGAACCTTTTATATTCCACCAAAAAAATTAGGTAAAAAAAAAGAACCAAAAAAACTTAATGATAAGATATGGACTAGATCGGACTTTAGTTTGACTATATAAAAAAAATGACCTTATGTTCTTTGTAAGTAAATCAAGGAAATTTTATATTTAAATTATTTCGAAACTCAAAAATAAATCTCTAAAGAAATACTAAATACAATGATAAATTTGATTATATGATAAAGAGATAATACGTATAAAATGATTTACTTACATGGAGCTCGCAGCACGCCAACTCTTCCTTTTTATATGGAACTCTTATAAATGAATATTGATTTTATTATACAAAATTTACTTATTATTATTTTTATTAATGAATTATATTCTTCCCCAAATTATCTTCCTTGCTCCAATTCCGTCACTTTGAAGGTGAACAATTTCACCGGTTGACGTGTCTGCAATCAGTTCTGACCAAAACTAACCGCTTCGCTTCCGCACAAAATCGATCTTCCTTTCAAAGCGATAACAGCGCGTGTGGGGGAAAATGTCGATTCAAAATCGATCGTAGGCGGATAATAAAAATTTCTTGAGGGGTTTAAATTGGACTAGTCAGTAGCGTAAACGCTACATTCTCCCTCATCTCCAGCAAAAAAAAAGGAACTTTTTTTTTTTTTTGTGGCAGAACGATCTAACGCTGGGTCGACAATGAACGTTGATACGTTAAAATTGAACATTTTCCTCACCAGTCAACCATTTGCTCAGGAATTGGAACAAAATCAAGGACGAAATAAAAATATGGAACGAAGAATATGAGACGAAGTCATACATTTTTTTTTTATGCGATAATGTATGTTAATTTAGTATAAACCAAAGATTAAAAAAAAATATACATTTTAAGTTTAATTCTATAACATTACAGATCAAGTTAACTTTTAACACTACTTATCTACATTCTCAAGTATTAGTAAAAACAACCATCGTTAAAACTACATTATATATGTGTATTAACAACCCCTAACACAATATCTCCAAGAACCATTCATAACAACGAACTTCAAACAAAGTCCTATGAACTTTACCCAACGTTGACACTAGAGCGACCCGATTCTATTCGTCACCATAGAGTTCAATGAGGGCCTAATTACTCAGAACTAGTTGAAACTACAAACCTAAACATATATATGGTTCGGGATATCAACAACAAGGTAAAAGATAATTCAATACACCTACTTGATTTAGCAGCGGTAGGAAAACACACAATCGGTAAAGGCACAAGCCTAGATACTAGCAAGCCCACTATACTCATGGTATAGGGTATGCTAAAAAAAAGGTAAGTAAGATAAATGCAATCCCAACTCATAGTAAAGGATATGCACAAAAGGTAAAAGATAATTGCACGTCCAGATCTACTCATGGTAGAGGATATGCACAAAACTCACTTCTACCAGCTATACACTTGGTAGAAGGAAAGATAAAAGAGATCCTAACTGTAATACCTAAACTGTACTATTGACGTGTTCCAATTCTATACTCACGACAAGAACAGTAAAGGACAGATTTTTAGGACTCTATAATCAAGATAAAGATAAGGTATATATTCATAAGATATAGAAAGAAACTTATCCAGGTAAAGGTAAAGATAATTAACTTCAGGTAAAGGTACGAGATAAACTCAATTAAGGTAAAGATACAGATACACTCATGGTAAAGGTATGAGATAAATTCCATCAAGGTAAAGATAACCTCACTTTAGGTACAGATAAAGATAACTCCCATCTACCAATCCATATCACTAGTAGAGAGACAGGTAAACAAACAGTATACAATAAGATATGTTAAAACTCAAATACTTTGAGAAGGTAATAACATAGGAGATAACAAACCAAGTTAAACAGACTTACATACTGCTGAATATCAGAACGATCCAATTCTAAATGACACATTCTAATTTCAACCCAAGAGACACTCAAGGAACAGCTAATATGTATTGATATATTTCTGAGCCAAGTGAGGGCACACATCCAGGGTGATCAATCCTGAACCCACGCTAAAACACCGACACAGTAAGTAAATATGAATGCATAAGCTTTATGGTCATGATCCACAAAACTATACAACACTCATAATGAAAATATTTGGAATGTTTTCCGAATTATCCCTGTAAATATCTATTCAACTCAGAACTCAAGATGGGGAAATTCCCATATATCCATCCTGTACTCCTATGATATGCAGTTGGACTTTTAAGAGAAAACAAACAACAAAATTAACAAGTCCATAAACTAAAATAATAACCAACATTAAGATAAGATTAAAAAAAAAAGCAAGATAGCACAACGTCTTATGGTTTTTTTTTGCCAGGTAAACAAAATAGATAATCAGATCTTAAACAACCAAACTGGTACAGCAGTGATAAGGGACCAGTTAATCTTCATCTGAAGATGAAGAATCCGAATTATCTGACAAGTTATGTGGACCTACTGTCTTATCCTCCAGTAAGTCTTTGACATGAAACCTTCCTAGTTTCCTGCCAGTGGAAGTTTCCTTCAACTCATAAATTAAAGGAGAAATCACCTTAATAACTGTGCAAGGTATGTACTTTTGACATAACTTGGCCGATTGAAAGTTCACTTTATCAGATTTGACAAAGTTCCTCTTTAAAACAGAATCTCCAACTCTGAAAGATAAGGCTCGCTTTCTCAGGTCATACTGGCATTTATTTCTAGCATAAGATGCTTTCAACCGTTTGCGAACATCCACATAAATATCAGGAAGATGCTGAATATCTTCTAAACGGTGTAATTTATCTGATATAGTGGGAAAGTTATTGGCATTCTCTGAAATCTTACCAAAATAATCACCAGAAAGAGGGACATGACGACCAAACATCAAATAAGATGGAGGACATTTGGTTATTTCGTGAGAAGAAGTCCTGATCGCTTGTACTATAGAGTGGATATGAGTATCCCAAGCTCTCTGATCAGGAAAAGAATAAGATCGTAAAGCGGTCACGATTGATTTGTTCACTCTTTCGGTATGGTTGACTTGTGGATGATAGTTCGCATTGTACCAGATCTTTTGGACATTGTATTTAGCCATGAGATCGCGAAAAGCCTTAGCTGTGAACTAAGGTCCATTATCGCAAGACACGATCTGGGGAACACCATAAATTAAGAAAACCTCATTCTCGAGATATTTAATAATAGAAGAAGTAGTTGCCTTCGACATGGTATGGACCAAAAGAAATTTAGTAAAATAATCAACAACTACTAAAGCATATTGGGAACCTTTATAGGACCTAGGGTACGGACCAATGAGATCTAAAGATATCAGTTGAAATGGAAAATCAATCCGTCGATAACTACCCATTAAACCTGGTTGGGGAAGATTTGTCGGTTTGCATGTAGCACAGATTTTGCATTTAGCGATATAGCTACGTACAGTTTGACGCATCTTCGGCCAGTAATAGAGTTCCGATATACGACGGAGAGTTTTGTAAAAACCAAAATGAGCTGCAGTAGGATGGTCATGAAAAGTGGCCAAAACCTCTACTCTATTAGGAGTTGGAACGACTATCTTCCAATCCGACATTCCAGTAAGGGCATCCATGAAACTTAAGACATGTTTATACAAAACACCATGTTCAACTTTAAAATCAGGAAATTTACCTGGTACATTCTGTACATCATACAACATTTTTCGATACCAGTCATCTGGTTGTAAGGAAGATAAGTCTAACAAATTAATATCGAAAGTTCTAGAGAGTGCATCAGCGACTACTACACCTGAAGCTTTACGATGAACAATTTTATAATCGTATTGTGCCAATTTTAAAATCCACCTAGCCAAACGAGGAGATGGGTTCTTCATACTTTGTAACCACACCAAACTGCTATGGTCAGTTATGACCGTAAACGAACGACCTTCAAGAAAATATCTAAAATGTTCAATACCCGTAATTATAGCTAACAACTCTTTTTCAGTTGTAGTATAATTTTTCTGGGCTTTATTTAATTTCTTGCTGGTGTAGGCTATAGGGTGTTCTTCTCCATCAACAATTTGATAGAGTACCCCACCAGATGCTGTGTTTGAGCAATCTGTCATCAGATAAAAAGGCTTAGTAAAATCTGGGGCTACCATAACAGGAGAATTTGTGAGAGCCTCCTTGATTTTAATGAAAGCTTCATTAGCCTCAGGAGTCCACACAATATTTTGTCCCTTTTTCCGATTTTGAAGTAAATCTGTGATAGGAGACAACAAGGTAGAATAAGACTTGACAAATTTTTTATAATAACCCACCATTCCTAACAATCGACGAACCTGAGTGGTATTTTTAGGCACAGGAAAATCACGAATAGCTGCTACCTTATCGGGATCAGTACGAAGACCCTGAGAATCTACAACATATCCTAAAAACTTAATAGACTCACGACAAAAGCTACTTTTATCTAAGTTAATAGTCAAATTTGCGTCTTTTAAACGCTGAAACAACTGCTGCAATACAGAGATATGAGTTTCGAAATCGGGAGTAATGACCAGAATGTCATCAAGATAGTATTGGCAAAATGGATCTAAAGCAGGACCAATTACCAAATCCATTAACCGACACATAGTCTGTGGAGCAGACACAAGACCAAAAGGCATTGTAGTGAATTGGTACAATCCTTTTCCATTGACCGCAAAGGCAGTGAGCTTTTTACTCTCTTCGCTGAGAGGAATCTGTAAAAACGCCTTCTTCAAGTCAATAGATGAAATGAATTTAGCATTCTGTAACTTACTCAGGATGATATCTATACGAGGTATAGGATACGCATCTCTGTTCATAGTTATACTGTTAAGTTTACGTCCGTCAAAACAGACACGAAAAGTCCCATCTTTCTTTTTTGTCAGCCACAAAGGACTACAAAAAGAAGAAGTACTGGGCTCAATAATACCTAACTTAAGCATTTCATCTACCTCCTTTACTAGGCTTTCATGCCAGGCTTGAGGCAAGGGATATTGATATTGCCTGAAGGGCTTGGACGAACCCACATCAATGTGATGTTCGATGAGATGAGTTCTACCCAACTTATTTTTCGAAGATATAGAAGAGAATGATTTGATGACATTATTTAACTTTTCTAATTCATGAGCATTAAGTCGACTCATATCTTTAACCGCATTGACACAAGAGATATTAAATGAAGAAACAGATAAGGAAAATTCAGGAAAGTTTAACTCACTATTAAAAGTTTTCAGAAAATCCATACCTAGGATGACTGAATTCTTAACTGACGGAATAACAAAGAATGTAATCATTCTTTTACAAAAACTAACACAAATCTCAGTAGTGAATTGACCTAAAATTGGTTGAACTTGACCATCAGCTGTAGTCACTTGCAAACTTTGATCTATTCCTATATTTACATTGGAATTCTGGAGAAATTCCATACCGAGAGAACCTAAAATAGAGATATTGGACCCTGTGTCCAGTAAAGCTAAACAAGAATGTCCTAAGATAGAGATTTCAAGATATGGACGATTATCCTTGTTTTTTCGAACCGACAATGAGTTTATATCTAAGTCAACAACCGAAGACAAGGGATTACATGAAGAAACTACAGAAGAATTACGGTGCTCGTGCTCAACTAACGTTGTCCTCTCTTCGGTTGGTATTTGCCATTCTGTGGTCTTTTGTCTTTCGGTGGAGGGTGAGATGTTTGGCTTGTGGAAGCTTGGGCATCCAGACTCGAGAAACTGGTTCCTTGGTTTTGAGGAGTTTGGACAGTGTTTGTATTCCCTGTATTTTGACGAGGAGTAGGAGCCAGGGCCAACCCACCCCTTCTGTCGTTTCCCGAACAGAATTGGCATTCAAATTTGCGTACACCTTGACGTCCACATCCATAACAAAACCGAATTCTAGGTTCAGAACATTCATAATAACCATGTCCTGACTGACGACAATTCCAACAGGTAAGCTTCGAATTAAAAGAAGAGACATTACCAGACCGAGAATAATTAGGCCTACCAGAATAGGATGAGACATTATTTCTGAAATTCTGATGAATAGAAGCTCTAGATACGCTGTCAGAAGACCATGACAAAACTTCTTCCAGCTTCTTACATTTTTCAGTAAGATCAGCAATCGAGGGAATATCTGTAAGTGCCAGACTAGAATGGTACGATGGCAACAAATTTCTCTTGATAATCCTGACAATATGAGGTTCAGAAAGAGGAGTCTCCAGACGTTTACACATACTAACAATCTCATTAATAAAAATTGTAACTTTCTCCTGTGGAGCTTGTTTACGAGACTTGATTTCGTCAAGGAGATTATCCTCATAGTTATATGGAAGAAAATCTGATCTGAGTTTGGCAACTAACTCTTGCCAAGAAGCAAAACTACCTCGGTTATTGAGGTACCAAGTAAAAGCTGAGTCCTTAAATAAATCGGCAGCAGAAGAGTAACACTCTTCCTCGCTGTTACCACGTGCTATACGCAGACATTCTACATTCTCTAAGAAACTAACAACGTTTTCATTATCTTGACCTGAAAAATGCACACCCCATTTATGAATAGAAGCAGACTTAACAAAAGGAAACGAGTTGACTGGAACACTAGCATTATGAGGAGTTGACTGTGCCTGGGGAATCACTTTACAATCAAGTTCACCTTCCAGAATCAAAACCCTGAAATTAAGAGACCTCTTCACTTCCTCCTCTTCCTCTGTTGTAACTTCTAACAGATGGATTCTAGCTGCAACATGACCTAACCGAGAAGTATAACGAGCATAGGCAGTATCACTAGAAGAACCAACAAAAGAATTAATTTTGACCACCAGATCTGCAATAGTAACCTCTATTTCAGCAATCTCATCCTTAAAATTAAGATGGGAAGCTGACAGAACAGCGAAACTCCGATTTGATGAAGTTTGCTTCAATGCACCACGTAATACTACCCTTTTCTTTTCCACCGTTGTCAAAGACGGATCATTTAAGTGACGGACTCTCAACTCATACTCTAATTCAGGAGCTAACAGATGCTCTACCTTGAACGCAGACATTTTTACACAACTGAGAAATATACAAGAGAATGAGTAAAAGTAGGTAAAGTTTAACTTACTCTCTGACTCCAAATTAATATTCTGAAGGGATACCAATACCAGTAATGTTTAATTGTTTTGGTCCAGTTATGAAATCCAATGACATATACTGCTACAACACCCTAAGGAACCTAAAATTTCAAAACTGTTATTTCGAGGTAGTGACTCAACTTATTGGCTACTCCGGACTTGTAAAATATGTGAAATAGTTAACTTTAGTTATTTAAATTTTTAATTAATTTATTATTAATCTAAATTGTTATTTAATCAATCAAAAACAAAGCAATTTATTCAGTCTACACAGTATATAGCAAAAACAAGTCAATTTAAGATATAGATATAGATATAAGGTAATGTCCAAAAAAAAAATTGAAAAACAAAACTAAAAGTTAAAATGAAAATCTAAAAGTACAACCAGTGAAAACCACAACAACCCAAGATCAAAACCAAAAGTTAAAGGAGATATATATATATATATTTTTTTTAAGGCAGAAGTGGAAAAGAAGCCCCACGTTGGGCGCCAATTGAAACGCTCAATACTCCGGGAGTATTGGGTTTTTGGAAGTGTAAGACTTCATAATTCCAGAAGAACTGGAAGAGAGGTAATGAAAATACTAAAAATAGGGCTAAGCTCAGAGGAACAAATTTAAATGGCCAAAGAGACACTAAATCTCAAGTGAGTGTTCGGGCTAGCTTCAATGCACTGGATTGTGGCTTTAAAGATATAAACAACAATAACAAGAGATAATGAGCTAATGAGACAAGAAAGAAATGAGACCTGGTAATATCAAACGTGATACAACTGAAGAAAGTCACTGGGAATAAATTTATAGAAAGAGAACAATAAGAAGAGAAAAGAAGGGCGCCAACTCAACGATAGTTGAGATTTTGAAGTAACAAATGAATCTGGAGATAATACTCTGAAATACAAAAATACTAAATACTAATCTTGTTTTGCTATGTTATATACTGGTTAGTAGAACTGAAATAAAACTCAAAATAGTAACAATAAATATATTTATAAAAAAGGTATATAGGTATATGTGTATAAACAATTTACATATAATGTAAAGCCAAATAACAGTGGTAGTGGATGGTGTACACATACAATGGGACCCAATAGCCCCTCAACAAACGAATAATCACTACCACTGGCCAAATAAAGTATAAAATGTCAGTAAACAACTCAAGAATAGTCCGTAGGGTAGCCTAAGTCTTAACACAAAAAGGTAGTAATTTAACTTAAATAGTTCTACTAATATGAGATACTAATGACAATATTGTAAAGATATCAAACTTGATAAATCTCTATTACAATTATATTAAATATATATTACATCCAAAAAGTGAGTCTTCAATAATCCTTATACAATGTTTTAAAAAACCACATGAAATTTATTTCCCTTTCCAATATCAAAATTATTTTATATCAAATGTATTGTATTAACAAAAATATTATGTCAAAAAAAGTGAGTTTGGTCAGACTCTTGAAATCCTATTTAAAAACCCAATAAAAATATGTAATGTATTTTCTTCTCCCCAATATTTTAGAATTAGATTATATCAAAATTAAATTATCACAAAAAAAAGGTATTCACCTTATCATATGCATATGATCAGTTAACAGTAAATATAAAGTAATACGTAATACAAAAGGTCAAATAGTTAAACGACTTATCTTTACAGCACTATAAGTCCATAGGAAAAACTCCTCTTGGCACGGCTACATCAGTTTGTGGCTGTAAAGACGAATCCTGGTCACAAAAGCCACAACCAGTCACTGGTCCCTGGGTGACAGCAAAATCCACGGGTTTGCTAACTATGTATCTAAGGATTCTGTTACTAGTATCCTTGAGGGAATATTCTCAAGAGAATACTCTCAAGTGAAGTGAAATTAATATTTTCACGTGACGGAATCTAAAATGATTATTTAATTTAATAAATATGTAATTCAATAGGTGTAGCAGCATGGATTGACTGCACCAAAACAAAACATCAAAACATTAGGTATTAGGTTAAGTAAACATCATGTCAAATTTATGAAGTTACTTTCGTAGGCATGGCAAGCTTGCGCCATGAAAAGAACATGCGCAGAATACAGAAGGCTGTACCACATTTGTAGAACCTTTTATATTCCACCAAAAAAATTAGGTAAAAAAAAGAACCAAAAAAACTTAATGATAAGATATGGACTAGATCGGACTTTAGTTTGACTATATAAAAAAAATGACCTTATGTTCTTTGTAAGTAAATCAAGGAAATTTTATATTTAAATTATTTCGGAACTCAAAAATAAATCTCTAAAGAAATACTAAATACAATGATAAATTTGATTATATGATAAAGAGATAATACGTATAAAATGATTTACTTACATGGAGCTCGCAGCACGCCAACTCTTCCTTTTTATATGGAACTCTTATAAATGAATATTGATTTTATTATACAAAATTTACTTATTATTATTTTTATTAATGAATTATATTCTTCCCCAAATTATCTTCCTTGCTCCAATTCCGTCACTTTGAAGGTGAACAATTTCACCGGTTGACGTGTCTGCAATCAGTTCTGACCAAAACTAACCGCTTCGCTTCCGCACAAAATCGATCTTCCTTTCAAAGCGATAACAGCGCGTGTGGGGGAAAATGTCGATTCAAAATCGATCGTAGGCGGGTAATAAAAATTTCTTGAGGGGTTTAAATTGGACTAGTCAGTAGCGTAAACGCTACAAAGTCCCAACCACTCTTTTTGGAGGTGGATCCGTTTGCGTGAGGGGAGGCATATGTTTTAACGGCCGCACGGACTTAGTCGTCTTAATTAATGAGACAATGATTGCTACACGATATCGAAACAGAGTCATGGTACCAATAGTAGTATGCACCATTTTTTGGTGCAATAGGCGAACAATTTGTTCTGATTGATGATAATGCTCGCCCTCACGGTGCGAGAATTGTCAACGATTGTATAGAAACTCATGACATTACAAGAATGGAGTGGCCACCATGTTCATCTGATATAAATTGCATTGAACATATTTGGGCTGAAATGTCTAGGCAACAAAACAGGCCCAACCCTTAGATCAGTTGGCCAATACATTACGCATTTAGAGCGCTAAGACGACACAGAGTTATAGCATTAAGTTATATCATAGAGTTAGAGTATTCAGACGACACAGAGGTGGACCCACATACTATTGATTTTTCTTTTCGGGATATTAGAAATTGAACAGAAATAGAAATTTTAGGTTATAAATTTTACACTTTTTGTTTACTTTCAATTTTTTTTTCTTAAAGAATTTCTTTCTTCCGGTTCATCTGTATGAAAATACGAAGTAAAAATAAATCTTTATTTATATCACTCCATTTTTCTATTTGACCCTGTATCGTTGAGAACTGTAAATCATTTATAACAAAAAATACCATTTTATTGTAGAGAGTACTTACATATACTTTCGGTATTGGGTATTTCTTTTGGCCTGCTACGGTTACAAACATACTAAATCTGGCTCTCCACAAAATTATGTTGGACACCGCTGCTATAAATAAATAGCTTTGATTATTGATTGGAGTCCGTTAATAGTATTACTGAGAAGATAATTTAGGGCAATTTCGTAGCTTTTTTCAGTTTCTACAATGGTGTGGTCCAAGTGACATCTTGCACCATCAAATAGGATAATGCATGAAAGCATTTTTTCATTTTGAAAAATGTTGATTCCCAACTGAAATCGTTTCAATATTCATATTGTCTGTTGCAGTCATTCGAGCAACAGGGCCGGGAAGTAGGGACCATTCTCGCTTTCTGTTTGGTCTTAAAAAGCACCATTGGAGGTATTGCTGTACCAAGAACATTATCACAAGGAACAATGGTGATACTTTCTTAATGTTCGTTCACGACAATAGATACTTTTCTTATCCCTTTTGCGCCAAAATTTTCTACTGATGATAGCGGATTTAAATTTTGTGCCTCCTACGCATGAATAATTTAAAGATTCTGCTTCATAAAACTACTTATCCAATAACAACCAGCATTCCTTTTCTTTCCTAAAAAGGATTAGGAATTTTGTTGAGTTCTGTAAACTGATATACACACTTACGAAGTACCCTTGGAGTAAGTTGATTACCAAGTTGTGTTAACTGCGGTTTTATTTTCTACCGCACTTAAATCTGCTAACAAAGTTTCTTTAATCCAGTTGCCTCGTTGGCCCCTGCATTGATACTGGGGTATTTTTGATTGTTGTTGCCAACCCTACTAAACAAAATTGTAAGGCTTGATACACTTTTTATCACGTACTTTATAAATTACAGTAATTAAAAATCGACAATACAGAATAGCGACCGACTTGGCCTGGTTTTGAGAGCGAAGTGAAGTTGTTCGCGCCAAAAGCTGGCTTCTACTTTACCGATTAAAATGTAAAGCGCTCTAGTCAGTGGCGCGTATGTTTGAATAGAGATGAAAAATTAATATATTATCACTATGGCGAATAAGTTTAAAATAAACATATATGTGAAACAGAACGGGCCGCCAGCTTTAAAATGCTAAAATCTTTCAAAATAATACAATAACTTGATAAGACAACTACAATAAACTGTTCAAGAGTCTAGCACTAGTCATTGCATGGTAGAAGGCAGATGACAGATACTGCTCTCTTGATGATCCCTTTCATCGTCTTTATGGACACCACCCTGGAAACTCCGTCTGGACCTGGATGCAGCTCGACTACACGTCCTAACTGCCAAATGAGAGGCGGCAAGTTCTTCTCCTCGATAAGTACTAGTGTGCCAATATTAAGGTCTTTGGCAACTTGTTTCCATTTTTTCCACCGCTGCAGCTCTTTTATAAACTCCTTAGACCACCTTGACCAAATGTGCTGCACCATTTTTTGTAGGAGCTGAAAGTGGTTCAATCTATTATTGTTTATGGACATAAAATTAGGTTCAGGAGTGGCTTTCAAAGGTCTTCCAATCAGAAAATGAGCCAGAGTCAAAGGAAAAAGGTCATTGGGGTCTAATGAAAGGACAGGTATAGGACGACTATTAAGGACAGATTCTACTTGCATCAATATTGTAAAGAATTCCTTATACGTGAGGTGAGCATTGTCGACAACTTGTTTGAATATTCAGTCAAATCGGATACGAGTTCTAAATGAACAACAGGAGTTGTAAAACACACGAATAAGGCTATATATGTCTTTAAAAGTTTGTATCCACGCTTCTTTCGATCCATGCCTAAAAACAACTCGCGTAATCTACGCTTGTGATATAAAAAGGATGAGACAAGTCAACACGATCCTTCGGTAAATCACCCATAATTGGAGACAGATTTTTAGGTGGACTTGCACGACAGCACCTAATACATTTATGGACAATCCGCTTGGCTGCATTTTTGCCATGAATAGATTAAAATTTATTTCGTATTGTAGATAAAAGAAAAACAGGACCTTCATGACAGAGTTTAACGTGCAGGTCTGAGAGAATTAAGTCAGTAATTAATTATTAGATGGCAGCAAAATCGGATGTCTCTTTTCAGAAGAATAAGATGCATTTCTTAATCTACCACCAACACCAAGTTTCGATTTGAATCGAGAAATGGTTGCAACGAAATGAGTTTACTTTTTGGGCTTACAGGCCGCTTTTTTGTCAAATTGCGAATATAGTCTGATAAATATTCATTCTGAATTATGCTTACTAGGTAAAAAATAGCGTTCGAAACCTCTTGAGAAGTTAAAGCACCTGAAGCTCTCTCATGAAGGAAAGACTTGGGTATTTTGCAATTATTAATGAATCTCAGAATGTAAGCAGTAGGTACATTTCTTTAACTTAATCAAACTAGAGAATTGCTTTATTAATGGAAAGTCTAATGGGTCAGACAAAGTAATAATCTCTGCAGTCTTTAACTCCGGAATGTCATCTGGAAAAGAAAATTGTGTAGGATAATCATTTAATTTCAGCCAGGAAGGTAAATGTCCCTATATGTCAGAAGACATGCAATCCACTACCGAGTTATTCAAAACAGCAGTAAATAAAATTAGAATCGCCCTAATGATATCCAATCTCCGACAGGAGAGGCACTCAAAGAAGAAGAAGCGCAATCTCCACCTGTCAGAAGATCATCAACATAGAAATCTCGCTTGACTGAGAATGACCTGAAACGAAGCTGAAACTATTCCATATGTGACCGTATTTAGCTGATATGTGCTCAGAGTAACAAAAGAAGAAGACCCCAGAAAATTTGATAAAGTGCTCGTTGTTTAGGATCCACCAGCACCTGACGATACATTTTTGTAGCGTCAGCAGATACAACAAATGCATGTTGTCGAAAACGCAGTAAAATTAAGAATAAATCGTCCTGAATAGTGGGACACGAAATTTGAATGTCATTTTTTGATAGACCAGAAGAAGATGGAAAGGACCGTCGAACACCACACGAAGCCTTATGGTGAGACTGTCAGACTTTAAGACCCCGTGATAGGAAAGATAATAAGAAAAGCTCTGTTGACTATTATCAACCTTGGACATGTGACCAAGTTGTATGTATTCTTTCATTAATTCGGTATACATCCTTTTTAGGATGTCATGTTTATAAAGTTTTTTCTCTAAGTTGAAAAAACATTTTGATACCTATCGCTTTGAATGTCGAGGCGAAGTTTTTTTCCCATATTAGGTTCCGTGTACTCTTCGAATTCCCAGAATTTTTGTAGTTGAACATTTAAGTCAGAACTTGAATCACTTCTACTCAAGTTGCAATATGAAACTGATTCCTTAAACTAACCGGAAACTATCCAACCGAACCTTGTTTTGGAATGTCTGGAGCAGAAAGACCTAGATTTAATTGTCCTACACACAAGATTTTCCAGAAGGTATCAACACCTATCAGAATGTTGATTTTTGAAGCAACATGTAAATCTGGATCTGCTAGCCTTAAATAACGTGGAATATCTAAGTTTCCAATTTCGAAACTATATGTTGTAATTCTATCGCAGATTCTATTGACTACGAGACATCAGGAAAACAAAGACCGAGCATTTTATTACACTTCTCACAGGTCATGCTTTTGTCATTTTAATCGTATTAATTTAAAAAAGGTAAACCTAAAAAAATCTAAATAAAGTAGTTGCAGTCAGTCCTATTATAAATTGTAATGAAAAAAAAATTATATATCATTTCTATTACACTTGCCTAATGGTAATCAATCTGTATCGTATCTGCCTGTAGTTTAAATAAACAAACAATAATATTGTTTTAATGTTTTAACCATTCTAGTTATGGATTTGAAACCTGTTTGAAGTAGACAAGATCTTCCACCAGACCTCCGGCACCTGTTTTCGACAAGAGCGACTTAAAGGGCATAACTTGCTTTATTGTAATTAATAGCTTATTTACACATTTAGCTTCGTAACCGATAATAAAAATTAATTTCCGGCGTTTAGTATCATACTTTAATAAAACATCATATTTAATATAATAAGTAATTAATAATCGACCATATTGTAATTCTATACTTACGTGTTTTTAGTTTGTACGTATAAAACCACAGACAAAATCCCATTTCGTCATAGCTGTTACTCTATGTATTTAATATGTTTATTGTTTACATTACGATAACGGCAGTGTCAATTTTTGGACTATTTATTAACAAACCTTAACGATCAGCTTTAATAATCAAAATTTTATCGCCTCAATAAAAGTAACACATTATTGTGAATCCTCCACAAGTTAATAATGTTTTGCGTGTTACGTTCTATATACCAGCTTCTTTATTTTACATTTCTCTGATTTTCTTGCCGTTTTTCAATAATTTGTATTAATATAAAAATAATACCCATTTATTTTTGTTTATTTTTTTTTGTTTTTATCCTAAAAACCATAATAATTGTCGTCAAAATCATACTTTTTTAATTTCTCTCTTGTCTGCTAACTTTCGATGCCCCTGATATCTGAAACTTTTAATACAGGGTGAGTCGTGAGGAACTTTACATACTTCTACCATATGTAGAGTCCCTCAGGGAGCATATCCTGTGGCCACTAAAAAATGCCAACTACTCTTCTTTATTAATTAACAGGGTGATTTGTGTAATTGACCATTTATTTCATTTTACTGTAGTGTTTATACGGCTCATTTAAAAATAAATTTTTAATTATTAATTAAATATTTTAAAAATAATTTAAAATAGATTTTCGAAATGGAACCCTGCCGAGAATGTACACATTTTTGTTGCCAAATTGTTAATTGACATATTGAATTACGGATACTCTGGGGATCGTTTCTAATAGTATTACAACAATGTATAATTCTATCAATTAATTGTTGTCGGTTGTTAATATTCACTGCGTAAACTAGTTGCTTCAATCGTCCCCAAATATGGTAATCAACGGGATTGAAATCAGGGGATCTTGAAGGCCACGAAATAGAACTTGCACGTCCTATCCACCTGTTGCCATAAACATTATTGAGATGTTGTCTCACTGCCAGTAAAAAGTGTGGGGGTACCCCATCATGCTGAAAATGCATTCCTCGGATAGCAACGTTCGCGTTGGCAAGCAAATTCGGCAAAATGTTTTGTAGAAAGTTCAAATAGACCTGCCCTGTTAAAGGACCATCAAAAAAGTGTGGACCTACTAATTGGTTATTTATGACACCAATCCACACGTTAACCGAAAACCTTAACTGAGAACGATGTTCTCGAATAGCATGGGGATTTTCTTCTGCCCACACATGTGAATTTCGTGAATTATTTATCCCGTCTCTGGTAAATTGGACTTCATCTGTAAATAGTGTTCTGTATAGCGTTGATGGATTATTGTTAATCCATCTACAAAATTCCAACCTATCGATCTTATCTCCAGCATGTAGTCGCTGAACCATTTGAATGTGGTATGGGTATAGATTATTTTTTTGTAAGACTCTACTTACTTTTGATTGAGTAACACTGAGTTCTCAACTTACTTGTCTAGTGCTTATTGTAGGGTTCATATTAACGGCGTCCATAATGTTATCTTCCTGCGCTTCATCTACATGTCGCTCTGTTGCTCCACTAGGAAAAGTGCCATTTTCTCACAAATAATTAAAAACTGACCCAAATGCTGGATGACTGGGAGTTCGACGATTAGGAAATCTGCTGCGATATTCTCTACTAGCAGCCCTACCATTCCCATTACAGAATCCATAAACAAATATTATGTCTGCATATTCTGTGGTCGAAAACTGATGTGGCATTTTGAACGAAAGTAACAAAAGCTCTATCAAAACTAACACAATGTGCTTAACGTAGATATGACAGAAGAAATATGTATTCTTGTACACATAAATAACAATTGATAATGACAATAATGACAATGGGTATAAAATATCAAAAAACGTCAAACGGTCAACGCCAACCTTCATTTTAAACTTTTTTAGTCATCATCATCATATAACGGGGGTCCTACGGCGATTGCCGCTTCCCGCATTTCAGCCTCCATCTTTTCCTATCTCCCCAATCTCCCTCTTCTAAGCCTCTAGATTGCATTGAATTTGGTGGTCTTCCCCTTTTCCTTCTTTCTGGCGGAACATACATTAAGGCTTTCTTTGGCCACCGCTCCTCCTCCATTCTCATCACGTGACCATACCATTGTAATTGCCTTCCTTGTATTCTATCTGAAAGAGTATCTCTAATTCCTGTACGGTTTCGTATTTCCTCATTCCTGATTCTTTCCATTCTCGATACTCGACATGACCTTCTAAGATAATCCATTTCCACAACGTCTACTTTATCTCGTTCCTTCTTTGTCATCGTCCAACATTCGGCACCATATGTGGTAATTGATTCTACAATTGCTCTGTATACGCGAAGTTTGGTATGCATCTTTATTTTATTAGACCACAGTAATGAATTCAGTATTCGGATGCATTTTTTACCTTGGGTTATTCGGTTATATATTTATTGAGTTATTAATCCCTAAACTTTTTTAGATTTATTTTTATTTGGTACAGTTGATGCAATGTATTATTATTTGACATAAAATTTTAATCATTTACAATCAACAAAAACTAACACATACAAGAGGTTTGACTTTTTAATCAATTTAATTTATTATTTATCGAAAATAATGCCCCATACGATCTATGAGTAAAAATTTAAAATTGAAAAACAATTGATTCTATCGTAGAGATAATACAAAGTGACAGTAAAGATGTTAATTTTCTACGTATTAGATTATGTTGTAGGAACTCATTTAATTAAAATGTTTGAAATTTATAACATTTGTTTAAATTAATAGGTACCTTATAATTTGATACTTCATTATGGCTGTTCTATTTTTGGTTAGATTTGATCGTTCACTAAAAATTTAATAAAAGTGCGACAACATTGTCGCATATGTCGTTTTCATTGGCTATTTATGTAGTTTGAAAATCACGTATTGCATTTAAAAAAAATATATACAGGGTGTAATATTTAATACGAATCCCTAAATTAATTTTTCCAAAGCCGGTCCTGGAATTTTTTAGTTTAGCCAATACCAGTCGAATGCTTGATAGTAGTGTACTGTATCATGCAAAATTTTTTTTTTTTTTTTTTGTGGCTTTAACACTTAGCTATTTAGCCAATTACGTATAGAAAAATAATAAAAGAAAAATTAATAATATCAATATTCCAATATAATTAATACTAAAAAAAAATAAAAAAAAATAAAATGTATGCATACACATAAGTGCATACATAAGTGTACATATACAAGTGTATACATACATAAGTGTATAATCTATAGTGCAAAAAGTGTGTCTATTCGAGTCAAAAAACCGTATAAAATCCCTATAACTGAATCAAATAAAAAGAGAAAATTATAGCAAGAAAAAACAAATATAAGGAAAAACAGGGATACTCACTTCTCGTCCAGGGACCCATCAGGACATTTGTTTAAGACATTACTAGCAATAGGTCACGGAAAGAAAGGTAAACAACAATTGGGTTAAAACAAAGGTTAACGAGCTTAGCTAAGATTGACTACAGACACACATTTGCACTATGTATAAATTTAATCAAACAATCATAGACTTTTTTATTATTAGTAGCCAACAGGTTATTTATGTGATATGGAGGAAATATTTGCAGAGATTGTAAGTTGTTTAAAAGAGTTCCTGAATGCTGAAGATATTTGGAACACTTAAAAAAGATGTGGTTAAGATCTCCTTATTCTTGACAAGTTTCGCATAAGTCTGAATTGTATATTTTAATTTGAGCAAGATGAACAGGATAACAAGCGTGGCCAAATCTTAATCTTATTAAAGTTGTTGTATATTTACGAGCGGTATTGAAATTCTTAAACCATCTGGAATTAGGGATGTGTGGTTGTATATGCACGTATTGTGTTGTTGAATGGTCGCAAAAAGTTTGCCAGGAAGTGTTCCAACGATCTGTTTGATTTTTTTTAGAGATGAGAAAAGCATCAGGAACACTAATTCTCTCATCTGGTAAAATTTCAGCTGTCGAGGTTATTGCAGCTTTTGCAATAGAATCAACATGCTCATTATGTTTTATACCAACATGAGCCTTTACCCAAATAAAATTCGTAGTTTTGTTTTTATTTTTAAGATTGACAAGCATGTTCTTAATTTGGTAAATAAAAGGATTAGAATTATAATTGGGCAACTTTGTATTTTTGAGAGATAATAAAACTGATAATGAATCGGATATTATTAAAACTTCATTATTGTTTAAACTGTCGAAATATTTCAAGGCTTCAAGAATTGCAAGTGCTTCAGCACTAAAAATTGAGTAATTAAGAGGTAGTTTGAACATTTTTTCCATTGACTTGGATGGAATGTAGAAAGCACATCCGGTCCCTTCCGATGTTTTGGATGCATCTGTATAGATTACAGTTGCCATGGGCCATTTTTTTATATAAGAATTTAAGATGGATGAATCTAATAATGGAGTACTATAATATGTTGGTATGTGTATATCAGCTTTATTAAAAAATGCGAAATAGTCGTTAATATCAAGGTTGCTAATACTATTGGTATACTTTTTGTTACATATGGCTCTAAAGGCCGTGCAAAGAGTTGGTGAATTTTTATGAATCCAGTAACTGTTTGTTAGATCCTCGGTATTTAGTGAGCTTATGTCAGAATATAAAGAATTGTTGATATATGAAATTTTCACTACAAATTTTTCACTTAGATACTCTCGTCTAAAATTTAAAGGAGGTTCTAAAGCTTCAACATGCAATGGAGCTATTGGAGTAGACTTCATTGCTCCCATACAGGTACGTAGAACAGTCCGTTGAAAAACATCAATTTTATTTAAAATTTGTTTACTTGCTGATCCATAAAGTATACATCCATAGTCCAGAATGGATCTGATGTAAGATTTGTAAAAAAGCAAAGCCGTTTCTACGTCAGCACCCCACCAAGTTTTAGAAATTGATTTTAAAAAATTGAGACCTTTATTGCTTTTGTCAAGCATATACTCAATGTGTACTTTCCATGTTAACTTTTGATCTAGAAACATACCTAGATATTTTATTGACTTACAGAAATTTAAACTTTGGCCATTTAATAAAATAGTATTTATGTTCGGAATATTATGTCGGGAAAAAATGCACACGTTTGATTTATTAGTTGATAAATTAAAACCATTTTCACAAAACCAGTTTGAGAAATGTTCATGTAATTTTCTTAAGATTGTAATGGAAGGTTCGTATTTAGTCCTTTCTGTATAAACTAGGAAGTCATCAGCATATTGGATTGTTTTGTAAGTGATACTTACTGTATATTAAGGCTATGAAAATCAGCAGTATACAGATTAAAAAGAAAAGGGCTTAAGACTGATCCCTGGGGTAATCCCCAACTATTATAACGTGGTCCAAGAAATTCATTTTTATAGTTTCTAACGTATAAGCGTCTATTAGTGTAGAAATTAATTATGGTTTGTGCCAGATTTGTGGGTATTTGAAATTGATTGATCATTTTGTCTTTTAATCGAGGTAAACACACACTGTCATAAGCACCTTCTATATCTAGAGATAAAGTAGGCAAATAGTTATTTCTAGAAAAGTTACTCTGTATGTCCGTTACAAGTGTAGCTAGAGCATCTAAAGTTCCACATCCTCGTTTGTATCCAAACTGATTATTTGGTAGTAATTTTTTGGTATGGACCCACCATTCTAGTCTATGTTTTAACATCCGTTCCAAAGTTTTACACATGAAAAGAGAGAAATGGGTCGATAAGATTCTGCTGAATTTGGATCTTTTGTAGGCTTTAGAATCGGAATAACAATGATGTCTTTAAAAAAATCTAACTCAGAATTGTCTTGAATGATCCGATTTAAAAGGTCTAATAGAAAATGTTTTGCTATTTCTGGAAGGTTAATAAGCATGGAGTATTTTATATGATCGTATCCTGGACAATTATCTTTACGATCATTTATAGCGAAAATTAGTTCATTGTAAGTGAAAGGTTTTAGTAGAAAATGATTTTTTTCAGAATGGGTTGAATCTATGTAGCTGGATTTTTGAGGGTTCGCAGTTGGTGGTGCAACTTTAATAAGAAAGTCATCAATCCATTTTTGATCGAAAGATTTTATTTTTGATATTGGTTTTCTGTAAATTTTTCTAGCTTGATTCCAAAGAGTTGTAGCTGGTGTATTTTTGTTTAGGGAAGAGACCCATTCAATCCAATGCTTTTTTGCTATATTTTTTAATGTTTTTTTGGTTCTAGCCGAGATCTCATGGTATTGAACGTAATTTTCAAAATTAGTGTTTTTTTTTGTAATTTATTAAAGCCAATTTTCGCTGTTTGATAATATTATCACAATTAATATTCCACCACGGGGGTGGGTGCCGTTTACATTTATAAGGTTTATATTGGGGTATTGCTGCTACTGCGGCCGTATTTATATTATTAATGAAGAAGGAGTACTGTTCAGTTAGATTATCCGAGTGACTGATGTTCGTCTCATGCAAAATCTGAATCGTTGAGGTATATAACGCCCAATTGGCTTTTTTAATATTCCATTTATTTTTAGGAGATATTTCATTTTCATTAATTGCAAAAATTAATTCTATAGAAATGACATAGTGATTTGATCCTAGGGTATCAGAGATGACATTCCAAGATGTTTTGTTAACTAGTTCAGGTGAACAAAAGGTTACATCAATTGCTGAATCCCGTTGATCGGGACGTCTTAAAATCGTAGGTTCTCCATTGTTTAAAAACCGTTAAATTTAAATCATCTGCAACATTTATTAGTTGTGATCCTGTGGTATCATTATTATGACAGCCCCATATAGAGTGGTGTGCATTAAAATCACCGCCTATAATTAAAGGCCCATCAAACTGTTCAAAAATTTTTACCCAATCTTCATATATTGTTCGTATTTTTGGAGGATTATAAATAGATACAAAATTTAACGATAAAGTTCCATATTTAACTTGTATAGCACATACTAAAATATTTTCATTGTAATTTATATTGATCTTTTGTTCCACAAATCGAAGAGATTTGTGTACTAAAATTGCCACACCAGCATAGCCATCGTTTCTGTCATTGCGGATTACATTGTAACCACCAAAATTATATTGTTGATTTTTTTTAAACCAAGTTTCGCTTATAAGCGCAACGTCGATATTTTTATCAAAAAGAAATTGTACCAGACTATTTTTGTTAGCTATAGCAGAACGTGCATTCCATTGCATTATATTTAAATTGCGTGTTTTTGGATTGAATTTTATTGGTTTTTCAAAGTATCCTCCAATACTTGTTCTATACTACTTGTAATTACGTTAATATCAATAGGTTGTTTATTGTTACTTGAAATTATTTTATTAATAAAGTCCATGATAAAAATTGATAAATTGCTAGCTATACTACTTTTATTGATTTCCAAACTAGAGTAGTTTGGTTTATTTGAATTTATTGTCAAAGGTTGTGAAGGTCCAAAGGTGAATGGAAATAATGGTTTTTGAACAGGTGATTGGATAGTGGGAGAGTTTGATTTTCTCTTCTTTTTGATTGGAGGTCTAGCACTCGCATGAGTGTGTTGAGAAAAGGAATTATTTTGATTGTAATTGAAATTTGAAGAGATTTGATTACGATTTGGCTGAGATAAAGATTTACGTTCGTTGTTAGGAAGTTCTGGAAAATGTTTGTCATAATTTGTTAGAGGTGAAAAGGAGTTGTGACTTACTAAACTGGATAAGGAATTTTCAGATATTTCTTTGGCTTCCTTAAATGAGGTTTTTTGCTCTATCATTATATTTTTAATTTTTTTTTGATTGTCATAAGAGGGACACTTTTTTGAGATAGATACGTGATCTTTGCTTTTACAGTGTATACAAAAAATCATATTTCTATCACAATTATGTTTATCGTCTTTAATTTCACCGCAATTTATACACTTTTCTTGAGTGCTGTTACATTGTTTAGATACGTGCCCATATCTTAAACATTTGTAACACTGGGTTACCCTTCCTACAAATTGTTCAACCGAGAAAAAAACTCGATTAAAAGCTACGCGATTTGGTAAAATATTCCCCTCGAAAGTAACGACAATAGATTTTTTTGGTACAAATTCGACTGTTTTGTCTTCTTTTTGCACTTTCCTATTTAACCTATATATGTTAATAACGCGTGAGTCTGATTCGATATTTTCCATGAGATAGTCAATATCAAAACGAGTATCCACGTCTCTTATTAGCCCTTTAACTTCCAGTAAATGGTTCGGTATAAATGCTCTTAAATTTTCTGATTTCAGTTGTAGATGATTTACTAAATTATTTGCCTCTAGAAGTGATTTTAACAAAACTTTAATCCGGTTTCGGCCTATACTTTTAATTTCAAGAATGCTTTTAAGATTAAATTTTTTAAAAAGAATATGACCAACAGTCATTGGATGTAATCTACCCAAATTGTTATTGTCGGTACTTTCTATGTATACCCAAATATTTTGTACATTGTACTTATCTGAGAGGAGATTGAATGTTTTCGGTTCCAACTGCTTCGCTGTTTTCTGGACATCACTATCCTCACTAGATTTGTTATTAATATTATTAACACTTAAATAATTGGAATCACTGTTATTTATGTCAGTATCTGTCGTCATAAAAGACGTCCCTTGTTTATTTTTGTCCCCCATCGGGGACCGATATTATTTTGTATCACTTATTATTATACACTTTTTAATTTTTTGTCTAATATGTAAAAAGTTAAAAACAAACACCAAGTAATTAGGAACCGGCTCGGCCTTTAACGAAATTATCGACTGACTCGGTCAAAAGAACGATCGGTACTGTATGCAAAAATTTTAAAAATCAAATGAGCCGTATAAACACTACAGTAAAATGAAATAAATGGTCAATTACACAAATCACCCTGTTAATTAATAAAGAACAGGAGTTGACATTTTTTAGTGGCCACATGATATGCTCCCTGAGGGACTCTACAAATGGTAGAAGTATGTAAAGTTCCTCATGACTCACCCTGTATACATACATCAATTAATTTTCTCATCAATATCCCTACTTCTCGGAACTTCGATTGTTTAAATATTTTGTTTCGAGGAGAACAGAACTTCTTGCAAGAGCTTGACATAAGTTCTCTCTGAAGAAGTCAAGATGCTGAAAAATCCATACCAGCTAATGGTGGTACGCTGTAACGAAATGTAACCTAAACCGTTTATTTTATTTTTATTATTTTACTCTAATATGGAGTATAAGGAAATCGTTTTCTTTAATGGATTTTTCTCTAGACAAATTGACATGACGTGGATACAATTATAAATCTCCATGCCAGTGCATTTGTCGTCTGCTTACTTTGCAACGTTTAGTAATCACAGATTTAGGCTGAATCCTGAATTCGATTTTCGGTTTATATTTTCATCCCATAAGTAACTTTAGTCAGAAGTAAGAACAGCTTTAAAGGAAATGAAGAACCATCGATCGCCTGGTGATGATGGACTCGTTATCGAGGCAATAAAAGTAGGAGGGGAAATTTTATTAAAATCAGTAAGCGAACTGTTTTATAAATGCTTACATGCGCGTACGAAAAAACTGGATCAATGCAGTAATTGTCTTGTTACAAAAAAAGGCGATATTACTAAATTAGAAAATTATAGACCCATCAGCCTCTTGACGCATATGTACAAACTCTTTATGAAAATCTTAACAAAGAGGCTAACACCTAAACTTGATTTCTATCAGCCCAAAGAACAGGCAGGCTTCAGGACAGGATATGGCACAAATGACCATTTGCATACCATAAAGATCTTAATATAAAAGTGCATCGAGTACAACATACCACTGGTTCTTGCATTTGTCGATTACGAGAAGGCTCTTGATTCTGTAGGGTTTGAAACAATACTGAAAGCCCTAGATCAATGCCGAATAGATTACAGGTACACGACACTAATCAAAAACATCTACGAGAACGCTACATTAAGTATATGACTACACAAAGACACAGAAAAACTCAGTTTAGGTCGAGGAGTTAGACAAGGAGACAATACTTCACCAAAATTGTTCACGGCAGCTCTAGAGTCAATATTTAAAAGCACTCAATGGCAAGATATGGGCATCAATATAGATGAAGAAAGATTAAATCACCTAAGATTTGCAGATGATGTTGTATTAATCACAGATAATTTACAAGATACAGTTTCTATGATGCATTCGCTTAAAAGTCTGTCTGAAAGAGCAGGATTAAAGATAAACTTTGAGAAAACTAAACTTATAACAAATCTCGTAATGAGTGGAAATATAACTATTGACAATAATACCATACAACAAACACACACTTATAAATATCTGGGACACGAAATCAAAATAAGCAGAGACAATCAAACCCATGAAATACAGAGGCGAATAGGCCTAACTTGGGCAGCATTTGGCAAATTAAGCCATATTCTAAAAAGTTCAATTCCCATGTGTCTCAAGCAAAAGGTTTATGACCAATGTGTTTTACCTGTACAAACTTATCAAGCGGAGACTTTAACACTCACGCAAAAATCTGCGAATAAACTTAGAGTTACACAACGAGCCATGGAACGTGCAATGCTGAACGTGAACCTTCGAGACCACATAACAAACCAACAAATCAAGCAAAGATCAGGAGTTCAAGACGTCATCGAAAGAACTACGTCGCTTAAGTGGAACTGGGCAGGGCACTTAGCCAGAGCACAAGATGGACGGTGAACCGACGATGACCGACTAGATGTACCGATGATATAAAACGTGTAGCGGGAAACTGGCTACAAGCGGCCCAGTGTAGAGAACACTGGAAAGAACTGAGGGAGGCCTATGTTCAGCAGTGGACCCGATTGGTAGATTGATGAAGTAACTTTAAAGTAATAATCATACCAATAAAACCAGTTTTCTTTGGTTTATACAGACTGGTTCACCATTGTTAGAACACCTAAGTGAAGTGAATAATTATTTTATAGATTCTTCAATTTACTGAAAAATATAGTGTTGATTATGCTGTTGCAAGCTGAATTTTAAGTGTTTTGCCAATCAATTTCTGCTATTTAAAATATCAAATATATCATTTATATATTCGATAAAATTCTCAGTTGTATTTTAAAGCTTTTTAATTCCATTGGATACATTTTACTGCTCTTAGATTTAAACAGCTGTTTAACACTTTGACCGCCGTGTGCATCCAAAAGTATACACACGTGAGGTTCAAAATCGCTGGGTGTATACTTTTAGATACACATGTAAAGTTTTGGTTGGAGCCATGTGTATCGTCGCTTGGATGCAGAAGTAGCCTAAGTCACAAAATGTTAATTTTACAGGAGAGCATTTTTTTGTTTTTTTTCTCAAAATATTATAAAATTCTTTTATCAGAAAATTGCATAACAATGTTTAAAAAGCTACTTTCCCTACAGTTCATTGCTTTCATGATAAAAGCCACGTTCTAAAAAAAAGATGGACATAAACATAGCCTATGTCCATCTATTGATGTGTCTATGTCCAAAATTGGACATAGAATATACTTACATGGAAGTACTTAGGCTAGTTCTGATTAATCCATAATATTAATAATCTAATCATGTCGTAGGTAAAGGTATAAATTATTTTAACAATAACAGTGTACTTACTCATAAATCGTATATTGTCGGCTTTCAGGTTTAACAAATCAGTTTCTGAAATTATTAACAACTGGGCCGTGTTTTTTTTTTAAAGGCAGAAAATATTATTACTACTTAAAAAATCGAACAAATGGAACAAAAAAGAAAATAAAACAAATAAAAACTTAAAATTAGGAACTGAAATTAAACAATTATAAATATTTAAACATGATTTTCTGAATCTTCCCCTGTTCTCTTTTCGTCATAAGGTAGGTTTTTAAAAAAGTCATGATATTGACATGAAATAACTGTTTTGTGGCAAAGAAATTGCAAATGGTCGTATTTCTTTTTGGTTAATGGAATTTGCCTCGTATAGTTTGGCTTCAGTTCAATATCTTCTATATTAATTTGAAGTGTCTTTCTACCCTTTTTGACCAGATTATTATTTTTTAATTCAATGTCTTTAAAATTGTATTTAAAAAACACATATTTGGATACTCTGGCCACGTTTGTAGAATTCTTAATTTGTTCCAGTGAACTTTCTCATTAGATTCATCCTTGTCCCAATTAATGGATTTTTGTCCTAGAAGTTCTTTTAATTCGAATATATTTTCTTGGTCTAATTCAACGACGTCATACGGGTTGTTCTTCTTTGCAGTTCTGAAAATTGTGTACCATTGATGAGGAGAATAGACTGGATATTACGTGATGCTCTTTCAATCACACTATTCTCCCTCATTTTGTGTGTGCCCTCGTTCCAGAATGCTGTGGCAAATTGTTACCTTATATAATTGAGAAATGTAATTGTATAATGAAAATAAGTATTTATTTGTATTTTATCCGGCACAATTGTCAGAAAAAAGTGAAAACTCATTCGTACCTTGTACAATATTACTCTTTATAAAATTCAAAAGGCAACTACATATTTTACAAGAGCCTTTCTCGCCTTTGGTTTTCTTACCACATATAACAATTGCATTCCTTATTCCCCAGGTTGAAAATAGTAAAGTTATATGTTGGTAATTTTAGCTTATAATACGTTAATCCAACTTCCACTTTGATATCTGAAGTAGTTGTTATAAATCTAAAACTGCACAACAAATCTGTTGATTCTCCTCAGCTCTTTTTTTCTGCATCCTTAAATTCCCTGCCAAAATTCTTGATTTTCAAGTGCAGTTGATACATTTCTTCAGCTGCTAATTTCTCTTCAGTAGACGATTGTTCGAATCCATGACAAATATCGCACAAGTCTTTCCTTTGGCTGAAAGAATGACGTATTAAAATCTGAATTAAATACAGCCCTGTATGTACTTCCCGTTGCTACTTCAGTAATGTTCCTATCGAAGCAGTATTCCTTATATAAATAATATGATCTGGAAATGTTAAGAGATGCAGGTAAATACAAACGTGTTGTGTTTTTTCTGCAACTGTGATTTTCAATTGTCTAAAAGGAATTTAAATGTTCTCGAACGGATTCTTTGACAGATTCGTTGAGTAAGGTGTTTTTGCAGGCCTTTCCTCTTCTGTCTTCGGAAATCGTACCAGTGAAACAAGTTTTATTAAGTACAGTTTTAACAACCTGAGTACTTATACAAAAATTATTTGAAAAGAAAATCTTACATACAGGTACTTTGATGTTCCCCTTTATAAAAGAATAATCAAACGTGAATGTTCTTCTACTCTGTTGGTTTGGAGAAGGCGATTCTTCATTTTTCTCTAGAGAAATATTTATATTCTTTCGGTTAATTTTTGTTCTTCCTTTGCGCTAATTTTGAAACGAAATCTCGTTGTCTGTTGATGTCTGCAAGATTCCAGTAACGATCAAATATAGATTGCCTCTTCTCAGAAATCTTCTCGCTACGTTTCATTATACAATGACATGGATCTTTCATTTTGCGGGATGGTTGAAGTTTATTTTTCCAAGAGTTGTATTGCTTTCCGCTATTTAGAGATGTCTTTATTATATTTCTTGTCCAGGAAATCGGGTTTCTTTTTTTTTGCGTGACTGTCTTATTGAGACTTCTTGATCAGGTTCCTGATCCAACTAAACAACTTTGGGTTCATTTTCCTCGTTATCGGAGCTATTTTAAATCGCGAATAAGCCTATGTCCTCAATATCTATACGTAAATTTATGCAGAACTAATCTATCTTCACGGTAAACTCATGCAGAACTAGTCTGTGTCCGGCTAAGCGACGGAGATACGATCGGTTCACTGCAGTGCTCTTACATAGACTGATTCTGCATGAAAACTAACAACGGTACTGAACATAAAAGTAAAACTGGAACAAACCATGAAGTGGAGATATCCAGGAGTGGCTAGTATACCTGTTGAATACAAAGCACATGGTGGTCGTGTGTATTAAGGTATAAAAATTTTTTTTTATACCTTAATACACACGACCACCACGTGCTTTGTACTGAACATAGGCTAGTTCGAGGTTTGATCGATATAAGCACTAGTTGTAAAGATGGACATACAATACTTCTGCATCCAATGTAATGATGCTTTTAGTTTTAAATGGACCTAAAATATCAAATTAGGCAAAAATGGACATAGGCTACTTCTGCATCCAAGCAACGGTATATTCAAAAACCGCAATACCTATAAGTAAATGACTTGGCCGGAGTCTGCATAAAAATATACTTAGCAGTAGGAAATTATAAAGTTTGCATTTTTTATTACGATTTTATTAGCTGTACCATTTTATATTATTGATCACATATAGTAATACGGCAACCTTGATTATTCAAATGGCAAATAATAAATAAAAATCAACTATTTATTACAAAAGTTTTATGTACGTACAAGTAAAAAAGTTTTATACGATAAAAGAAAGAAAAAATAAAAAAAAATTATTTTCTACTATAAAAAATATGATTGTCAAAACAAAAACAATCCAGACACAAAAAATGTTCCTCACAAGTTTCACTTTGTTATTTGCCTTGACTTTTGTTGCGATGCGCGCCATTGCATCTTATATTTTTGTAGCATATAACACAACGTCCTTTTTTTCAGTTGGGATCAATCTGTGTTTTAGTGGACGTTGCAGTTGGAAGTCTAAAGGATTTTCTTTTTTTCCAAAAGCAAGTATTTTTAAACATAGAGCTTCTCGGAATTCTGCTATTTGTTTTTGATCTACTTGTGATTGTTTCTATTAAACAAGTAACAAGCATTTACGACACAAGCTCCAGTAAGCAATTCTACTGCAACTTTAGGTACCATTTAAGACTTCGTGTTACAGACGTTAAATATGACGACATATGGTCAGATAAATCAATAAACACTTTTGCTTTGTTTTAATTAACAACTGTCCTGGGTTTGAATTTATTTATTCTGCCTGGAACTTCAGCGGAACGTTTCTCATTTTTGAATATAACTATAAATACATTTCCTATTTTTTCTGAGTGTGCCGACAAGAAGGGTTTTTCTTTAAGTAATTTTTATGCTAATTCGGTTCGGTATATCAGTTATCGGTATACAGAGTCATGCCTTTATGAAGACACTCACTCATAAGTTCAAAAACAATCTTAGTGGTCACCAGCATATCATTTGATTTTTCTGTTCCGCAATATATTTTATAATGGTAAGTATATCCTCCAGGAAGATATAGTTAATTCCGATTTATGCCGTTTTCCTTTGACATATTGTCAAAAAATTAAGAGTCCTTGGAAGGGTACCATTGTTTCGTAAATACAGACATTTTCGTTAGGAAGGATAACTTACTTAAACTTCTTATTTATGGAGTCAACCAGGAATCGAATTTTGCTGAGTTGGTCTTCTTCTTCAGATTGTTCATTTTTAGCTAAATGCCACATTCTTCAATATTTTTGATCTTTGATTTTCGTTTTTTTGTCTAAACCCATCCATAGCAGAAAACCCGAAAAACAATACATTTCTTCGCGAGTCACTTCAGTCTATTTACTTAGTCAAGATGGCATAAGGGTCTCTTTTATTATGGTTTGTTCTGCATACAAATTGGTTTCGGTTACTATAGTATGTACTAGCTTCTCATCAAGAAATAATTTATAGTAGGCAAATATATCTTCACCTTTCATATCTTATACTTCTTTGACCAAACCAATGTCCACATGAAAATCAAAGTCCTCAGATTCTGAAACAAAAAAAAAATTGTTAGGAAAGTTTAGGAAAAGGTTAGTTCATATTCCTAGTGTTATTGTTAGTCGGAAAAAAAATTGCAATTTATATTGCAGACGATCCATTCATACTAAAATCATATTTTTTTTATTTTTTGATACTAAATTTTTATTACCTATTGAAAACAATCTTGAGTTTCGGTTTTGAGTACTAACTTTGGTAAATAATAAAATTTCCTGGGCCATGATTTAAAACACTCGGTAAATAAAATCTCAAATTTTATACAATATGCAAAAGAAACTGCTAAAAGAAAAAAATTACTAATCTTCAAGGTCTAGCTCCTCAATCCTACGTCTTTTTACCCTGGGTTCACTGGAAGTCCATACACTACTGCCAGCACTCGAGCTATCTTGTTAGTAGACAGGATCATTATCTGAGTCATTGTGATATGGATCCTCGGTATCATCGCTCATATTTTCATCCCATAAACTCTGAAATCTTCGTTGTTCTTTCTCGTAAGATATTATTCACAATAATTAACGTAAAGCACGTTGCGAATATTTCTTTACAACTGACCTTCTCGAGCTTAAAACTCTCCTTTTAAATGTGTATATAAAAATAAACACGTGGTGCACAGATGCATTTTCCATTCTTTGGACCGCATGTATACTTTTGGCACACACCAAACACACATACGCACTAATATTTTTTGTCAAAAATGGTGTTCACTATTTTAATTCCGTAATTTAGAAATAGTTTGAAGAAAAAAAAAGTCTTAGCTTAACGGAACTCTGCACTGATTTGTCGTGGCTGCCAATGTGTTAAAGATAGTTTTCGCAGAAGCATGCATCATATCCTAACAAGATAAAACGCAATAATTTAAATTTTATCGACTAACTACAAACAATATTGTTCTGAAGCTATTTTCTTGTGGCATTGTGAATTAATTACTATTAAACTGGGAATAAGCCACAATTAAAGATAAAAATACGTTTATTGACGTTTCAATTTCCACTTCGGAAATCGTTCTCAAAATACAAACAGTAAATTTACTGTTACTATCTCTGGCTGTTTGGTTGTAATAAAATATAGATGATTCTCAAGTCTCTATCATCTAACCCCACTTCTTTCAAGATGTTTATAAGTTTATCATGTTTTACTCTATCAAATGCCTTTTTGTAGTCGATAAAACAAATATACACATCGCAGTTAACATCCCTGCATCTTTGCATAAGCACTTGGACAGCGAATAGAGCCTCTCGGATGCCTAAGGAATCGCGGAATCCAAACTGCGTCCATGATACTTGTTCTTCGCATTTTTTATATATTCTGCGGTGTATCACTTTCAAGAACGTTTTAAGTAAGTGGCTCATTAGGCTAATTGTTCTGTAGTCTTCGCATGTCTTGGCATTTACTTTTTTTGGTATGGTCACGAAGGTCGACTTTAACCAGCTTTGGGGTATTTTTCCAGTTACGTATATGTTGTTGAATACAGTTGTTATCCATTTTATTCCCTGTTCATCCATAAGTTTAAGGAATTCTGCACAAAACTCGTCAAGCCCTACCGCTTTACCAACCTTAGTTCTTTTAATAGCTAACGTGACTTCTTCAATGGTAATCGGGGGTCCTGTTTGGCATTCAGTGTCTTTACTGGTAGTCTGCCTTTCATCTCCAAAATATAAGATAATATATATATATATATATATATATATTATATATATATATATATATATATATATATATATATATATAAATATATAATATATAAGATAATAAACTGCTTTTCTTATACATATCAAAACTAAATAGATCATTAACATAAATTTCGCTTACCGAAACTTCCAGCAAGGAATCTTAATCGATAATTTGCTATTCTTTAAGATGTTCTAGTAAACATTTTAAGGTAGGTATTAACTTTTTAAAATGCCTTCTATTTTTTTGTTGTATCATTTTGATTTGTTTGTTTTTCTTTTGAAATAATTTGTTCACTACCACTTTATATCCTTCATCTCTGTTAGATGATCCTTGTTCAACAAAGTCACAAGATAATGTCTTCGCTTTTTCAAAGCAGGTTCTAAGGTACTTCCTCTGAAATTTCTACTGGCGTCTGTATGGTAGTAAATTCACTCGTTGTTATATTTTCGAGCCCGTAGGTTTGTCTGAGACAGTTTCTCGTTTTACTGAAAATTTTCTGGTTTTAACTTGCTTATTTAAACGGTTTGGAAAATCGAAAATGCTGGGTACAGCATCTTTTTGAGTTGATTTTTTGAACTATATCCGCTAAAAATAAACGAATCATCTGATAAATACTTGGAGCAAATTTTAGAACTCTTTGTTGGTTTTAAAATATTCACGGCGCATCGGTATAATCATTTTTTTGTAATGATGAATCTTTAGGAAATGTAAAACAATTTATTTACTTTATCCGTCAGTTTTCAACGTGGTTAAAAAATGAAAATTATATAAGACTCTCGTATACCTATGTACTTATTTTAAACACTTTGAAAAGAAAATTAAATTAATAGTTGCTAAATTTCTGGTAGGTTTTCCAAGTTTTATTTATGAATTTACTTACTCATGAAATCATATATCTGTTCCCTTTTTGTCTCTGCGTACAATTAAATGTACTTCAGGATAATACCATAAATAAGAAATTAATGTATTGGAAAAGTTTTAAATTGAAACTTAACACTAAAAAGTTTGCAAACGCCTGCAAACACTTTAGAACGTTTTCTGCCGTAAACTGACGTCACGCCGCGCAGAGCAATTTATGTTGGTATCACTCTTCGAAACGGGCATATAGCATTTGTCGTGTCTAAGTAATGATCTAAGGTTAAAACCTTCTTCCTCTTGTAGTTCCTTCTCCTCTCGGAGGTTGGCTATCATCACAGGTATCCGTACCTTATTGGCGGCTGCTCTAAACTAAAAAGATCTACTGAGCTGCAACTATACCACTCCCTTAGGTTTCTCAGCCAGGAAATTTTTCGTATTCCTATGGATCTTTTACCCTTGATTTTACCTTGCATTATGAGCCTTAATATCTCATATTTCGCACCTCTAGTAATGTGGCCTAAATATTCTAGCTTTCTTGTTTTGATGTGCTTTATGACCTCGCAATCCTTTTGTAGCCTTCTTAACACTAAGGTTAAAACCCAAAGTACTTATATTTGGTGGATACTTCACAAAGTCTGTCTTACAATTTTTTAAAATTTTTTTAAAGTTCCTGTAAAATATAATATTGTAATTCTAAGTTTATGTATAATTTATTTCGCACACATCTCTGATGCATAATTTTATCGCACTGATACTCTCGTTAACTTCAGCAGTATATTATAATCTTATTTTTCGCCTGTGACGTTTACTAGTCAAAATTTGTCAATGCCATCCATGCTTATTCTTTAAATAAGACAAGCATAAAATTCTTCAAGATAACAAGTAAGTATTGGAAATAGCAAGAAAATGTTTATTACTTTGATCTGAAATACGCATGTCTGTAGGTTATCATAAAAATTACCTTCTGTGTGATTTTTTCAATATAAAGAATGTGTTGATTATTGTTTTAGTATTAGTTACTAGCAAACTAAGTAACGCAAAATATGTAAGATATCAAAATAAGCAACTATAAAATGTTAAATGACTTAAATACTATATTTAATTTCATCTACTAGACTAAATATTGACTTTTGTAGATAAAAGTAAAATTTACTTTTATTTTAAAATAGACGTAGGCAAGTACATGCAGAAATTTAAAGGGATACAATGTTCCATCAGTTGATAAATAATTATTCTTCTTCAAGTGCCCTGTCCGTTGCGAACATTGGCTATTAACATGGCAATTCTGATCTTGCGTCTGAACAGTTCGACCGATGTGAGCCCGAACTACTTCCACATATTTTGGAGCCTACGAGTGTTTTCTCCTGCTTGGCACCCGCTTACTGTCTATTTTCCCCTGGACAATCAATTACAGCGGACGGTACTTATCGTGCCTCAATATGTGGCCTAGATATTCAAGATTTCTTTGTTTAATTGTGCTCACGATTTCTTTCTCCTTTCCGATTTAACTAGACGTAGTTTTAGGAGAAGAGACGTAGTTTTTTTCATATTGTTAAATGCTCCTCTAGCTGGTTCTATTTTCGCCTTAATTTCTGTGGCTTATTCCCATTTTGCATTAACGATGAATAATTAGAAATAATAAATGTTCTGTTAAATTATTAGTACGTTCAATAAAAGTTCAAAAGAAGATAATTCACGTGGCAACTAAGTAACCATTTGCTGAATGGGTTACACTCGTATCAAATATTTTCATTAAAGCACCTTGAGCTATACCATATTTTTCGTTGTGTTACCAGGCGCGAGAATAAAAAAATGAATTTTTTTCCTACAAGTCAACATACATCGTACAATTCAAGCATAAACATTAAATTCGTTTAAATTCGATAGGCATATCAGTTGGTATCATTAGATTTCTCGGAAAACTTGCCTATCTTTAAATTTTCTTTTAAGTGTTATCGCGTAGGTATATTACTTATTATATTGAAAATAAAATCACTTAACGAAAAAGAAATATATATATATATATATATATATATATATATATATATATATATATATATGTATATATATATATATATATATATATATATATATATATATATATATATGTATATATATATATATATGTATATATATATATATATATATATATATATATATATATATATATATATATATATATATAAGAAATATTGGATATTAGTGACTGTCGATATAAACAAACAACACAGTTTCAGTCAGAATATTATATATATATTATATATATATATATATATTATATATATATATATATATATATATATATATATATTTATATTGTTATGATATGTAAAATCGAGAAAAATATTGGTTTGCTTAATATATTTCAAAGTTCAAAAATTAAATAATTAAAACAATTCGACTAATAAGCTATACAGATATTTCGAAGAAGTGAAAGTCCATTATCTTTGGATTACCTGTAGCACACAAAATTTAAGATATGCATAAATTATTTTCTTTGTAAAATATATTCGAGTGAAATTAGTGAAACAAGACAATGCGAGCGGGTTTTCCAAATGGATTTGTACAGTAATTAGGATAATAGAATATATGTTTCGAAATATATTTCTCTGTTAGTTCTTAAGAATTTATTAATAGTTTTCAGGAAATTTTATTGTAGGTAAATAATTAAATATATATTAAATATAATAATGTTAAAAATTGTAGGTAAAATTGTTTTTTGTTATCTAAATGAAGATATGGGGATGTGTATGACGAGTTTTGATTGGAGGAGATTGAAAAAGGTAGGATGGTTTGTAAGAATAAGACTTTAGCTAGTTTTTTGAGGGAAAAAAGTTGGGCAGTTGTTTTCCAAGTGTGCAAAGCAAACAGTCATTGTTCTCTGGTGGTTCCCGAGAGGTAGCAAGCAGTAGAAGTGAATGTTAGTGAGTTTTTCGTGGAGTTAGTGTATCTGACTAAGCTGATCCAGTAAAATATTGTAAATTATATTTTCTACTTATATTCCAAGAGTCACTGTTCAGGCCATAACGAGAGATTCAGTTTATCGAGAGGAGAAGTGGCTAGCATCATTTGAACGATACCTGCATTTGAAGGAGATCATTAAAGACGATAGGCTCGCAACAATTTGTTGTAAGATTGTTGATTATCTAGGGGACTGCTAAGAATAGATAGAGTAGGCTACAAGGAACAAGGATTTGGACAACTCATCGTCAGAGAGATAGTTTTGCTATTCATTAGTTATCTTTTTTAAACAACACAATTTTTACAATTACTTTAGAAAATATAGAAACATTTTTATTAGGAGATTTAGAACAACAATTGTGATTTGAGATTTTAATTTATATTGTATGTACCATTAATTTTGAAGGTTCACGTACGTAGAACAAAAGTTTGATAATTATTATATGAGATAATGTTTATTGAAAACATTTGAGTGTGAATTTTATTTCATTATATTTATTTCAATACATAATGTTATATCATATATGTTTTTTATTATTCTTATTATTATTATTATATATTTATATTATTATAAGTTTAATTAATTAATTAATTAGCTTATTAATTGCTTGGCGCACTTAAGACTTTGAATATCACATTAATATATATATATATATATATATATATATATATATATATATATATACATACATACATACATACATACATACATACATACATAAATACATACATACATACATACATACATACATACATACATACATACATACATACATACATAGAGCATTTTAAAAATTTTAAAAATTATAACTATTATAATTATTATCAAAAATCATGGTTAAAACAAATATTTCTAATGATATTCATGAAAGATGTAGAAGTAATCTGGACGAAAAAAAAAACAACAATTTTTGAAAGGACAGAATAAGTGAGTAAGAAAGAACCCAGAAAAAAAAAGAAAGTTTGCATTTTGCAATTTTGATTGAGTCTAAAATGAAACACATAATATTATATAAATCGTGGATAATCAACCTTAGATCACAATCTACTCCAAGAGGTTGACCTGAATTGCGATCTGTTTAGATGGCGATAAAAAATATTTTCCAACTTGTATTGGCATTGTATTGGCCCAAATAAAAGTAGACGACCAGCTTTCTAAAAAAAAACATAGATATCAAAAGATATGTTTGCTAAATTACATATTACCCATCCCCTCCGTTATTTAATATCAAAAAAAATTAGGTACTAGAACCTGGACAGTACAATTGCGAAGATAACCTATTACTTGAATTTACTATCTTTAATGTGAATTAACAACAATTTAGGCTGAAAATAAGTTTATTTTTCTTTACAAAAATTAACAAATCAAATTTCAACAAAGAGCAGTGAATTCGATCCTTAACCTGACTTTTGGCAAAGCAAATTTACATATTCAAAGTAAATGGGTAACTTAAAAACTGGATTGAATGCTGGTTCCATTAAATATTTTATATGCGTGGTTCCTGTCTAAACCAAGTACAAAAAACCGTAAGCATGCGAGATTGGTTTTATTGCATGTCGCCAGAGTGGATGAATAATAGCCAAGATTTACATTTTGGTCGGCAAACTACAAGGGTTCTTTTTACCTGCGATTGTGTTAGTCTTCCGACGGAAGATCGCTGCTGACAAGCAGCCAACCTATTTTGTCTGAGTAGCCTACTTTAAGAAACCTCGAAGCTCATAGGTGCAAATAATCATCAACTTTTAAATGTCTGCAATAAACAATCAAAAAAATGTATAAATTTAATATGTGTGCATCTTGGTCCCGAGAGCATATAAAAATCGTAGGGTTACAGGGAGGACAACTGTATTAATTAATTTACACAACCATATTTTGAATTTAAACAGTCGCTATACGTTTATTATTACCAAAGATCCTGTGTAGTGCTCTTTTGATAGTCACCTTGTTCGTTTTTTCGACTTACATACATTGACTATATCCTTTCCTTTAATTTAAAGGTTTACAAACTCCAGTTAGACCAATAAGAATAGATATATGATGTAATACCCTTTTAACAATGCCGCTTGGTTTTGTTTTTTCTGAATCTTAATATATTTTCTATACACTCTCCTTTCCAACAACGTTTTATACGTTCCGCTGCGACAATTTATTTTACCCTCACCAAGCTAAAAATGTCAAAAAAGTATTTTCTGACTACACCCTGTATATCAATATATTTACCCACACACCTATTATACGTCAGCTGCCAGTTGACAAATCGTTTCGATCTTGACTAAGGTTCATGTTTTGACTAAGACTAGACCAGTAATGCAGACTCAACGCTTATCGACATTGGCGCCAAAATTAGACTTTGACCGTCTGGCCCAAGTATCCCAAATTCCGCGGTTTTATTCCTCACTTATACCAAACCTCATGGAACTACGAAAAGAAAGTTCTACAGCTCTTTAAGTGTTGGGATAAGCACGAGATCTCACGACTTCGATATTATCAAACAATAAAAAGTGTAGGAAACTGATGTTTGGGACGGTTTGACTATCTTGTGTTGAGATAAGGAAAAGTCTGGAGACGAACTTGTAATAATCTTACAAAAACCATCAAACAGCTCTTAGAGAACACTCACTGGCAGAGAGATATTAAATTTTTGAAATAGACAAAAGTCAGATCGACTTAAAACTATTTCAGATCGTGTCGAACTACCACAGTGTTTTGATAGACCACCGAGAGTTAGGAGTAATTAGAAGCCCGAGGGGACTTAAAATTACTTCTCAATCAGTGGACGAGCTGAAGCAGCACTTCGTCGTCAAGCCATTTGTTGGAAATAAATAAAGGTCTTAATGGGACTTAGAAATACTTCACGAGAGGTGGCGGTACGAAGTCAGCTCTTCGCTATCGAGCGTGATGACGAGAATAAACAAAGGTCTAGAAGGGACTTATAATTTATTATTCCGCAATCCAGGGCTAGTTGAAGAGTCAACACTCTGCCGGAAGTCTTATACATCGAGGAGTGTAAACTCGGTTATACGCTGAGGCTTGAGGAGCCGGTATCTCTGTTGGTATTCGAGGTGTCTACTGTGCAAATAACACTGGCAAATATTTCATGTAAAGCAAATATATATAAATATATATATATATATATATATATATAAGAGTAAGAAAAAAGAAGTACTTGTGACTCGTTTGGAAAAAATATAACACTGTTTTTGATGGGTTGGAGTCAATAAAAGGGGCTATTTGTTGACTATTTTTTACTCGAGCTTTCAATTGTGATTACAATTTTTATCAAGAGCTTCTAAAAAATACAAAATGTCTTACAAAGTTGAACTAGAAATAAAAAATTTTTTGTTAACTCACCAAATAAAATTAGTTTTTTATATAAAACTACTGCTTACATAATAAATACAAAAAATATTAATAAAAAAATGTCTTATTCTAACAAATGTTTCTCTGAAAAATTTAGATGAAGTTTCTTAAGAAAAAAAAATTGAAATTATAAACAAATATAGAATAGCTACAACCAGCCTAAAACGTCATAAATACTAACTTAAAAATTTTTATTTTTGACATATTGTCAAAAATAAAATTTTGTTTAAAAAATTTTTCTTTGTTTAGTAACAAAAAAGAAGAAGATTTATTCACCATTGATAGATGCCCGGAAAAATGTAACAAATACATGGAAAATTCAAAATGTGATATTTTACTGACTGCATAAATTAAATAGAAATTATATAATTATAAATTTTGCTTAAATTTTGAATTTCTGACCTTTTGTTTAAATTATTATCACTTTTGCTAATACAAACCATTTCCAAAAAAGTTCTTTTAAATTTATTACTTTCATTACATAAAATTTTAATATTATCAAAATCCATAATATGGTCTTTGTCTATTACATGCTCTGCCAAAGCACAAGATGGTTTCTTAATTCTACAATCACTCTTGTGAGAAATAATGCGATTAGAGAGATTTCTTCCAGTCTCACCAATATACTCAGCTTCACACTGAGTACAAACAATGCTGTATACTACATTTGTTTGATCTAATTTGTCTATAGGATATTTAGTTTTGGAATATAAAGATGAAATAGTTTTGATGTTCTTTGTTGCTATTTTTATATTGTCAATAACCTTTAATGTTTGTATTAATTTAGGAGTTAATGATGGTATAAAAGGTAGTGAATGATAATATATGTTTTGATTGTTGGATACAGTGTTTTGAGATTTAGCAAAAAATGGTGTTAAGTTATTTATATTTAATAAATTAGAAAAAAGCATCCTATGTAGCATATCAGGAGGATAAGAGTTTTCAATTAAAATATGTTGAAAACTAGATGGTTCAGAAAACCCATATGTAGTAATAGATTTATAAGCTATTACTCTAATCATCCAAATAAAATGAAAATGAACCTTATAACAGGATTAAAGGAACGTGTTTTAAAACTTTCTCATCCAGACTACCTACAAGAAGATCTTCATTTGTTAAAAAATATTTTAATTGAAAACTCTTATCCTCCTGATATGCTACATAGGATGCTTTTTTCTAATTTATTAAATATAAATAACTTAACACCATTTTTTGCTAAATCTCAAAACACTGTATCCAACAATCAAAACATATATTATCATTCACTACCTTTTATACCATCATTAACTCCTAAATTAATACAAACATTAAAGGTTATTGACAATATAAAAATAGCAACAAAGAACATCAAAACTATTTCATCTTTATATTCCAAAACTAAATATCCTATAGACAAATTAGATCAAACAAATGTAGTATACAGCATTGTTTGTACTCAGTGTGAAGCTGAGTATATTGGTGAGACTGGAAGAAATCTCTCTAATCGCATTATTTCTCACAAGAGTGATTGTAGAATTAAGAAACCATCTTGTGCTTTGGCAGAGCATGTAATAGACAAAGACCATATTATGGATTTTGATAATATTAAAATTTTATGTAATGAAAGTAATAAATTTAAAAGAACTTTTTTGGAAATGGTTTGTATTAGCAAAAGTGATAATAATTTAAACAAAAGGTCAGAAATTCAAAATTTAAGCAAAATTTATAATTATATAATTTCTATTTAATTTATGCAGTCAGTAAAATATCACATTTTGAATTTTCCATGTATTTGTTACATTTTTCCGGGCATCTATCAATGGTGAATAAATCTTTTTCTTTTTTGTTACTAAACAAAGAAAAATTTTTTAAACAAAATTTTATTTTTGACAATATGTCAAAAATAAAAATTTTTAAGTTAGTATTTATGACGTTTTAGGCTGGTTGTAGCTATTCTATATTTGTTTATAATTTCAATTTTTTTTTCTTAAGAAACTTCATCTAAATTTTTCAGAGAAACATTTGTTAGAATAAGACATTTTTTTATTAATATTTTTTGTATTTATTATGTAAGCAGTAGTTTTATATAAAAAACTAATTTTATTTGGTGAGTTAACAAAAAATTTTTTATTTCTAGTTCAACTTTGTAAGACATTTTGTATTTTTTAGAAGCTCTTGATAAAAATTGTAATCACAATTGAAAGCTCGAGTAAAAAATAGTCAACAAATAGCCCCTTTTATTGACTCCAACCCATCAAAAACAGTGTTATATATATATATATATATATATATATATATATATATATATATATATATATATATATATATTCAAGTGTAAGAAATTGTAAAAGTATTCTACATTGTCAGTAGCGCCTTGTTGACAAGAGAGCATCGGGTGAACCTCTCGCCAAGTGTAAGTTGAGGACATATAACTTCCAGAGTAACTAGAGGATGGAATCGAAGAACCTTTTTTCCTCCTCAAGAGTGACGGTTGGAAACCATCCTGGAACTCCAGGCAATATGAAGGATAATCCAACCGTAGGACATACAGGATGCTTAGAATATCATGCATGGATTGCATATGAAACTTTTAAAATATTTTTGTTAGCGAAAATAACGAGCGAAGTATTTTGGCCACATCATGAACTATTAAAATTATACAATGGAAGGACGATATACTAAATGATCGAAAAACAAGAGCTATGAGTGGCAGTAAAAATTGGTTATTTTATTTAAAAAAAAGTTGTTAAATTAAACTTTGGGCTACCCTGTAGATATGAAAATAATTTTACGACATAAATAATATTTTGACCACCAATATAAATAACTCTCAAAAAATCTCATAAGTAAGTTTTACATAATAAGAGTAATAGCACTATGATAGAGTCTGCCGGACCCTGTAAACAAACCTTTGTTTTCTCAATGTATGGGACTATTATTCTAATAAAAATATTGTTTACAACCCTTATCTTGTTTGTGTGTATTTTGTTAGTGGGCAGCAGACCTTGTAACCTATTTACCTTACGCTACTGGAACCACATATTATGTAGAGATTAAAATTGTGCCTACACGCAACCAGTGCATATTTGTTGAGTGCTTTCTCCTGACTGGTCGTAAATTTGAGATTTTGAAGGTAAGCAATTTGGCAGAATAATTATTTAAATTTATATTACCTAGTAAAACTGGTTGCATAGCTACTACGAGAAGATAGTTAATGTATATCATATAACAATAATGTATATCATATGGAACATAGATGACTAGTAAGCAATTTTAAACAAGCTTAAATTATTAAATTAATTATTGAAGTTACCCAATATCTAAAGCTTACTATATGGTGTTTGTTTGCTTATCTAATCTAAAAATTAACGCACGAATGTTAACATGCAATTATGCTCTGATATTTAAACTAATTCAAAGGATTTTGTGCTCTTCAGTCTTCTATCACAATGTATTTTCAAGGCGCTTTAAGAATTTTTTGTATCCAATGCCAGTTTTAATTGAGAAAATGGAAGTATATTTAATAACTTCATTGCCTATCAAAATAGTTAATAAAAAGATGAAAAATGTGTTTTTATTTTCAAAAAAATGGTTTTGACTAAAATGCAGAAAACTTTAATTCCGGCATATGTTGAAAAAAGTATTATCCTTTTGGTTTGTTTTAAACTATACACACCATTTTTTGTAAGTATGTATTTTAATATTTACAAAGTAGGTATAAAAAATACAGAAGCATAAAAATATAATTTTTATATAGAAAAGGCGTAGAAAACTAAATAAAATAAAAATATGTACATATGTAATACATTTTTAACCTAAAAAAAACAACAAAAAATACTTTCATAAGTTACTTAGCAACAGTATTTTTTGTTTCATTTATTGCATGAGAGCATACATCTATGAAAGACCTACAAATTATTTATCTCAGGTAAAAAGACCCATTTTAATAAAGTACTGAGGTGGTGCTGCAATTAAACAATTTCCTCTGGATCATACCAAATAATATAATCTGTCTCTGGCCATCTATAACGATATCCTATTTTTTCATAGTTTTGATTGTAAATGTATCTGTTATTTCTTCTAGTACTCCTGGCAAATGTTTTTCCTCGCAAACTACAATGACGTAGTGAACTAGCTCGTAGTCGCTCACCTCTAAATCCCTAGAATTGTAAGTTTTTTGCTCTCTAGTTCTTTCACCTGTTTTGCTGCCAGAACCAACATTTTTGTCTAAAATTTCATTGTCTTTTTTATTTGCTTCATCTATCTCCCCTCTTTGGTTTTCATCATTCTCAATGTTTATGTTTAATTTGACAGCTTTCGAAATTTTAATTTTTTCTGTTTTCTTGCTTGTTTTCTTCAGTTTCTGCATTTTTCTTCGTAATTGTGTCCACAGGTGTCAATTTTTTTTTATTTAGAATTAAAGCGCATCAACCTAAGTGGTTATTAGCGCCGCTTGGTATTACAATTTTGTTTTACATTTTTTTAGACATATATTAAACATAGACATAGACATGAAATAGAGTTTTATATAAATAAGTCTGAGTTGAAGTACATTGGTTAATAGAAGATTAAACATTTATTTGTACACACATGTTAAATTTGGGTGTATATTCCTATTGATTTTAGAAAACTTAAAACAGACAAATAGACACAGTTTTCTTCTAAACACTCGCGTAGCGTTGTCAGTAGGTTACACTTTTGCCTCTCGTTTGAATATGCAGGGCATTCAACTAAACAATGTTTGATACTTAAACTGTTGAAACACTTACCGCACATTGGTTGAACACTTCCAGTAATAAGGTATTCGTGTGTTAAGCGTATATGTCCTAATCTCAGTCTGTTTATTATAATTTGGTCTTTCCTTATTCCATATTCTTCCATCTTGTAACAATTTTTTTTTGTCTCGTAGTTTTTGTTGAGATTGATTCCATTCTTGAAGCCACCGTTCTTTCAATGTCGAGTTAATTCAGTGATGAAATTTTTTCTTATAGGTAGATTCTATCAAGTCTTCGTTGTTAACTGAAGATTTGGCGGCAGCATCTACTCTTTCTTTACCTTGTATACCTATATGTGACGGAATCCACATACATTTTACAATCGCATTCTTTAGCTGAAGTTGGTACAAATGGTTCTTTATCAATCGCAACAATGGATGAGTTGGGTAAATGGTGCCTAAGCTACTCATGGAACTTAAGGAATCTGTTATTATTAGACACCTGTCTAAGTTGGCGTCCAGTGCATATTCTAATGTTTTGTAGATTTCAAATAGTTCTCCTGTATATACTGTGCTCAAATTTGAGATTTTGCATGAAGCAGTATAGTCGTTGTGTATGAAGGCACATCCCACTCCTTTTTCTGATTTGGAGACATCAGTATAAATATGTTGGTATTTCTGGTACTCATCAATGTTACTGTAAAATTGATTAACCATAGAGGAAGCATTAAGTTGATTACTAGTCTTTGTTAAACTCAAGTCCAGGGGAAGGGTTTTCTGACCATCCAAGGAGGAGGGTTAAAAGGGTGGTTTGATATATTTTAGGAAAGACAATATTATTTCTGATCATGTATCTATTAAGTCTTTCATATAAAAGGGGGTTTAGATCTTTTTTTGTTAAGATATGTTGTGTGGAAACGAGAAGCAAAGACATTTTTTCTGATGGGATTTTCACTATTTGCTGAAATGTTTGCAGCATAAATATGCTAGGCAAAGATATTGTCTTCTTAATTCCAGAGGCATTTCTCCTACTAAATATAGTAAGCTATCTGTAGGTGTGGTACAAAAAGCTCCTAAGGCTATTCTTACAGCTCCATTCTGGATTGTTTGCAACTCTTTCAAAAGTGATTGGCTGGTAGACCCATACACTATTGAACCTTAATCGACTTTAGATCTAATAATTTTTAGTAGATAGGACTTTCATTATGTTCAAATATTGTTGACAAGATGTTTTAAGATAATAAATATGTTGCTTAAAATTTAAATTTTTGTCAAAATTAATTCCAAGGAATTTGATACAATCAACATATTCTATTTTCGTATTAAAGATTGTAAGTTCTGGACTACCAACATTGCGTTTTCTGGTGAAATGGACACATTTACTTTTGTTGGAACAAAATTTCATTCCAGATTTCATTGACCATTTTTCTAATGCAGAAATAGTATCTTGTAAGGATTGTTTAATTAGTTTTATGTCTCTTTCTTTACAATAAATTATGAGATCATCTGCGTATAGCCTACTTTTTACCGGTGGAGAATCGTTTTAGAGAAATACTGTTAATAGCAATAAGAAAAAGAGTAACACTAATCGATGATCCTTGAGGAGTTCCATTTTCCTGTATTCTTGTTTTAGTATTCAAAAAGTTATTGATGAAGTTTAGCATATTTCCTTATATACCTACCTAATTTCTGTAAAGTTTTAATTATTCCATGGCACTGAACTGTATCAAATGCTCTCGTTATATCAAAAAATACCACTATAAAGCTTTGATTTTTTGATAGCGCTTCATGTATTTCAGACTCGGTCAACTAAGTTGTCTAAAATTGATCTATCTTTCCGAAATCCACTTTGTTTGTTAGATAAAACAGATCTTTGCTCGAGTATCCAAATAAGACGTTGGTTAATTAATTTTTCGAGCACTTTGCTCATTGCACATTCTAATGATACTGGACGGTAGGAGTTTGGATCTGAACGTGGTTTACCAGGTTTAAGGATATGTATTGTATAAACATTATTTCAAGTATATGGAAACATTCCTTCAAGCCATATTTTGTTATATATCTTTGGTAAATAGGCAAATCCATTTTTCGGCAAATTTTTAAGAAAAATAATAGGAATATCATCTGGACCAGGACCAGAGTTTTTAATAGAATTTATAGATTCAGTTAGCTCTTCCTCTAGTATTGGTAGGTTATCGCTTTTATTATAATTAAATTCTTGTAATTCTTCTTTGGTTTTAAAGTGTAAAAACTCTTGAGAAAAATTTTCGTTACTTAAATATGACTCGTAGGATGAAGCTAATACATTGGCTATTTCAGATCTAGATGTATGAACTTTGTTATTATATTCTAAAAATCTTAGTGATGAGTTTGTGTGGCGTCCCGAAATTTTGTTAATTTGTTTCCACACTATTGCTGCTGGGGTAGAACTGTTTATTGTTGATAAAAACTTTATCCAAGATTTCTTTTTTGCTTCTTTTACCACTTTTCTACTAATAGCCCTTAACTTCTTAAATTCTAGGAGATTTTCTTGTGTTTTTTGTTTTTTGTATTTATTGAATGCTCTGTGAGTCTTATTTATAGCATCCTGACAGTGACTATTCCACCATGGTACTCCAATACGATTTCTCACTATTTTCTTTTTTCTCATGATATGGTCTGCTGCGGAAAGTAGGACAGTATGCGGAAAATTTATTTACTAAGTTGTTTATATTGTCATGCGGAGATGGATCTGAAAAAGAATTCAATTGATTCTCCACAAATTGTGTAAACGGTGACCAATCCTCTATTTCTGTATTCCATCTAGTGTATGGTTAAATTTTTTGTTCGTTTTCGAAATATGTCACTATGGGAAAATGATCGCTTCCATACAATTGTGTACTAGCTTCCCAAGTTATGTTTTCTACTAAAGAACGGTCAACAAGAGATAAGTCAATACAACTAGTGTTTCCAGTAAAAGAATTAAATCTTGTTGGAGATCCATTGTTAATACAGGGTAATAGATCCAGGGTAATATTTGTGTTATTATTAATGACCGTTTCTATTATGTGTCCTATTTTGTTATATCTATTAGATCCCCAAAGTGGGTTGTGTCCATTTAGATCTCCTACTATAATCTTAGGCGACGGAATTTGTTCTATAATATATGAGTTATCTCTTTTATACTTACTTATATCAGCATTCGGTGGAAAATAAATGTTACAGATGTTAATAAGAGTTTTTACGGTTACTGCTACTGCTTCTCGGTTGGTCTTTAAAGGTATTTGTCTAGATTCCAATGAGTTATTAACATAAATAAAAACCCCTCCACTGGCTTTTTTAAAATCACGTCTGTTTTTATGATAACCTGTAAATGCCTTTAATTTTGCTAATTTTTGGTCAGTAAAATTCATTTCTTGGAGACATATTATTGAAGGTGAGTGTTTAGTAATTAATAATTTAAACATTTCTAGTTGTGTATAATAACCGTTTATGTTCCACTGAAGAATTGACATTTTTGTTCTATATGTTAATTTTTATTCTTGTACTTGATCGCTCTCTAATTCAGAGGAGGAAATTGTATCCAGCAATTTGGATATTTTGCGCTTATTCTATGTGCAAACGTGTTTTCATTATTTTTTCATTGAACAGAGTGGATGTTGTCTAATAATTGTAGTAACCCCTCAATATCTTTTGAAAAGTTGGAGCAACACTCAATGGGTGAGGTGAACCATACGCGTTTTAAAAAAAAAATGTATCGTTTCTTGGTAATTATGAACCCTCTCGTTTGTGTTGTCTTCAAAAAATACTCTTGTTGGCTGCATCAATTTCTATATATCAATAGGATCTATTGTTGTGATAGTTCTCTTCTTTTTTGAACGCGTATCCTTAGCAGGCAGCATAAAGCATTCAGGAGTTTCAGGTTGTGTTACTGTTTCGGAGAAAGCTCTTTTGCTCTGTGTTTGCAGTGTAGATTCTATGCTAATTGGTGAAGTGATCAATGATTCATTGGTTTCTAGTCCTATTTCATTAACGTTTATACCTTTATTTGTAAGCGGGTTATCGTTTTTTGGCCTTGGTTTATTTACATCTATATCTTTATTTTTGTATTGTTTAGATTGAGTGTCTTGTATCAAATAATTTGGTTCTGAATGGATGTGTACTGAGTGTTGTGTACGTCGGTTATAATGTCTGCTGTAGTTACTGTGTTATTTATTATCGAACTGGAGTTATTGTTTTTTTGAGGACAGTTTGAGGCGATATGGTCAATCTTTTCACAAATATAACAGGAGTGTTGGTCTACAGACATAAAAATTCGATAGTTTGTATTGTCATGACAAATTAACAAGTATTCAGGAAGTATTAGGTCAACTAAAGGTGAAATATATACCTGTCTATGAAAACTTAGTACATGCTGAAATTCGGGACGAGATGTACCAATTCTAAGGAATCATAGGGGAGACATAAGTTTAAAGCCTAGTTTCTGTAGTTCTGATTCTAGAATACTATGTGGAATTGTTGGACATACATTGGATAATATTAGTCGTTCACTAGGACTAATTAATCTTCTTCCTTGTAATATTTGATTGTTTACTATGATTTTTTCTTGATAAACATTTATAAATTTGTCAACTAATTCTTCCTTAGATAAATAAATACAAATCATGTTGCTAGCTATACGAAAAGAGAACAATATAACTTTTGAAAAAATAACTGATCCTTGTGACACAAGGTAATCTTCTAATTTTACATTTTCTAATGAACTAATATAGCTTGCTTTCTGGATGGAATATTAAGAGTACTGGTTACTGATGAGTACGATTTTTTAAGTTTTGGTGGTAAATACTGGTCATTTCCTGAGCTAATTCGGAATTAATATCATCCATTTAAATAAACCCAAGAGATTAAATGTCGCATCGGAAAGGCCAAAAGTGCATTCTTGAGTATGAGCTCTGTGTTCAAAAGCCATGACCTCACCCTGAAAACAAAAATAAGGCTCCTTAAATGTTACGTGCACTCAGTGCTTCTGTATAGAGTAGAAACGTGGACATTAAAAGCAGAAACTATATTAAAACTTCAGGGTTTTGAATTATGGCTATACAAAAGAATCCTGAAGATACCATGGACAGACAAAGTCACCAATGACGAAGTACTGCGGAGGATGAACACAACCGCGGATTTAGTCAACATTGTGAAGAGCCGTAAGCTGGAGTACTTGGGACATATAATGAGAAATCAAGGCAGGTACGAGCTACTCCAATGCATTTTGCAGGGTAAAATTGAACGAAAAAGAGCCCCAGGACGAAGAAGAATACCCTGGCTTGCTAACCTGAGAGCATGGTATAGAAAGACCTCAACACAGCTATTTCGTATAGAAACCAATAAAATTATTATAGCCAGAATGATCGCCAACGTTCGTAACGGACAGGCACCCTAAGAAGAAGATTTAAATAAACTTTGAAATTAGTCATTAGATCTGAATGCGGTCCTGTATCCAAACTATAACAAGGCAATTCAGCCGGCGAAAAAACAAAAAAGATAAGAAAATCTTTTTAAATATTCGATGTTTCTTCTTATGTTGTCAAATAGATATTTTTGTTTGTTACTAATAATTGATGTAATATAAGCTGACTTACAGAGTCTCTGATATTACTCCTAATCAGGAAATTCACCAACTCACTGTTGTAATTTTTCAGCGGGTATATTTAACTTAAAATTCACTTTAGTTAAGAGCCGATATTTTCCTATTATACTGGTTAATATCCAGGTCAGGAATCCCATCGTGTCAATTTTTTGTGGCCTTTATTTTGGACGTTTATGCTATTTTTCTGGGGAAATAAAATGCATTCTTAAATGGCGTAGGAAATTTTGGAGGAGTGACAAAATAGGGTTCAACAGAATTTATGGGATATTGATTTTCAAAATAGGTTTAGAAATCATGAACTATTTTGTATTCACATCTGTCAATGTACTTTTTAGTATACCATACATTTTAAATGCTTTATAGACAGACATGCCACTTTTCATATGTGAATTTCTTTTGCATTGGCTTAGGCTTTTTAGTTTGTGACCATGATTCTAGAAAAGAAATAAAATGTGAATTATTAAGTCTTTTTTTTGTAGATACCATGTCAGGCTAAATTTGGGTTAGGCCAAAATTAGAGCAAATGGAAATATATCCTTTACGTTCCATTTCTGCGACGAAGGTTGGCAATCATCACTGCTATTCTAATTTTTGACTCTACAGCCCGAAAGAGTTCAGTTGAGCTGCATCCGAACTATTCTCTGAGGTTTCTCAGCCAGGACATTCTTCTTCTACCTATGCTGCGTTTACTTGAATCTTTCCCTGCATTATTAGTGTTAGGAATTCATATCTGTCACTACGTGTGATATGACCCAGATAATGTAGTTTTTTTATTTTTATGGAATCCAGTATCTCCCTGCTATTTGCTATCTATATTTTTCTTAATACTTCATTATTTATTCTGTCTGTCCAGGAGATTCTTAGCATTCTTCGATACGTCCACATTTCAAATGCTTCCAATTTATTAAGACATTCTTAACTTAAAGACCATGTCTCCACACCAAAAGAACAGAAAATACATAACACTTTTTTATACCCATTTTCTAAGATTTAGGCTGAGGTCTCTTCAACATAATATTTGTTTTATATTATTGAATACACCTTTATTTTTTTCTTTTCTAACTCTTATTTCTTTGGTATAATTGTTTCATTAATCCACAAGGAATCTACGTTCTTGTAGTTGGCTGTATACCATATATTAAAAAATTAGTATTAAAAAACCTTTATAAAAGGTATATATTTTAAAACCCTAACGGGCTAATTATACAAAACTTGAGTACTACAGCAACTTGAGTTGCTTCCATACAGTCCTTGTAGACACACCGTCTCAGGACTAGCAACTTCAACGTGGAGTCATATGTCGCCATGTTACCTTATCCAACGGTAACTTTAACATCATAACATATTATAAGAAATATTGTATACCAAACATAACTAATTATTTGTTAACGGGTTTTTACCCATATATTTAGTGGCTACATTCATGTACTCCTAGACACTGATGATGGAATATGGATTTTGAAAACGTTTTGTATAATTAGCCCGTTAAGGTTTTTAAATATATACCTTTTATAAAGGTTTTTTAATAAAAATTTTTTCATTCATGTTTGCCCTAAATAGTTATAATTCTAAACTCGTTCTATTGTATTATTATTTACGTGTAGATTAATGTATCTAATATTTTTCTTTGATATAACAATGAATTTTGTTTTCTTTATGCTCAGTGACAGACCAAATTTTTCACTCGCTGCAATAACCTTATCTAAAGTTCTTTGTAGATCTATATAATATTTTCTGCTATTAGTATTGTATCATCAGCATATCTAATTTCACGTATGGGTAGGCTATTTATTTTTATTCCTGCTACTTCATCTTCTAATGCTTTATTAAATAATTCCTCTGAGTATGCATTAAACAGTGATGGCGACAAGACACAGGTCTGTCTAACAAATCTTTTGATTTTTATTTTATTAGTATTTAAATTATGTATTCTTTGTATTTGCACATTTACTGCATATAATGCTTCTCTGGTTCCTTGAGTATTTCTATTCTATTTCTAAATCCGAATTGAGTTCGTCCAAGGCCTTGTTCTAACTTTTTATATATTCTACGATGAATATTCTTTAGGAATACTTCTAGTATGTGGTACATTAGACTGATGGTACGATGATCGCAACATTGTCTGGCGTTTTCTTTTTCGGTATAGTCACTAATTGTTGATAGAAGCCATTCTTTAGGTTATATACCTATTCTGTATATTAAAATAAATAATTCGACAATAACACGTACATTGAAGTTGGCGATAAGTTGCAATATTTCTGTCAGTAATTCGTCTAGTCCTACTGCTTTCCCAGGTTTTATTTCTTTAACTGTGTGTTTTACTTTACTTTCTGCTCTTTCTGGTTCAGTCTCTTCAACAAAATATTCGTTATCTATGTTGTCTCGTTTGTCGTTAAACAGCTGTTCTATATAGTTTGCTCACACCATCAATTTGTTTTCTGTATCCATTACTGTGTCTCCTTTTCATCAACTATTATATTTTGTTTGTATTCTGGTCTTCTAGTTAATTCTTTTATTTTCCTGCATAAATTAAAGCTGTCATGTTTATTTTATCTTTTCTATTTCATTACATTTTTATTTTAAACAATTTTGTTTTGCTATTCGAATTTATTTATTTTGGTTTTGCGTAGATACTTCTTTAAAGGTTTTATTAATTCAGCTTTTATTTTTTCCAGTATTTTTTGAGTTTTTGTTGATTGCATTCCCCTTTAATCTGTACTTTGTTTAGACATACATTTATTTTTTCTTTGATATTTTCTATAATTTCTGTGCATTTATTTCAGTACTTTCTTCTTTTGCTGTCTTCGTTTAAATTTAAATTTTCATATGTGCTATTAAGAGATTATGGCTAGATGCTATATCTGCTCCAGGTTGTGTTTGACTGCAGTAATACTGAAATCTTTCTTTGATCATTATTTTATCTATTTGATTTCTCTTTATCTGATTTTCATTATTTCTTGGCGATTTTCACGTGTACAAACGTCTATTAGGTAAATCAAAGAAAGTGTTTGTAACAATCATTATTATCTTGGCAGAATTGTACCAACGTATCTTCTCTTTGATTTTTATTGCCTACTCCAAAATGTTCCACTACGTCCCTTGTGCCGTCCTTTCCAATTTTAGCGTTCAGGTCACCCATTATTATTGGGATGTCACGTGCTATGGTAGTTCTCAATGCCTCTTGAATATGTTCATAGAACGATTCCACCTCTTCGTCACCTTTTTCGGCCGTTGGGGCATAGACTTGAATTATGTTTATTTTTCTGTCTTTTGTTTTTAGTTCTATTAGCATAACTCTTTTGGAAAAAGGTAGAAAATTCTGAACGTATTGTGGGATTTTATTGTTCAGTATTATTGTTACGCCATGTCGAAGTTGGGTGTCATTATTATCCGAATAGTATATCGTATGGTCTTTAACTTTACATTTTTCATTTCCTATCCATTGGATTTCACTTATTCCTAAAATATTGATGTTAGTTCTTTTCATTTCTTGGATTACATTATGTGTTTTTTCGGATTCGACCATGCTAGTCACATTCCACGTTCCAATTTTAAATTGACAGGCTTTGAACTTTTTCTGGTAGGGATTTCGCTGGTTGACGATCTGCAAAGCCCTGACTCCTTTCTTGCCGAATCTTGGTCTCCGATAGCCATAATCAGTACACATCTGCTTACTCTGTCTTCTCATTTCATGATGATTCGACTAGGGATATCTTACGATCTTTAATATAGTGGTTTCCTGTGGCTTTCTGTATTCTTATGCCGTTGGCTAGTGTCTTAGCTCATCCGTTTTTAGGGCCAGTTTCCCAACCCTAGGACAAAGAAGTGCGCTGCCAGTTACCATCTCATCCGCCCAAAGCCATTGGCCAGTAAGTGGTGGGATTTTTTATACCAGCATTCTCTCGGAGGTCAGAGCCTCGTTTGATATCTTACAGTATGCATCGAAGAGTCAGGATCAAGACCATTACACGGGCAGGTGAAGTTGATATTTGGATCAGAGAGGCTATACGTTGCTTATCACTATTTCTTACATCCCATAATACAATCTAATACCATCCAGAATACAATAAAATTACCTTAATGTTTTTGTAATTAATAAATTGTCAGACTATATACTTTAACTTAAGTAAGTTACAAATAAAAATTAACTTCGAGATTTTTTTTAAATTTTGTTCCATTAGAAATAACTACCTGACTTAAAAATAACTACCTGACTTTCATAGTTGTAAACTTCCAGTTTTGGTTTCACGGAAAAAGTATGGGACGTAATTTGATATTACGTTTTTGATAATATCTTTTGAAAAGATTATATTTTTTTTATTTAATAATTTTTGATATTAAAGTACAAAAAGTTGAATTAAAAAACGTTTACATTCGTAATTACGGCATTAATTAGCAACTAAAATTGTGCCTTAATAGCGGCCTAATAAATTTTTTGTAAATTCTACTTTGATTTATAGAAGATACAAATATTAACCATTTCTACTGAACAAAATACTGCATGTAGGTGAAAAATATTTTCTGTAATAATTTGCAAGCAATGAATTTCTCAATGCTTACCTGAAACACTATATATATTCGACCGCTCTCCAACTGATTGCGTCGCTCAATTAAATTAAATTGATTAAAACAAAAGCTAGAACAAGTCGCCTCACCATTTATATATAAAAAATGGACTAATAAATTTTTCGCTAGGATACACACGCGCCGCAGTATTAAGTTAAGAAATAATATGTCGTTTTATCTTAATATGAAACTAAGAAACAAATAAAAAAAAATAAAAAAAATACAAATAAAAAAAAAAGAAAAATTGAGGAACTTGGACAGTCCACAGTAAAGTAGCTATTGAATTAAGTAGATAGCTGCAGAAAAGTTTACTGTGGAACTCTAAGGACCTCATCACTTATTATACTTATTATACTTATATATAAATAACTAAAAAACAATTAATAGGAAAAACTGACTATATATTAGGGATCAATAGTAGTAATAGTAGGATAAGTATTAGTAGGACTTTAGTATAAGATTGTATAGGAAACAATGACTAATGAAAAAATGAGTACAAATTGTAAGATTGGCGAATGGATTTAGTGTCCGCAGTCATTTAAACACAAACAAACAACAACAATCTTAATATGAATTTTCCATCGTATTTGCATAACTACTTAGTTATTGTTGATTCTAGCTGAAATATTCTGTATTTTTTATAATTGAAGTTACCGTGAATAGGTTTATTTTAATTCAGTCGGTTTTTTATTTCAGAAATGTATTTTTTTAATTACTGTTTTCAGTTTTTTGTTGTATCTTCGTTACTGACTCGTACTACTAGAACGGTATTATCAACAAAAGTAACGATGCTATTATGGTCTGATACAGGAAAGTCTTGCGCAGATAGCAGAGAAAGGTTCCGACCAATACACTGCATCACTTAACCTCCAATTTTATTTATCTTAGATGTAAATAAGTATTTTCGGCTTTAATTCTAAAGTGTCCTTTAGATATACCAGACAGTAAAATTTTGTGATAATTGTCATATATCAGACTGTAAAGTTCGTAAAAAAGAAAACAGTTCCTCCTTACTATCTTCTTCAACACCGTCAATTAGGAAGTTGGGACATACATTGAGAATATCGAGATAAATACAATCATCCAATCCATCCATTCAACCATATATATTATATATATATATATATATATATATATATTTTGATGGATTGGAGTCAATAAAAGGTGCTATTGGTTAACTATTTTTTATGTCAAGCTTTCAATCGTGTTTACAATCTAAAGAGCTTCTAAAAAATATAAAAAATCTTACAAAGTGAAACTAGAAAAATAAATTTTAACTCACCAAATAAAATTAGTTTTGTTACTTAATCTAAACTGCTAAACATATTAAAAATCTATTTTAAAAAATATCCAATGAATGTTTCTCTAAATTTAGTAATTTTTACAAACATTTTTAACAAAAATAATTGAATTTATAAATAAGTTAGAATAGCGAGCAATTACAAATAAGCCTCAATTAACCCCCTCTGTGGCTCAGTGGTAAGAGCGCCTACCTTTAAACCTAAAGGTCGTGAGTTCGAATCTCATCTGGGTGGAGAAATTTTCGTTTATTAAAAATTAATCAATGAAAATAATTTCTATCCTTGTGCGATCGGTACTCACCGGAGAGACCGCAGACGTTCGGATACAATTAGCGTCTCTTAGCAAAGACAATGACGTCGACTTTGCTAAGTATCAAGACAATTACTCTACACACACACAAAAATGATGTTAAGTTCCTTATATTAAAAATATTAGAAAAAAATATTCTATGTAGCATATCTGGAGGATAATAGCTTTCAATTAAAATATTTTTTAACAACTGAAGATCTTCTTGTAGATAGTCTGGATGGGAAAGCTTTAAAACACGTTCTTTTAATCCTGTTATAAGGTTCGTTTTCATCTTACTTGGATGAATTAAAAAACCATCTTGTGCTTTGGCAGAGCATGTAATCGACAAAGACCATATTATAGATTTTGATAATATTAAAATTTTATATAATGGAAGTAATAAATTCAAAAGGACTTTTTTAGAAATGGTTTGTATTAGCAGAAGTGATAATAATTTAAACAAAAGATCAGAAATTCAAAATCTAAGCAAAATTATAATTATATTATTTCACTATAGTTTATTAATTAAAATATTATATTTTAATTTAATATTCCATATACTTGTTACATTGTTTAGACATATATCTATGTATCTAAAGAATTTTTTAAACAAGAGTTTATTTTTTGGCAATATAATTGTCAAAAATAAAAATTTTAAGTTTGCATTCATGACATTGAGGCTTATTTGTAATTGGTCGCTCTTCTAACTTATTTATAAATTCAATTATTTTTCGTAAAAAAGTTTTTCAAAATTACTAAATTTAGAAAAACATTCATTGGATATTTTTTTAAATAGTTTTTTTAATATGTTTAGCAGTTTAGATTTAGTAACAAAACTAATTTTATTTGGTGAGTTAAAATTAAATTGTCTAGTTTCACTTTCAAAGATTATTTGAATTTTTTTAGAAGTTCTTGAAAAAGATTGTAAACACAACTGAAAGCTTGACTTAAAAAATAGTTAACCAATAGCCATTAACTCCAACCCATAAAAAACTTATTTATATATTTTCCCCCCATTTGGACATATGGCTCGCAGCTCTGGGGTTCAGCTAGCAAATCTAATATTATGATAATACAAAGATTTCAATCCAAAACTCTGAGAACAATCGCTAATGCACCTTGGTATATCTAGAATGATGCAATACATAGAGATCTTCAGGTACTAACAGTCTCTGAAGAGTGCAAAAAATCTTCTCAACAATATCAAAAGAGGTTGCGGGTGCATCCTAATCCACTGGCACACAATCTTCTCAACAACCAACAAGCGGAGAGATTGAAGCGACATGACTCCTTGGACCTACCTCACCGATCCTGACAGAGCCTACAGCAGTGGGAGTTACGCCTTCAACAGCACCCAGCCATTGTGATCAGTGCCGCTTTTAGTGCTCGCGTATCAGTGTATGTGCACATCCTAACGGTAAACAAGCCATTTTTTGTCGTTATGATTTAGTTACTGGACCTTACATCTCTCTGTCATTTAAAGACAAAAAAACGTACTTATTGTTTTCACTGCAAAACAGATTGTAAAATCTTAAATGTTAATAATAAAAAAAAATTTTCCAAACCTGAGCCAAGATTAATACTATAACAAGAATTAATAATAAATTCAACAGTCTTCCGGGTTGAACTGCATCGATTATCATTGCGCCGAGCTTTCGACATACTCTTTGATGCTTTCTTCAGAGCTTCCCAGGCCTCAGTCTCTTGAGCATCCCTTTTATTAAGACAATTTGGCTTTTTTCAATTTCTATGGATTTTCAGATAATTCTTGGTTTATAGAAGCGGATGGTGGTGAAGGAGTTTGTAAAATCAATTTTGTGACCTATTGACCTAGAGCTTAAATTAAATTGGAATTTTAAACAGAAATAGAAGGTTTATAAATCCTATTTTGGATTCTACAATGTGTTTGGACTATGTAAGATCATGTTGTCTTTGATTATTCGAACAAGAGATAAAACTTTTTGCTGGGGGGTAAATATCGTCTTTATTCCTCTTGATTTAAGAATTTTGTCTATTTGGTCAGTGACAGCTGTGATATAAGAAAGAAAAGCTTTTGTATAATGAGGGTCTGAGTGTTTGGATTGGGATTGAGTGGGATCTCTAACACTATTACATAGCATTAAAACTACAATGGTATAGTGACAAATTTAATGCTTTATGGCCATATTGTTCTTCTAAATAATCCTTAATCTTAGAGGTATCTTGTATCTAAAAATAAACAATTTGCAAAAGCCCGTTTCTCAATATTGCCTTAATAAAGGGCAGCTTATTGTTTGTTAATCAATCTTTCAGTCTTGGATGAAGACATGTTTGGTCCTTTCTCTAACAACAAGCTATGGTATGAAAAATTATTTATTATAATTAGGGATGGTTCAGAAAAATTTTTAATATTTTTGATTTTTGAATGGAGCCTTTTTTTATCATATCAAATAATGTTTCTACAGAAGAATTTTATTTCAACATCTTTATGTTTTCAATATGATTAAATATATTACCATTTTCCATCAACGTTAAAAAATTTTACACTTCTTTTATGGAGAGATGGGATTTCCTCTCCATGTCGCTCATGGAGAGATCCATGATTCCAATGTCCTTCAGCTATTAAAAACAAACGTGTATAGTTCTTTACGTTTATATTTTTGATATAATCTCAAAAATTCTGCTTTTTTCAGAGCAATATGAGACTGTTCTCTCAGTCCTCACCTTGGATCATCTTTTAGCAATTTCAAACCAGTGCCATTCAGTACAATACTAAGAGACATGCGACAACCACTAAACAGTTCCTTTTTTAAATTAAATCTATAAAGGGATAAAAGTCACATGTTCTTCTGAAAAGAAATAAATTTGATTTCATGTTAAACAAATCTTTTTAACTTAATACTCTTTATGATATCTTTCTTAACAAAAAGTATTACTTACTTCGTTCATACACATTGTAAATTGTATTGCGAATTTTGCTTGTATTCATTATTTTAGTACTCCCCTAACAACAGTCAACAGAGGAATAGGGCTGTTTGTATCACGTTTCTGTTCAAACACCGCAACTGTCAAATAAGCATTACCAATTTATTCCAAAATGTCACCTTCGTTCGATCGCAGATATAGTGTGATCCGGGCAAAAGTGCTTTATAAAAACGCATTAGAATTTATGTATAAAAATTTAATGAAACAAGTTATTATTATTTTTTTTAAGTTTACATTAACAGAAATCATTAAATATTATTTCTAGGCGTATATATAATAAAATATGTCTAGTGGCTTTAATTCCAGTATACTTGACTAAAACATTCTAAGAAGGCATAGACCTGCAACTTAAATATTTTGTGTTGGTATCATGTGACGTCAATTACTATAACGCGGATGACGTACATCGGGATTTATACTGTACCAACTGTACCAATTTTTTTAATATTAATTTTGTTGTAGCCCAGCAGATACTTTCTTGTGATTTATCCACTGTCGGTTTCTTAATAAAGCAGCATCATGTTACGGAGAACAAAATAAAGAAAATGATGTCTATTTTTTTTAATTTAAATATCCAATCAAATAAATTACGTTAAAATAATTTTTTTGGTGTTAAGATATTTATTTTTTTTTAATTTTCTTTATTATTAGAGTCATTTAAATTTGGTAATAACATTTTAAATAATAATTTGAATACGAATTTGAAATAATAAATTATTTTTTTAGTAGTAACCACTAAAACACTTTGTTATCATTAACGACAATGTTTAATATCAAGAGATTTTAAGAGAGAAAGAGGTTAGATCTTTGTAAATGGGTATATTTAAAACCCTTAAAAGGGGTACATCAATTACACGAACTCTCCAAATTAAACTCTCCGAAGAGGTTTACTCTCCGGCCACTGGAACTCACCTAAAACATGGGTGTATGTTACCTGAAGTCAAATGTAATTTAATATTAAACATCAAATGTGATTAACAACATTCTGTACAATCTTTAATAAACATATTTAATTTAAAGCGTTTTTACCCTGATATTCTGGTGGCTCAGGCATGTCAATTTGCATTTTAAACCTGATGATAAAATTTTTATTCCGAAATCGTTCATGTAATTGATGTACCCCTTTTAAGGGTTTTTTAAATATACCCATTTATAAAGATATACCCTCTTTTTTGTGATACGTGGTATACAGCCAGCTGCAGGAATTATTTTCCTTGTGGATTTTATTTTAATAAAGCTCTCAATATTAAGTAACACTGAATCAAATATTTAACCACGCTAACAGATTTTTTGTTACAGGTTTAAATAAATGTACAGTCGAAAGGTATAATTCTACATCCGACTTTCAAACAAAAAATATGGTTACAGGTAAATTTTTTTTTTGTTATTTATTTTAGACTTGGATAAAATGATTTAGTCGTATTTCTCTAATCGTTTCTAATCCAACAAAGAATCTAAGATTTTTATTTCATATTTGTTCATCATTGTGTTTTTTTTGCTTAGTTACCAACTACATAAGAGTTTACTTATGTAGTTGGCAAGATATTAACAAAAATATGATATAATTTATGAGCCATGCTCATAAAAAAAAGGATAACACCAGCTTTCAGTACAAAGAACCAATTAGGCAAATATATAAAGAACAACAAGGGCCAAAAGACAAATCGCTTTCACAGTATACAAACTTAAATGTGGCGACAGTGTGGCGACAACCTAGTGATTTTTATTCATCTGACCGTGGAAATGTATCCAAACATATATATATATATATATATATATATATATATATATATATATATATATATATTTATATATATATATATATATAATATATATATATATATATATATATATATATATATATATATAGAAAAGAAATTTAATCTTTGCAGATAAGTTAAATAGTAAACTCTTAAATATTGGGGAAATCTGCAAGAAAACTCTAATGTGTATCAATTGTTTCGCCTAACGTTTTCGCCAAAGAGAATTAATTTGGCTTCTTCAGGGCTGAAAGAGAATAAATTATAATTAGCTACCATATATTATCTAATAAAAAACATTTACCTTACCGTAAATTTTAGAAATGTCGAGTTATGATGTTAAAAAACTTTACCTAGTAACAACATAGTGGTGTTTGTTACTATGTGCAAAAAAGTTCTTTTGTTAATGTTGGAAATGTATAGTAGCTTTGAACTTAAAACGCAAAGGTTTACCCAAGGTTAATCGAAAAACCCAATGTAACTAGATTTAAAGGAAGTAATTCTTTGAATTGTCGGCAATAACTTAATTTTTAATTGTTATAAAGTTTGAATGTGAGCTTCTGTTTTCATAGAACGCAAGCGCTGACAATTACAAGTAGATAAGTATTACTTACTTACGACACAATGGAACCATGTGGGTATTCTTCTAAGGTTTTGGAAACGCTTACAAATCTCTCTGATGAGAGATGGCATAAAAACAAAACAGTGACTACTCTTATAAAAACTGACACATTACAATGGGGTATAATTCATTTTTTTTTTCATAATAAATTTGCCGGTTCCTCCAGACTAAACACGCCATGTCTGCTTTCTATTAAATTTCTTCCAAACCTAACTTCATTAACTTTTACATGAAACTTCACACTGCTACTATACTGCACATTTTTCCATGGCAAAAGACAAACAACGAATTAGAAGAAAATTCGGACCAATACGGAGTGACGTAATTTTGTTTAAAAAACTCGGTATAAACAAAACATAAACGGTTAAATTCCTATTTATTTGACGCGCAAAATATCCTAATGTGGCTCTCGATCAAAGAATACTGAAGAAATACGCATCTGTGATATATGACGTAATCATCATCATTGTGGCTTTACAACCCTATGTAGTCGTCCCTATCCATCGCCTTTCTCCGCCAAGCACGTATTTCCATATTGCTCATATCTTGATCTATGTTATCTAGGAATTTTGTTTTTTGGATCTTTCTCTTCTTCGATGAATAGGTCTATCAAGGAGCGTTTTTCTAGCTGTGTCTGTTTGCTCCATCCACATTAGATGGCCTACCTACTTCAAACGTCCTATCTTAATGTGTCTTACGATATTTGGTTCCTGGTATATTCTATAGAGTTCAAAGTTATATCGTCTTCTCCAGCCACCATTTTCATTTACCGCTCCATAGATTCGCCTTAGTTTTTTGTTTCGACACACCCTAACATGTTTTCATTGCTTCTTGTTAAAGTCCAGGTTTCTGAACCATATGTTAGGACTGGGCGTATTATTGTTCTGTAAAGTTTTACTTTTTTATTTCTTGATATAACTGTAGATTTAAAAAGGAGATTAAGCTAAAATAGCATCTATCAGCCGTGCAAATTCTGCGGTTTATCTCTGCGGTAGTGTCATTTTCAATATTGACAAGCGTTCCCAGGTATAAAAATTCATTAACTTCTTCGATGACGTCGTTTTCTATAACAACTGGCTGTAGTTTTTGTGGTTACGTACCTATTTTCATGTATTTCTTTTTATTGGTGTTTATTAATAAACCCATTTTTGTAGCTGCTTCCTTCAGTGCTACGTACGCCTTTCGTACTGCGTTTTCCATTCTCCCAAGAATATTGTATTGATATCATCAGCATATGCTAGGATTTGCACAGATTTGTTATATATTAAACCGGTAGTTGTGATTTGTGACGTATGTATTACTTTTTGTACAAAAAAAGATTTAATGCAAACCTGTACATTCACAATAACGAAATCGAACGGGTGTACAAATATAAATACTTGGGAATAAGTATTAATAACAACAATGACATCACAGAAGAAATAAAAACTAGAATTAAAAGGCCCGAGCTGCTTTTGTTAATATAAAGGACATTCTGGGAAGTCATGACATTAACCTAAACCTGAAAATGAGATTTGTTAGATGCTACATCTTTTCGATACTGCTGTATGGAGTAAAGACTCGGACTTTAAACAAGAGCAATATCGATAAACCAGAGGCCTTCGAAATGTGGATATATAGAAGAATTTTGTAAATACCTTGGACAGACAAAATAAAAAATACTGTAGTTATTCGAAGAATGAACAAAGAACGGGAGCTGTTGATCACCACCAAGAGAAGAAAGCTTCAGTATCTTGGTCATGTGATGAGAGGGAAAAAGTACGGATTGCTCAAGTTAATTATCCAAGGAAAGATTCAGGGCAAACGTAGCGTGGGAAGACGACGTATATCTTAGCTGCGCAATTTAAGAGACTGGTTCCAGTGCACACCTAACCAATTATTTTAAAGAAACAGCTTCAAAGATACGAATAGCAATGATGATTTCCAAACTTCCTAGCGGAGAGAGCACTTGAAGAACAAGAAGTATTACTTTTTCCAGAGCTAGATTGAATAATATACAGAAGAGTGCATCTCTCTGACGTAGTTGTGATTTGTTTTAAAAGATTCAGATAGTTCCCCTAGATTTGTACTCTGTATTCAACTTTTTCAAGGGTTAGTTTGGTTAGACTTACCAACTGATTTGGTTCTCCAAGGTCTATAATTGCTCTAAACAATTCTTTTCTATTTACAGAGTCGTAAGCTGCCTTGTAGTCTATAAATATTTTATACGCTGCATTTAGGAGCGTAAATTCCTCGATAGTTAGAGCATTCAAAGATATCTCTCTTTTTGTGTATGGTGCAAAGTATTCCAATATTCCATTCACTCAGGGACCTCTTTATACATATTTGCTTTATAAGCTGCTGTAGCGCTATTGCGATATCGTGGCCACCTTCTTTATATAATTTCGCTGGGAGATTATCTATTTCGGGTAATTTGTTTCTGGCTAGTTTGTTTACAGCGTCTTTAACTTCCCTGGTTAAATTATTTCATCCAGTGGTGTAGTATGTCTGTTCTTGTTGTTAATAAATCGCCATTCAAACTTCTACATTGATTTGTGTTTGCCTTAATTTCTTTTATGTTGATATTAACCTGCTTATATAATGTTCTGAATTCTTTCTCTCTGTTGAGGTTTTCTATATATTGAAGTTTCTTTTTTAAGTGGTTTCGTTTCTTCATTCTGTGTATTTTCTTTTCTCGTCTTGTCTTTGTCTGGTAATTCTCTATACTTGTTCTAGTTCGGCGGGTGAGCATTTTTGCATAGGCTTCATTTTTTTGTGTTTCGTCTTTGCACTCATCGTCAAACCAGTGATTTTTTCGATTACAAGTTTCTGTTCCTATTTCTTCTTGTGCTGCTGACTCAATATCTTCCTTTATTATTTTCCAGTAGTAGTCTATATCTCTCTGATCTTCTTCGCTTAGACTTTGATTCCTTAACTATTTTCCCAGTACTGTTTTGCAACAGTTGCAATCTCTCAGTTTCTGTACATTCCATTTACTTCTATCTATTTTTTTTGTTGGAATTTGAAATTCTAGCCCTTATTGTTGAGATCACTAAACAATGGTCTGAGTCTATGTTTGCGCCTCTATAAACTTTTGCAGTTTGTTATGTCCTTTCCGTGTCTTGAATCTATTAAGATGTGATCAATCTGAGTAGTTGTTCTTCCATCAGGGGAGGTCCAGGTTACCTTGTGTATATTCTTGTGTTAAAAATAGTTGCTAGCGACGGTCATGTTCAGTGCAGCTAAGTTTATCAGTCGTAATCCATTATCGCTACTGATGTTGTGTAGGCCATGCCTTCCTATAGTCGGCATAAAAACTCGCTTTCGTCCTATTCTTGCATTCATGTCACCTAGGACTATCTTGATGTCATTTCTGGGGCATCTTCTCTAGGCTTGTTCTAGGTCTTTGAAAAACTGTTCTTTAATGTCTTCTAGTTTGACATCTGTCGGGGCATGTGCATTAATTAAACTATAATTAAAGAATTTACCTTTTAAGCGTAAATAGCACATTTTTTGATCGTAGACTTTAAAATCAATAACTAGGCCTTTTGTTCTTTGGTTTACTATAAATCCCACTCCATCTATGTGTTGGTTTTCATTGCAGCTGTAATATATGGAGTGGGTTCTCTTGTCAAGAATGCCTGTTCCCGCCTTACCATCCATCGCATTTCCTGCGGTGCCAAAACATCTACTCTGTACATGTTCACTATGTCTAGTAGAGATGCGAGTGTTCCAGCTCGGTACAGGGTTTGAGTGTTCCATGTTCGTAATCTTAATTCCATTTTTCGTTTACAGTGTCGTCCTCGTAAGTTCCGTCCCCGGCTAATAGTTCGTAATATATATATATATATATTATATATATATATATATATATATATATAATACATAATAATAATTTTTTGGTATTCTATTACGTACAAGGTGATTTGAAATGCTACCACTCTTCATATATTTTAGTAACTGTTTGCTTAATTCTTAAACACCTACATGTTGTTCCAGCAAGACCTAATCATGACTACTCTAGCAGAAATTTAACCTTTGATGTGTATTTACCGATCCCGTCCAGTGAGTTAATAAAGAAATCTATACTATATTCGGTAAAAACATATACACCCATCTTTCTTTGCAATTTAAATATACAACTTCTTTCCTTACGTTCCGTAAATTGACAAAAGCCTGTATATCTGAAAGACCATATTATTCAGTGAAAGAGTTTCTTAACGAATAACTAAGAAATTACAGTACAAGTAAATAAAGTATTTATATATATATATATATATATATATATATATATATATATATATATATATATATATATATATATATACATAATTATTTGGGTATCACACGCAGCAAATTAAAGTTATTAGTTCGTAAAGTTTTATTATGAAATTTGAAATTTATTTAAATTTTGCAATGAATTGTATATTTTATTATCTTTTATTTTGTGGTATTGACGATTTATGTAATTTTAGTAAATATTAAATTGTTATTGTTATTTTTCTGACTTTTTGTAAGCTTTGTCCAAGAAATTGTACAATTTTCAGTGGCAATAAATCATATTTCTTCTTTTTCTTTTTCTACAAAAGCCAGTAATATTTATGTTTTATTGTCTATTTCTTTTAATACAACCTTTACAATGCCTTATATGATGCTATGATACTATTATAATCTCTGTTCATTTTCTGATTTTAGAAGACCAGGTGTCGGTATTTCTTACAGAAAACTCCCAATTTCTGGAAGATTATGTTATGAATAAAATTGAAATAGAACAAATTGAACGGTGGATTATCCGAAAATCTAAAATATCTGACAAAACGCCAGACACAACATTACAAACTCGAAAGACAAGTTTATCTAAATGGAAATTTTGTGTACATGCTGATAAGCGTCAAATGTTAAAAAACTTAACTCAAAGTCTTCAAGCTAAACCTACTCAAGATCACGTATTATGGGAATTAGCCAATTGCATATCTTCCGCAGTCAAGGCAGATGGATTTAGGTAATTTAGATAATAATTATGCAATTATATAGAAGTTGTGTGTGTGATGTTCGTTTCTTTTGACTGTGGACTTATCCATTAGTATAAAATTACTCTACTAAGATATCTCTTATACTCGTTATATTTGTGATTATTTATAACCTATTTGATAATAATGGCATGATAATGGTTTACAATAGTAATTCACACATTATATTATACAGGTACCTAGATATATATTTTAGTGAGCGGTTTTTGTTTTTGTGGAAGAATACCAAAAATACTACATGCTATAATAGATTATATTAATACTACCACTAATAACTATTAAATTATAAAAATATTTTTTTTAACACAACGCTGGATCATAAACCCGGTTCAACACCTCGGAGGTTTATGTCCTCTTTGTGTTTTTTTTTTTTATTTTTTTAATTTATTTTTAAATTTTGTTTTATTTTTTTTTTGTTTTTTTTTTGTTTTTTTTTTGTTTTTTTTTTTGTTTTTTTTATTTATTATTTTTTTATTTTTTTTTATATTTTAACATAAAATTTCACAATTTTAGTTTTATATTAATAATGTGTTTAATTGGGACCTCACAGATACTTTTACCTTTAGTAGCAATCAAAACTTGTATATTAAAAGAGTTTCTTATAGATTGTGTAATATAAACTTGATCTAGAAAATAATCTATTTCTTTTTTTTTTTCATTTACAATCCAATATCGTATCTTCTGCGGATCCTAATTCTCCACGTTCACAACAGTTTGTGTCTGATAGTCCTATTTTATGTTTATATTGTGGAAGTAAGGAGTGGCCAAACCTAAGTCTACATATATCATGATACTATGACTTCCAAGATAAAACCACTTCGCAATCGAATTTTGTACGTCGATGCGCCTGACGTCACTTGGAGATAAAAGTTTATCTTTAATTTAATATTCTGAAATATATTTTATATAAAGTGCACACATTTCGCGTCCGCGTGGGTTTATCTTTAGTTCATAGTATCATGCATATATATGATATAAGGACCTTGTTGTCATGATATTCTCTAAACCAGCTTTTGGATGGTATCTCTTTTTGAATAGTTTTATAATACAGTCCCTTTTTTGGAATTAATATACCATTCTTTCCAGAGTTGTTTATTTTATTAATATTAATATAAGCATGGGCGTCATTTAGTGTTAACTTATATTCATAGTTAGTATCTAATTATGTAGCACTCTGCTAGTTTTTCTATTTCATTATTTTTTAAATTGTCATATGATATGACTATAATGTTCTGTCCAGTTCTCCAATTTATTAACAGCACTTTTGTTATCTGAAAGTATCACGAATTTATCATTATTGGTATTTGTTACTATGTACTGCATTGCTCTTAATATTGCTATTGGTTCTCCTGTAAATACCGTGGTATCTGTATCTAGACCTATTCCTTCTCTGTTTTATGTTTTAGGGTCCCATATAGCAGCACCAACTTTAGAGTTAATTTTTGGGGCATCTGTATAAATATGGTAATATTTTTTGCATAGTATTTCTGTATCTGTATTAAATATAGAGTTCCTTAGATTCGCTGATAAACTCGAATAATCTCTCATGTAAATTGGCTGTATATTAGGAATACTATTAAGATATATTTGAAATATGTAGGTTTCAACAAGTAATAAAGTAGGTTTTTTCTGCCAGTATTCACTCGTTAGATCATATATAAAAAGTTTTGACACTTATCCTCTATTAAACTCTCTTTAGTAATGGTTTTAATTATTAACTTTTCGCACAGAGTTTTTCTTTTTAAATGCAGTGGTGGTTCATTCCACTCTATACTTAAATTAGATGTCAGGGTGCTTATTAGAGCTCCGACACATAATCGAAGGCATTTATTTGATAACACTTCTACTTTTTTTAAGTGATTTTTGGCTGCTTGGTTGTAAAATATGCATCCGTAGTCTAAAATTGATCTTATATAATGATCTGTACATTATTAATGAACTATTAGCATCTGCTTTCCAATTTATGTGACTTACTGCTCGTAATGCATGAAAACCTTTTCCAGCTCTTGTCGCAACGGATTCAAGATGATTTTACTACTTTTGGAAGTTTTTATTTTCTGGAAAATATGCAAACTTGTGTTTTTTTACAGATATTAATTGTGATGGTTTATTAAATTTTGGATTGGTCATTTTTCTCTTCTCTGGAATGCTAATTTTAAGCTTCATTTATAGAATCGTAAAATATTTGATATTCTTGTTCTATATTTTCTCATATATATATATATATATATATATATATATATATATATATATATATCAGTTTTATCATATCCCCATATTTTATTATGACAATTAAAGTTTCCTCCCACTAAAAATGGTTTGTTTCAACTATTGAAGAATCTGACCCACTCATTTTTTGATACACACAGTTTAGGCTTTGCATATACCGAGTATAAGTTTAGAATATTATTTTTTTCAATTGACTTGAACTGCAATACACATTACATATTTATTTTATAAAAATTTTGGTTATTCCAAAAATTAATCTTTTTTTATTAATATTGCTACTCCTCCATAACCGGTTGGTCCATCTTCGCGAAATATATTATATCGAGAAAAGTTTATGTTTGTATTTGGTTTCAACCAAGTTTCACTCAGTAATATAGCCAAAAAAATATTTTTAAATATATATTTTTCAAAATGTCGCTTATTGTGTATTATCGATCGTGAGTTCCATTGTAAGATTTTTTTACTTGTTAGATCCATTTAAAATTTTTTCTAGACTGTCTTTAAAGTCTTCCAAAATTTGTTTATTTTCTGTTGGTGAAAAAATGTTACCTAGAATAGTTTTAAATATTTTTAATACATTTTCACTAAGATTTTTGTTCATTTGAGAATTTTGTGTTATTTGTTTGTGATACATTGGAATGTTCTTAGGAATTGGAAGAGGCGGGTACTCAAAGGTGCTAGGATTTGCCAAAATATTTTCATGTTCTTCCGAATACGGGTAAACAGACATTTTGTGCAGCTTCGCTCCATTTTCTTATGTTGTTATTGTATATCTATTAGCTACATTTGATGTTTTTAGAGCTGATGTGTAACTATTATTGTATTTTAATTTTACTCCTTCAAATGCCATATTTTCGATTACCATAAGATAGGTATTTAATACCCTTTTGTTTCTCAAATTCAGGTCATTTTGTTTGATCTAATGCTAAACGTTTTCCAAAACAAAATATAAAAGTAGGCTCTGTTAAGTCGCATACTTCAGATTCATGATCTTGTCCACATTTTCCGCATTTTTTTTCTCTACATTGTGTCGTAACTTTACTTTTTACTTTCTATTAAGATATTTGCACGTTTATAGGAGTTACATTCAATTCTAACTTTATTTCTACCAACGACGCTAATATTAACTATATTATCTTTTATTGTAGGTGCCGCATTTAGTATTAAACGTGCTGTTGCAATTTTATGTAACCTAATAATATTTCCATCTTTATTTTGTAAATAAATAAAATATGGTCCTTGATCTCCTTGTGTATATTTATTTTTGGTTTTTGTAATTAACGACTGATTTACATTAGTACTATTAGTATCGCTTACCTGAAAAACTGGAAACAAGTTGTTTGGTTGTGGTTTTAATATCTGTGAAGCCATGAAACTTTGACTTGTATTTTCACTTAGCGGTGTTTTTTCCCTTTATTATCCAAATCCATAAAATTTAAAATATTAATGATTTTTCCTCGTTCGGGTGGATGGCCTTTACCAATTGTATTGATTTCCATTTTACAAATTTAACACTTTAAACACACTAACACCGATCACAATCAGAACGGTTAATCCGTTTCGAATGCTAAATCGACAAAGACATACTTTGTCCTTAACAATTCCAAATCAAGTTTTCCAATAATAATAATTTTAGTTTTCGATTAATACGAGAGGAAATTGATTACAACACAGTATCTACTAAAAAACCCTGGTATTCCATTCTTTCCATTCCAACATTTAAAATACATGTAATCTTTAAATATTTCTGTATTATGTTTTCGCTTATAATATTCCAATTATGGTGCTTGAAGCAATCAACGTTGATATTAGGTATTGCCTCCAGCTAAAGATGTTCTTTGCTCTTTCTTTTTATTTACGCAGTTGATTAATGTGCTCAATGAGAAGATAAAAAAAATAAATTGTAAATGTTTTCTTATCGATATGCCTTCTACGATCATCCACTGGAAAAGTACACTGCCCCTCATATTATTTACAGACAATTGGTGAGTTAATTCGTAATACCTTTCTTCAAAGATCAAAGACAATGCCAACTAATAGATATAATTGGACTTAAATAAATGTTTTAATCTTATTAATTATTTCTTTTACTTGTTTTAGATTATATGTTATTGATAAGGAAAATCCTGCACAGCTACTTCTTTATTTAGCCACGGAAGAAAATACAAATCATTCTCCAAAACTAAGAGTTATTAAAAACAATGTATCTATTCCAACATATGTGGCAAAAACCCATGAAGCAGTAAGATTTTCTAGAGGAAAATCTGATTCCAGATTTCCAGACACGGTTTTCAAAGAGGTAAATAATACTTTTCATATACAGATCATTAAGTTGAAGTTTAGGGGTTTTGTAGGGGTTTTCACATTGTGAAATACTATAACATGCTTGGCGAGCTTAACAGTCTATAATTAGTACCCCGAGGTATGAGACAGAACACAAGTGTAATAATACTTAAATGCTTATGAAACGAATGAGGTGGATAATAAGATCTTTTGCAGTTTACTCGTTTTCAACTTGTTTTGAGGGAAATGTCTTTATTCTTTCTTATAAGACTCCCTAGGAGACTCCCTTAACTTACTCTTATTTCTTCGACACCGAATGACTGTTAGATTTCGGAGCGACCAGAAGTCAATATTTTCTTTCTACTACACAATGTAGAAATGCAACGAGAAACCGCCTTGGTCCTAATTTTTTCAAGAAAAATTATAGTAGATACATGGGGTAATGGCGCTACAAATCTTCCGATGAGCTAGAATCATGTACAAATTTGCTAGCAAGAGGAAAATAGGTACATGGAACTTAAAAATGTATAAACCAGGAAAAATTCAAAACACCATTAATAACATAACTGACTAGATATGAGTATCCTTGGAATAGGTGAAATTAGATACCCAGGATCTGGCAAAGTAACTATAGAACATACAATTATATTCTATGCAGAGAAGCTCCTACCAGCCAACAAGTTGGCTAATGACTGTAGAACAACTCTTATGTGAGTGTAAGTTTCGAGTAGGAACATACAGTTCCCGGAAACTTAAATCTTTAACCATTAGCAATATGTCGTTTAATTTGATACGTTTATGATCTAATATATAACTTACACACACCCACTGATTGGTAATGAGGTTATGTGACAAGTACGTCAAAGTTCAATAAGATCTGATAAGGTTTGATAAAACCAAAAACGTCCCTTCTGAAAATTTCTAGTTGGCAATCCATTCAGAGATATTGCCTCAGGGTCAGCAGCAACCCCTATTGGGAGTCTTACGTTGCCATGCAAAATATATATTTAAAACTTTAACATTACACCATCTTTTTAACAAAAATGTAACACATAATAAATTGTATATCAATATTTAATGGCTTGGCTCATGTACACTTGGTAATACACTGATGATGGACTTTTCAGTCCGAAAACGTTTTGTCATCTAGCCCGAAAGGGTCTTTTAGTTGTATACCATTGACAAAGGAATTTTAAATAAAGTTTTTATTTAAATTTTTATCAAACAGAATGTTTTATTATTTTAGTTGAATTTGGTCTACATGTGACATTGAATATTATTCTTATTTTAAACAAAATGCCATATACTATTTCATTTTAAAATACCCTTTCATTATTTAGTGATTATTTAAATTTATGAACATCATTCTTTTATTTAAACCTTTGTGCCTTGTCAAAGAAGGTCTTTCAAGAGATAAAAAAATAAATAAATAAAATTCATTAAGAAAAAAATAAATTAAAGAAATTGTTTTAAGTGTCAATAGGGTTTAATACAGTTGAATGTGCCACTGATTCATGGCAGTTTAGATAATATACTACAGCGAATTCTAAATCTGCGTATAACTATTTTTTTTCTGCTCATATTGAATAATTGAAATTTCTCGATGGAAGGTTGAATTTCGTAGAGTTTTAAGTAACTTCTATTCCATTTATTTTGTCAGGATTTTTTTAGTTTAGTCCAGAAAAAAATGCTAATAGGACAATCTTACATTTTGACTACCCTGTAAAAAAAGTTGTTATAATAAATACCTGCTTAAATATAACAAAAAATCTTTATAATCCTTATAATTATAATTAATATAATTATAAAGACACAAGAACATCACTCGACATTGATACCGAGAAGTAGGCAGATCGAGACATCTGTGCCATTTGACGGTTCTCATATCTGAAAACAAGAAACTGATACGTCAACGGTGAGAAGAGTAGGCAGATTGAGACCCCGAACTCGAACAGAACCATAGCCACATGTCTGATACTAGCACAATGGCATACCAGCACCTAGCAAGCACCAGCTACTGTCCTCAAACTGGCAAGTGTGTACGTTAACTGGCATGCTAGTTCCTTGCATGCTAGCTGATCGCAAATAATTTGATTTTTTTTGCTAGTAGCATGCTGCGAGATGCAAGGCGCATGAGTGGGGAGTGTCATTCGCAAGTGTGAAGCCCTACCGCTACGGGCATGCCAATAGCTAGCAGAGAATTGTCCGATTTGTTCATCAATCAGTCAATCGCGTCCACTGCTGGACATAAGCTTCAATCAGTTCTTTCCAGTTTTCTTTACACTGGGCCGCTTGTAGCCAGATTCCCGCTACACGTTTTATATCATCGGCCAATCCATCTAGTCGGTGGTCGTCCTCGGCTTCTTTTATAGTTTCTGGGCCTCCATTCCATAATACGTCTTGTCCACCGTCCATCTTGTGTTCTGGCTAAGTGCCCTGCTCAGTTCCACTTAAGCGTCGTGGTTATTTCGATGACGTCTTGAACTCCTGATCTTTGCCTGATTTGTTGGTTTGTTATGTGGTCTCGAAGGTTCACGTTCAGCATTGCACGTTCCATGGCTCGTTGTGTAACTCTGAGTTTATTCACAGATTTTTGCGTGAGTGTTAAAGTCTCTGCTCCATAAGTTTGTACAGATAAAACACATTGGTTATAAACCTTTCGCTTAAGACACATGGGAATTGAACTTTTTAGAATATGACTTAATTTGCCAAATGCTGCTCATGTTTCGCCCAGAGCCTATTCGCCTCTGTATTTCATGTGTTTGATTGTCTCTACTTATTTTGATTTCGTGTCCCAGATATTTGTAAGTGTCTGTTTGTTGTATGGTATTATTGTCAATAGTTATATTTCTACTCATTACGAGATTTGCTATAAGTTTAGTTTTCTCAAAGTTTATCTTTAATCCTCTTTCAGACAGAATTTTAAGCCAATGCATCATAGAAACTGTATCATGTAAATTATCTGCGATTAATACATCATCTGCAAATCTTAGGTGATTTAATCTTTCTCCATCTATATTGATGCCCATATCTTGCCATTGAGTACTCTTAAATATTGACTCTAGAGCTGCCGTGAACAATTTTGGTGAAATATTGTCTCCTTGTCTAACTCATCGAATTAAGCTAAATTTTTCTGTGTCTTTGCGTAGTCGTATATGTTTTGATTAGTGTCGTGTACCTGTAATCTATTCGGCTTTGATTTAGGGCTTCCAATATTGTTTTAAACTCTACAGAATCAAAAGCCTTCTCGTAATCGACAAATGCAAGAACCAGTGGTATGTTGTACTCGATGCACTTTTCTATTAAGATCTTTAGGGTATGCAAATGGTCATTTGTGCCATATCCTGCCCTGAAGTCTGTCTGTTCTTTGGGCTGATAGAAATCAAGTTTAGGTATTAGCTTCTTTGTTAAGATTTTTATAAAGATTTTGTACATATGTGTCAAGAGGCTGATGGGTCTATAATTTTCTAATTTAGTAATATCGCCTTTTTTGTGTAATAAGACTATTACTGCATTGTTCCAGTTTTTGAAATCGTACGCGCATGTGTAAGCATTTATTAAACAGTTCGCTTACTGATTTTAATAAAATTTCTCCTCTTGCTTTTATTGCCTTGATAACGAGTCCATCATCACCAGGCGATCGATGGTTCTTCATTTTCTTTAAAGCTACTCTTACTTCTGACACAGTAATAGGTAAAAGTATTTCCTATCCCTGATTTATGAGAGTCTTTACTCGCGTCGGGAAATTGTCTTGTGATCTTTGGCTGGTATAGAGCTCTTTATAAAATTCTGTGGTTATTTTCATAATGTTTTGTTTATCTGTTGTTGCCTTTCCGTCTTTATCTCTCAGCTTGCATATTTCTTTTTTACTTTGTGTGAATTTTCTTTTCATTATCTTTAAACCCTTGTTCTCTTCTATTGTTTGAGTAATTACATTAGTATTATATCTTCTTACATCTTTTCTCATTTCCGCTGAAATTCTTTTATTTAGTTTTTTATATTCTTCTTTGTTTCCCTTTTCGTTCTAGCTTAGGTTTCGTCGTATTTCCATGAGTGCTTTTGTATCCGTGAGTTGTGCGTTTCTAACCGAGTCCGTTATTAATTTATTGTAATCGTCGATACTTAGAGGTTTGGGATTATTACTCTGTAAAGTTTCGGCTATATTTTTTATGTATGCTTCTGGATGATTTGGTGAATTCCAAACTATGCGTTTGCAACTGTTTATCATCTTTGCTCTTTCTTTTTGTGGATTTATTGTTATTTTAGCTGTTACTGGTCTGTGGTCGCTTCCTACTGATAGTTTATGGAGTACAGTAACATCTTGAATAATTTGCTTTTTGTCTGTTATTATATAATCATATTCGCTCTTAGTTCTTCCGTCTGGACTAGCCCACGTCCATTTTCTATTCTGTTTCTTCTTAAAAAAGGTGTTCATTGCATACAGTTTGTGTTGCAGTAGAAAGTTGGTAAGCATTTCGCCTCTTTCGTTTCTTACTCCGATTCCAAAATCTCCGATTGCCATTTCTTGTTCGTCCTTTTTCCTTCCGAGTTTTCCGTTAAAATCTCCCATTATCATATTGTAATGAGCCGGTTCCTGCTTTTTTGCTCTTTCGATTTCCTCATAGAAGGCTTCGACAATTTCATCTTCGTAATCGCTGGTAGGGGCGTATACCTGGATTATTTTCAGATTGTATCTCTTATGTAGTCTTAGAGTCAGATTTGTTGTGTTGGTGATAAAATTTAATCATTTTATTTTTAAACTTGTTAATTTAAAAAATTTTTCGTTGGGATGATGAAAAAACAATCAAATTTATTGCTATATATAGATATTGGAGTGTCTTTTGAATTCTAAATCATCTCTATATAAAAATAAAATAGTCCGTGACAATGCTTACACAAGAATTTAACATCAAATTGGTAAAGGTATTACTATAAAGGAGATAAAAGCCAAAATAAAAAGTAACTCCAAAATTTTCTTCCCTACCAATTCAATTTCTCACCTAAATTTTTCTGTTTTTTGAAGTTCCGCTTCGAATTTATTATTCAATTTCTACGAATATCTGTGGTCATCAGCAATATTTGCCTTTTGAATTCATTCGGAATACCATCCATGAATCCCCTTTTTTGTTAGAAAATCAAAACCCTTTAATTACAAAACAAGTACTTTAGTTTCAAATGAAAACCACTCGATTGTTTACTAGCACTGGCTGTGTAAAAATCCACCCTGCTTTTTCGCCTTGCCAGTATCGGCAAGCGAGCTACTGGCATGTCAATTACTAGCAAATGTGTTTTGTGCTTGGCAGTTGCTGGCCTGTGCCAGCATCTGGTATGCCAGCTACTTTCCCAATTTACTTTCATGTGTCTACCCGGCTTCTCTCTTAATAGTTAATATCGCCGCTAAGAATAGTAGTTTTTATTTATTCCTTTAATCGAGGAGTTGTATTTTATAATTTCTGTTTTTTAACGATTACTTAATGATACGGACTAACCAATGTTTTTTTTCGATATCATAAATGTACTGTTGTCGATTTGTTTTAATAACCTTGTCATTATTTCATCGTTATGGAACTTTATTTATGGTTATAGGTATATTATATTTATTACATTTTTGTAATCAATTTTTATGGTTTTAGTTACAGAATAATATAGCACACATTCAATGTCAGCCAATAACGCAATCGGATGGAAAAATGGTAGGAGTTATTGAAATGTGGCGAATTGACTCCAATAACCCGTTCTATGAAGAGGACGAAGAAATCGCTTATAGTTATTTAGTTTGGGGAGGAATTGCTCTTCATTACGCTCAACTTTACTTAAATATGAACCAACAAAAACAATTAAATGAATTTCTTCTGGCTGTTGTTAAGTAAGCAAAATTACGTTTTTTCAATATTAGATATTTTTGTTTATCTTAATGTATTTGTATGTTAACTAAAAATATTTTACAAATAAAATCAATTATGTTTTGATGCTTAAACGAGTTATGTACATTATAAAGCAGCTAGTTTACTGAAAGAAAGGTGTATGTGAACATACAATGTTACATACCTCCTTCTTCGTTAAAGTTATAAAATTATTTTGTAAGATAATTCGTTTTCTCATTTTACTTTAGCAACAATGTGTAACATGCCTTCTTCATCTATTTGGTAATTCCCTTGGAAGAGCACATGAAAGAGTTACTGTTAGGCCATGCTTAGTTTAACACATACTATCTTCGTCTATGATAAAACTCAAAAGCAAAAAAATGTGACATATTTACTTCATCCACTTCTTCTTCTTCTTCGCGTGCCATATCAGAACTATCCGACGTTGGCGATCACCATTGCAAAGGCTTCTCGATCTTCTGCAATATGGAATAATTGTCCTGCATTTGATATCTGAGTCCATTCACTAATGTTTTTTAACCAAGAAACTTGTTTGTCATCCACTTAGCCCTTCAATTTATAAAATTTATTGGCTGAAACGAACTATTGACTATTGACGAATAGCAGAAAAGAAATCATCAGCCTTAAGGGAAATAATGGCAAACTAACGTCCAACAGAGACGAAATGCTAGAGATAGTAGAAGACTTCTATAAAACACTATACACAAATAAATTGGACTTAAACCCGACAGAACATACAGAACAAAAAATTATGAATCAAGGTTCAGAAGATATTCCCGACATATCAACGGCTGAAATTTACCATGCTCTAAAGAAAATGAAAAAAAAACAAAGCACCAGGAGAAGATGGAGTAGTGGCGGATGCGCTAAAAATCGAAGGCTCTGCTCTCATCAGGACAATCAAGCAGCTCTTCAATATATGCTTAGAAAACCAAGCAATACCAGCTGAATGGAATAGTTTTATAACGCTCCTCATGTATAAGAAAGGAGATCAAATAGACCTCGAAAACTATAGGCCAATCAGTCTTCTAAGTCACCTGTATAAATTATTTGCTCGAATTATCACTGCCAGAATTGAAAACAAACTAGAAACATGCCTACCAAGTGAACAGGCAGGTTTCCGCCCTGGGTATGGTACAAATGACCATTTAACTTGTCTAAAGGCCCTAATTGAAAAAACTATAGAGTACAACCGGCCACTAGTTCTAGTATTTGTTGACTATTAAAAAGCCTTTGACACTATCGACATGGTAGCTATCTTAAAAGCTTTGAGAGATTGTAGAATCGACTACCGATATACCAGCATTATTCAACATATATATGCAAATGCCACAACAGCAATAAACCTCCACACCCCTACTTAAAAAATAAAACTAAAAAGGGGAGTTAAACAAGGAGACAATATGTCAGCAAAACTATTCAATGCCGTAATGCAGCATGCATTCCAGATGTTAGAATGGGAAAACAGAGGTTTGAGTGTCGATGGCGAAAGGCTGAACCACCTACGATTTGCAGATGACATAGTTCTAATAACCGACGACTTAAAGGAGGCCAACGAAATGCTACAAGATTTACAACGAGTCTCCCAAAAAGTAGGGCTGGAAATAAACTTTGCGAAAACTAAAATGATGACCAACTTAGTACCTAGTGAACCATTGAAACTAGAAAATTGGCATATTGAAACGGTTGACAAATACATATATCTGGGCCACGAAATACAAATAAGTAGAGACAACCAAACATGCGAATTATCTAGAAGAATAGCTTTAGGATGGGCAGCCTATGGCAAGCTAAACGACGTGTTTAAGGAAAACATCCCAATAAAGCTAAAGAGAAAAGCATTTAACCAGTGCGTACTTCCGGTGCTCACTTATGGAGCTGAAACACTGACATTGACTAAAGCATCAATAAAAAAGTTTTCAAGTAGCACAACGAAAAATGGAAAGATCTATGCTTGGCGTAACTCTGAGAGACCGAATACGAAATGATGAGATACGGCGAAGAACTGGAGTGGAAGACGTCATAAAACGGATTACGAAGTTGAAGTGGAAATGGGCAGGACACGTCGCAAGACAGAGAGACAACAGATGGACCAAGAAGATTTTAGAATGGCGGCCAAGGGCAGACAAGCGAAATCGTGGAAGACCACCTACCAGATGGACGGACGACATTAAAAGAATAGTGACAAACTGGATCGCAGCTGCACAGGACAGAGAAGAGTGGAGACATCTTAAGGAGGCCTATGTTCGACAGTGGACAAATTTGGCTGTGTGATGATGATGATGATGATTGGCTGAAATACCAACAGCCCAGAATTATTAAAAGGAGGTCTAATAGAAGAAAAAGTAAAAAAGCTAAAATTGCAATATTTTTTTTCCGTATACTAGAGTATCAAAATTGTAGACACTAAATTCTGAGAATATAATTGACTTTTAACGACAATACTGTTGCCAGGTTGTGATTATAGATAATTTAATAAATTCTTTTTAATCATTTACATACAGCATCTAATTAGAATCTATGGAGAAGATATGAGCATATTAACGTGTGCATTAAAAACGGCGTCAGTCGGTGTGGCTAACGATCATATCAATATGGCGGTGGGATCAGGGCTAGACTCAATAATATTAAAATAACTATACAAATATGATTAGTTATTTAGAAGATTTGATCATAATTTAAACAGGTGCAATACATTTTTAATAAACTACGATTTATTTATCCCGCGGTAAACACTAAACACACGATATATTTTTTTATTAACATTGCCTCTGTTACTGCAACTACGTTAAGAACAAGAAACCATTATTATGCACAATCACAATATAATATTACAGTTACTATAAAATATTATTAAACTAAAAATATTTGAAAAACAACAAACGTAAACAATCATACACGATCTGTCAAATCGATCATAACAATATGGCCGAAGTGAGCTCGTGTTTAGTCACGTGATGCCCTGTCCATAGATTCTAAATCGATGACATACAGTCAAATAGTTATAGAATAACTGACTTTTTAAATTATATCATAAAACATGATAACGCTGATCAGTAGAAAAGAACAGTAGATAATCGAAGTTAGAGAGGGATATATCACTCAGTTTAGACGTTCACTGTACACTCAGTAGTGTATAGTTTATGTTGTTAAGTGAATTTTAAAAGTTTATATAAACTTATAAAAAGTAATTACTATTTTAATGGGAATAAGCCACAATAAAAGGATAAAATAAGTTTACTGACGTTTCAATTTCCAATACGAAAATCGTTCAATTTCAACGATATATAAAAAAATAACTTTAGAACAATACTATAAAAAGTATTTTTACCTAATTTTTTTTTGTATCTATTTGAAACAATTACTTTGCTTATTCAGCTTTTAAAAATTAGTAATTTATGTAGAAGTTACAGAAGACGTAAGTATTTTAATTTGACATTTATGCAAACACTAACTTACGTTTTGCAGACGATACAGTAATAATTACGGATAACAACAATGATTTACAGAACCTAATGCAACGCCTTAATGAACGCTGTCATGAGTAAGGACTGAAGATAAATTTAAAGAAAACTAAGTGCATGATCATGACTAAATCTGCACATGCAAATATCCAATTGACTATTGAAGATACTGCAATTGAGAGTGTTAATAACTATAAATACTTAGGAACATGGATAACATCAGATGTAGACCAAACCAAAGAAATTAAGACACGTATTGAAATAGCACGTACATCATTTATTAAACTTAAAAAGTTTCTTTGTTGTCGGGATATAAGGTTAGAACTACGCCTGAGAATGCTTCGATGTTACGTGTTCTCTACTCTTCTTTATGGTCTGGAAGCTTGGACACTAAAACAAGTTCATCTGAATAAGTTGGCCGCCTTTGAATTTTGGTGTTACAGAAGAATCCTACGAATATCATGGACTCAAAGAATGTCAAACATGGAAGTAACTAGAAGGATAGGAAATGAGGCGGAAATAATATTAACTATTAAAAGACGAAAACTTGAGTACTTGGGACATGTGATGAGAGGGCAAAAATACGTATTATTACAACTTATTATGCAGGGCAAAATCCGAGGAAAGCGAAATGTGGGAAGACGAAGAATATCCTGGCTTAAGAACTTGAGGGAATGGTTTGAATGCAGTAGTGCAGAACTTTTTAGAGCGGCAGTCAACAGAGTCCGCATAGCCATGATGATTTCCAACCTTCGATAGAAGATGGAACTTAAAGAAGAAGAAGCAAACAAAATTAATTAACCCATTATTTAAAGCAATATTAACAAAGTTCGACATTGGCAAAAGGTCTGGCACTGTCGTTTGAAGAAAACTCCTGATATAATATAAACTATTGAAATCACTATTAATCACATTGAGAATTAAATTTTCAACAGAAAAATCCACTCTAGTATCTAGATACTATATTGTGTTTTTTTTTAGTATATGTAATTCAATTTGTGCATGAGTTTAGCGTAACGTTTTCTGTAGCAGTAGCTAGCAGACCAATGACATTATTCATTTTAAAAGTTAGGTTTAAAAGAGTTTAGCTCAACTGCAAGATTAAATATCTCTACATTTAACAAAATATTGTCATCGAATGATTTATTTCTTTGAGTGAGCCAATTCATGATGTAAGCTTTCCCAAAGATAGTTGTTGGTGATGAATTTGGTTCAAAGTTTAATAAAATCTTTAAAAACCAACCTTTATATTTTTGGATGTCTATTTTAATTATGATCTTCTTCTTTCAGTGCCCTGTCCGATTATTGAATGTTGGCGATTATATTGGCAATAATAACCTTATTCACGGCGGCTCTAAATAAATTAAAGGTGGTTTTTTGATACCATTCTCGGAGATTTCGTAGCCAGGATGTTCTTCGTCGGCCTGGGCCTCTCCTTCTGTCGATCTTACGCTGTATTATGAGGTGTAGAAGGTTATACCTCCCTGGATGTCTCATTACATGACCGAAATATTGTAACTTCCGAATTTTTATCGCATTTGTTATTTCTGTGCTCTTTTTTATTCGATGTAAAACTATTTCATTTCTTATTCGACCAACCCAACTTATCCGCAATACTCGTCGATAAATCCACATCTCAAAGGCCTCTAATTTTTTCATGAATGTCTCTGTAAGGGTCCAGCTCTCCATACCATACAGCAATGTGGAGAATATGTAGCAGCGTATTAATCTGATTTTAAGATTTAACGTAATATCTCTATTAATTAGAATTTTCTTTAATTTATAGAAGGTGGCTCTGGCTTTTTCACTGCGTATTCTTATTTCTTTATTTATAACTCAGTTATCGTTATCGTTTGCACCCAAGTAGGTAATAGTGTGGACTCTTTCTAACTCTAATCCATACGCTCTGATGTTCGTCGGTTGTAACTTCGTTTTGCTGACAACCATAAATTTTGTCTTAGAAGTATTAAGTTTTAGCCCATATTCATCACATGCGTCGGTTACCCTATTTATAAGTCGTTGCAGGTCTTCTTCACTGAAGGCAATAAGTACCGTGTCGTCTGCATATCTGAGATTGTTGACATTAATTCCGTTGAGTTTAATGCCTGAATCTTCAACTAAGGCTTCTTTGAAAATAAATTCGGAGTAGATATTAAACAGTAGTGGCGATAGAATACATCCTTGCCTCACTCCACGTCGTATTTCCACTGCTTCCGTCGTGTTGTGTCCAGCTCGTATGTTTGCACATTGATGCCAATACAAATTTTTGATAATACGGAGGTCTCGGTCATCAATTCCCACCTGTTGCAAGACACCTATAAGTTTGTCATGGTCTACTCAGTCAAAGGTCTTTTCGAAGTCAATAAAACACATATATACTGGTTGTCCTATATCCCTACATCTTTGAACCATGACCTGCAAACTGAAGAGTGCTTCTCTGGTTCCAAGGTTGTTTCTGAAACCAAATTGTGTTTCACTTAGTTGTACTTCTATTTTGTTGTAAATTCTCGAGTGCAGTATTCTTAAGAAAATTTTTAGTACATGACTCATCAGACTGATAGTGCGATGATCGCTACACTGTTTGGCATTTATTTTTTTCGGTATCATTACAAATATTGATAGTAGCCAGTCTGTTGGTATATGTCCTGTTTCGTATATTTTATTAAAGAGGCTTAGAATAGACTGCTTGCCCTTATTGTCGAGCAGTTTGATTATTTCGCTTGGAATTTCATCTGGACCGGTTGCTTTCCTATTCTTTGATAGCTTTATAGCTCTTTCCAGTTCATCGAGTGTTATGTTTGGATCAGTCGATATATTTGAATTTATGTTCTATCTAAACAGCTCCTTAATATATTCTTTCCACCTCTCTAATCTGTCTTATTCATTGACTATAATATTTCCTTGTTTATCAAGTAAACTACTTGCAGTTGTTCTATATGTTCCAGTTATATCTTTTATGATAGTTATTTGTTTTCTTTGATTTAAAGAGTAACAAACCGGTATCCAAAAAAAAAGACTTACTTAGCCAAAAACTCATGAGAGAATCCGTCTCTCGAATTACTTTTATATAAAAAAGTAAGGCTTACAAATATAAAGGAGGCTTACAGAGAAAATTAAAGTACACAATATCCTTAACCCTGATTAATTAGGTTTTAGACCTAATCGAAGACCCAATCAGTTAGTGATTGTGTAAGCAGACATAGTAATATACCGAGCTATAATACGATCAAAAATAGACTATGGCTGTACAGTTTACTTGTCCGCATTCAATCATTTATTACAATCGTTAAACTTTATTCACAAAACTACTGTTCAAATAAGCTTAGGGGCACTTTGATCCAGCTCCGCTATAATCTTTGTTGTGAATTCCATGAACTCCTTTTTTTTCCTGCAAAGGCAACAAGTACTTATATCTTAAGCCAGCAGAATGTCATCGAATCCGATAAACCCAGTATTTAATATGTCTTAAGGTTAAGGTATTGAAATAACTCTGTAAAATATGATTGCGTCTATAAAACAAGAAACCACTCCATGATCTAGAACACCTCCTGATATAAAAAACTTACCTTTGTAAATTATGTAAGCAACAAACATATAATATCATTTTTCGGCGAGCTTTCAAGGATATTGTGAATACATACCATTACGATAAGGTGCTTTATACCAATGCATCCCAAAATGTGGATGAAGTTAATTGGTCTATCACTACAGATGATACAGTATTAGGAAAATATCAGATATCCAATAAATGTAACGTTTTTTCAGAGAACTCTTCAGTACTTCAAAAACTCTTGAATTGCCTTTCGATAATCATCAAAGCGTAGCTTTGTCAACCTTATCTGAATAACATAACCATCTCTCTCTCTCTTCAATCCTGACCCCCCAGGGGAGTGTAGTGGTCGACGTGATGTCGTGTATTGTCCGTCTCCAGAGATCTCTGTCTCTGGACATTTCTTTTAATTCATGCATAGGTCTTTGGCATATTCCTGTAATTTGATCTATCCATCTTGTTGGGGATCTTCCTCGTGATCTTCGGCCTTCTGCTATTCCTTGTATTATGAGTCTTTCCATGTTTTCTGTGTTTGCTCTCATAACATGCCAAATATATTTTAATTGTTGGAGATGGACTTTACTAGAGAGTCGTTGGCTAACTTTTAACTCTCTTAAAATTGAATTATTTGTTCCACGGTCGGTCTAAGGAATTATTAACATTCGTCTCCAACAGAACATTTCAGTGGCGTCTATCTTTCTTCTCTCCGATTGTCTCAGAGTGCAAGATTCACATCCGTAGGTCAGTATTGGGAATATTAAGCAGTTGATCAACCTCATCTTTATCGCTCTTGAAATTTGACAGTCCTTCCATATTTTGGTCATTTTTGCTGTGGCAACTTTTGCTAGATCACATCTACGTTTAATCTCTTCTTGTAATTACCCTGTGTTTGTGATTATTGATTCCAGATATAAGTATGAGCTCACAACCTCGAACCAGTCAATTGTGGTTATGTGTGGATGATTGTTGTGTAGTCTATCTACTATCATGATCTTTGTCTTTGATATGTTTAATTGCAGACCAAATATTTGACTTTCGTTTTCGATCAGTCGTATAAGTTCTATCAGCTCTGCTTGACTATTTGCAAGAAGGACTGTGTCATCTGCGAAACATAGGTTGTTTAGCTTATGACCATTTATTGAGATGCCCTTTTCCCATCCTTCAAGTGCTCTTCGCATAATATACTCCCCATATATGTTGAATAATTATGGAGATAGTATACATCCTTGTCTGACACCACGTTCTGGATGAAATTCGTTTGAAAGTGTGTCAAGTACTTTAACTGATCCAGTAGTGTGTTCATATAGTTCGGTTATAAGCGTAATTAGATGTTGTGGTACGAATACTTCTTTTAGTATTCGCCATAAGTGTCTCCACTTGACCTTGTTGAACGCTTTACGGTAATCTATAAAACAGATGTATAGTGGGATGTTGAATTCCCTAGATTTCTCGATTATCTGTCTTATATTCAGCAGGTGTTCTCGAGTGCCTCTACCTTTGGTAAATCCAGTTTGCTCTTGTGGAATTTCTCTTTGAAGGAATGTTTTCAGTCTCTCATTGATTATATGTAGCATTATCTTGCTGGCATGGAATATAAGAGAGATAGTTCTATAATTGTCGCATTTATGGAAGCTGCCTTTTTTATGTATGGTCGTTATTGTAGATTTTGTCCAGTCTTCAGGCCATTGTTTGGAATGCCATATTTGGTTACAGAGTAGATGAAGTAACTTTACGCCGGTTTCTTCTGTGGCTTTAAGCATTTCTGCTGTTATCATATCTGGATCTGGTGCTTTGTTATATTTGAGCTTGTTGATAGCCTGTCCTACTTCATTTTCGAGTATATTAGGTTCTTCTTCCACCTCGTCAGAGATTTGGCTAACAAGCTCTTGGCGTTGATCATCTTTATATAGGTCCCTGCAATACGATCTCCATGTCTCTGCTATGTCTTCTCTGTTTGTTCTCAGGGTTCCAGTGTTATCTTCAATGGCCCAAGTTCTGGCTCTGAAGTCTCTTGTCACCTAACCTAACCTAACCTAACATAACCATCATTCTGGCTTTATTTATCCTTAACATCCCTGAACAGAAAAGAGAAGATAATAATTCGAAGATGATTGAGGATAGAACACAGACGTGTGACACATGGTCACCTTATGGCCCCTACAGACTAACAGTAACAGTTAAGCTCCCTCGGCAACGATTTGGGTCTGTGTCGTCGTTTCAACTGACAAGTACCACGTGCAAGTATTCGAGCTTAAGAGACATGTAGTTCCTAAAGTAAATTTTAATTTAAAAACAATTCCATTGTCATCGACCTAGACTCTTAACATTATTAAATGTAAAATGTGATATATTTTTTAAATTGACACATGGAAGTCTTATAGACACCGTATTGTTAGCACCAAATACCAAAGGCACTGAAGATGATCTGTATAGATTGAAAACGTTCTGCCATAATTTTAAATGTTGACGACACTTTTAAAAAGTTTTTAAGTACTTGTATGTTTTTATACCAAAATACACAATTTTGAAGTGTTTTAACTTTTTTGTTTTTTTATTTTAAATTAGATTATGAATTTTAATATGTTAAGTTGCTAAATCCTAATGTCAAGTAACTCTGTCTTGTGATTATACCGCTTTCTCGATTATTGCAACTTTACTAAATTATATGCAATTGTGTCCAATTATTGTCTATGTTTAAGACCATTGATTATTTTTAACCTTTTTTCTCCACATATAATCGCTTATACGTTGCTACAAGCTGTGTCATCTAAGCCCTGTTATAGAACTGTTAATGTTACTTTTGCTACCGTTGGAACCAGGTATATCTACTATTTATTTCTTTATTCACCCTAGTAATAACTTACTAAGGTAGAGTTAATATTATATTGTAAATTTTTTTACATTTTATAGATCGATTTTCCAAGATATGGTGAGCATAGACAGTTTAGTAATCAAAATAATGAATTTTGCCCATAGACTGGTAGATGCAGATCGAGCTTCCTTATTTCTTGTTGACTCAAAAAGTAAGGAATTATATGCTACTATCTTTGATGTAGGAGTAGGAGACGAGCCAGATAAGTCTCCTTTAACATTAGGTGAAGATGACATGCCAGTTAAGCCAACCAAAGAAATTCGTTTTCCACTAGGAACGGGAATTGCCGGACAAGTAGCATTGACTGGTGAAGTACTTAACATTAAAGATGCTTATGCAGATCCACGATTTAATAGAGCTGTAGATCAGCTGACAGGTAGGTAAAATATTTGACTTTTACAAAATTGAAAAGTGTATTAGTTTAATAGTATCTAGAGGGCTACGCGCTTACTAATAATAGTCAAATCTGCGTTAATCGTCAATCTCGCATTGTCTTATATTTCCTAATTATGGATTTTTGTCAAGATTTTTTTATAATCTAATTACCAATTGTATTTGATCCAATGATATATCTGCTCCTGGATAATTCTTAACCGAGTATTTCTTTCTTTCTTTCTCCCCTTTCTTTTACCCTATCAGGGTGTCGGATTTGGGCTAGCTATTTTAACTTTGATGGTACACAAGGCAAATATCGAACACAGTATTTAATCAAATCTTGCCCAAGTACTTTCGATCACAAAATCATCTTCAGGGGCATTTCGTCAGTTGTGGCCTATCCAGCAGTAACAGAATGTCATAAAAGTAAATTGGGACATAACAAATACACTAAACAAAGACAAACAAACACTTTAAAATTTAAAAATTGGAGAAGCTACATTTTATATAGAAGCCGGAGACAGAAACAATATACTTCTATATGGTATGCTTATATACTGCTATGCTCATTATTAATATTCCCCCTAGCTATAATATTATCCCTACTGTTAGTATACAAAATACCCCTATTCCTATCATAAGTCATATTTCTAATAGAATAATTATCATTTACATTTCTAATCCTATTCCTATTACTACTTAAATCTAAACATTTATCATCATTGTCCGGTTATTTAGTAATTCTTCTTTCTCTATTCGTTGCTCGGCCTCTCCTTGCATCTTTTTATGTTGCTCTGGTAGTTTTTTGAACACGTTATTTCCAACACCTTTTTTTCTTTATAGCACCATCTCCATTCCTTGCCATCCACTGTGATTTTATTGTATCCTATTTTGACCATTTTTCCATTTTTCCTCATTTCTCTTGCTTTGTCTCTTAAAGCTTTCATTTTCTCTCTCTCTCCTTATGTGAGATCCTCTGTAATCCATATTTTTTCGATCTTCACATTCTTAAGTTTGTATTTCTTTATTAAGATTGTTGTTTTTTCTTCTTCGCTTTCAAGTTCAATTAAGCATATTTTTGTTCCTATTTTTTGTGCTAATATTGGTTTTGACTCCAAGATGATTTTCTAATATAGTAGTCATTCCCTCTTTCAAAGTTTTTGGGTCTTCAGAGTCTATTTTTGCTCCACTGATGATTATATTCTTTTTTCTTATTTCTTTGTCTAATCTTTCCAATGAGCGTTTTAGATCATTTAATTCTTCCGTTATCTTTTGGTTATCGGTTTTGGTAAGGTCGTTTTCTCTTTTCAAATCTTCTTTCTCTTTTGTCCATTCTTCCTTCACCCTTTCTATTTCCAGTTTTATGCTTTTTATTTCTTCGTTATTTTGTTTTATCTCTTCTTTAACTTCTTTATATATCTTCTGATCTCCTTATTTTCTTCCTTCATTTCTATTTTCAGCTCTTTTATTTCCGTTTTAATTTCTTTATTTATTTCTTCTAGTAGTTTCTTTAGTTCTTCCATTTCGCGATTTTTTATGTTATCCTTTGGAGGTGTTCTTAACGTGGCTTTGTTTGCTTTGAAGGCTTCCTCCTCGTCGGATGAGTTATCGTGTTCTGGTTTATTTCTTTTGCTGATCGTTCGATTTAGTTATTGTATTACATTTACTTTTAATTTATTATTTTAATTTAATTTAATTCTAATCCCAACTTTAATCAAATCTATTTTAAGGCCAGATCTGGATTTTTGTTATAAAATTATGTGGTTTTTATTTTAATAATTAATTTCTGGTCAGCACTAATTACTGTCTTATCTGCCAAAAAAAAAAAATAAAAACAAAAAACGCGTAGGAATGCTTAAGCAGGTCGACCCCTCGGACTTAAAACATTCGCCAAAACCACTTTTTTAATCTTTCACACAATTATTCATTTGCTTAAGACTTGTTAAAATTATTAAAATGGTTCTATCTTACTTATCTGATGGTATTTTCTTTATTAACTACTATCACTGTATGCACTTAACTTTTAGTACTTATTTTTGATCTCGGTTGAATTTTCTAACTTGTAATTCCCCAATAATTTTAAGTTTATTACGAAGCGAACTTAAATGAACCTACTGTTGTCACTTGCAGGACCGTACTCCCCGAGTATTTCTAAACCCATTATTTATTATAACATAATCGATAGAGATTCTCATTTTATTTCTTGTTCTAATGGTTATGACAATGGATGATAAAGAATTAGAGATTAGAGTGCCAGTATAGGCCGTATTTTTACAATTTGTGGTATATTCCCAAAAATGTATGTTAAGAACTTGATGTTATTTTAAACAAACAACAAAGAATCAAATTCTTGTTGATTGAAGAGGTACGAAAATAAAAGTCAGACATATATAGAAATTTTTAAAAATAATACTTTTCTTTTTAGAACTAGAAATAAGGATAAACCATCTTAGGATAAAAAAAAACTAAGGACAAAAAAGTGTGCACGTGGATGGGTAAACCTCTGTACGGGCGACATCCCAATAAAGTCAGTCAAGAATATGTCAACAATATAGCGTCGAACTATTGGTTATCAGAAAAGATGTTTCCTAAAACAGAAGGTTTATTACTTGCTATCAGGATCAGGTTATAACAATTAAAAATTACCTTAAATAAATCGCCAAAGACCCTCAAGCCCAAAGCGACAAATGCCAATATGAATGTCAAGCCCAAGAAACCATCCAACATCTTACTGGTGGCTGCCAGGCATTTGCTGCAACTGAATATAAGAAACGGCAAGACTTAGTAAAAAAGATCCTTTATCAAGAGATAGCTTTCTAACTGGGACTTCTCCACACAAAATATCTCTTATAGTATTAACACATTCCTGAAAGTATGCTTGAGTAGTAGTACAATAGTAGTACAACTGGAGTATACTGGAATCGCATTGTGCTCACAGACCAAACAGTAGTATATAATAGACCAGATCTCGTACTAGTTAATAAACTAATAAGAAAAACAACACTAATCGATGTGGCGATATTTACCAACAAAAATCTGCATGTTAAATATAACGAAAAAATCTCCAAGTACAGAGAACTAATAATACAAATAAGGAGACAATGAAGAATAAAAAAGTACGCAGACGATACCTGTTATTCTTTCTATTACTGGAGTAATTCCGAAGAACCTTTTAGAAAACATAAAAAAGCTGGTTCTTAATGAACATTTATATAAAACCATGCAGAAACCTGTACTACTCTCGATATCTGACAAATGTCGTCTCATCCCTAGCAAAGTTTTTCTTAATGATTTCCAACAATAAATTGAAAATAATTAATGGGAAATTAGAATGAGGAAACGAATTTATTAGAATCAATAATTTTATTGTCGACAGTGTTCCACACAAAGAGCTCCACATACCAAATTTATTAAATAGATACATTTAAGTGAGGTATTTCTTGATCTTTCGCTTCCCTTTTTCCTATATGTAGTGGTTTTCAGAAAGTTTATTCTACCGTGAATATGTTATTAATTGAAGTATTCCTTCACAGTAACTTAACGCAACGATAGAATTAATAATTAAAATGTGAGTAAGCCTTTCTCGTATTCTTAGCAACATACTTTCAATTTGATCTGGTTATTCTTTTTACGTCGTCTAGTCATCTCATATGTGGTCGTTCTCTTGGTCGTCTACCTTTCTAAGGATTCCAATGTTGTATTGTGGCATTCCAATGTTTGTCTTTTTGTATAGCAGAATGACCTGCGAAGCTCAATTTGAGGTTGACAACTTTTGTTTTTGATCTTACTCAGTCGTTTCTCCTTTCATCTGACAGTCGTATACCTAAATACCCGATTAAACACTTTGCTCTTGAAGTAATGAGGTATTATTTTACAGTACTTTACTATCCAAATGAGTTTTCCAAATTCTGCCCATGAAAGTTTTGTTCTTCTAGTGATTTTCGCACTTTGTTTCTCTTTATCAAGTTTCAGAATTTGGCCGGATGTAGATATATTAATGGACTAGTTATATACGTCTGAGTTGGCCTGTGTTGGTTATTAATTTTGTTTTTGTCATAATTGAGTTCCTTCATCATAATTTGTAATTCCTCGAATGTAGTAGCTACAATCACGACGTCGTCAGCGAATCTGGGGTGGTTTAACTTGTTGCCATTAACGCTAATGCCATATGTTGACCAATTTGTAGTTTTGAAGACGTTTTCTAGAGCTAGATTAAAAAGCTTTGCAGATATTACGTCGCCTTGTCTAACTTGTCTCTTAATGGGGATGGGATTTACATCTTCGCCTAGTTGTACACTGCCCGTCATATAAAACTGGTAGACTTTTTTTCCCAATGTAAACCTGTGTTCAGACTGGACACAATGGTTCGTGAATCAATTCGTTGTTGTAATCACAGATAACGGAATTGCACTAAATCTAAACAAAACAAACATTCAAAAATGTATAAAATTTTTAGATAGGTATTATTTTTATCATTAGCAACAAAAAACCGTATCTAATAGATTAAAGACCCAGAGATAGGGTTGAGTTAATATACACAAAGTTTGAAGGATATTTAAACCTAGGGTATTGGTACAAGGAACATTGGAATGCATCTACTGTAATTTTATACTTCAATTACCTACCGAACATGACCTGTATTTTGTGTCAATAAGTTTTGTAACAGGCAAACTACCAAGATTAATTTATTATTTATTCCAAGAACGATAAAAAATGTGAAAAACTAAGATTATATTTTATCCTACGTATTATAAACTATAAAATATTCGGGGCAAAAAAACGCTTTTCAAAACGTGACAGTTACAATATCTCACTGTAATGTTTTATTAAAATAATTTGAATTTATGTCTAGATTGATTATCTCTCAATATTGTTGAATTGGAATATTTTATAAATTGTTATAAAACACAAATCAATGTATGGGTACTTAATTGAGATGATGAAAAATTACAAAATTAATATGAGAATTTTTTAAGATGCACGTTTAAACAAATTTAATGTGACTGACTGATCGAGAATCCCCGATAATGTTTTAGTTTTTAGTATACTCAAAATTGGCGATCTGTCACACAGCTCTGCTTTTAGCTGGTTTCATATAATATTTTCGTTTAACTAGCAACGGTTCCCTAGAAATTAGAATGACTCAAGTGACAAGATCAATGTACACAACTAAAAAAACACGATTTTTGATTATAAGAGTTGTACCAGTTTTTTATGACTCGAACGGTACTATCATAGAATTGCGTCTTCAGATATATTATGTATGTATTGATTGCTTATATCTCGAATCCATTACTATTATTAAGAGTTGATTCTATAGCCTACATCTCGATACAATCAAATGCCTTTTATTAGTCTACGAAGGCCAGAAATACGGGTAATTGGTACTCATTTACCTTCTGTATCAGTGTTCTCTTTGTTAGCAGATAGTCTATATCCTTTATGAAAGCCGTTCAGCCGGTTGGTAAATATCCATTTTGTAAGTCAACCAATTGTCAATAATTCTCATAAAAAAACTTGTATACTTAACTGAGCAACGATATAGGTCTATAATTCTTTGGGTTACATTTGTCCCCTTTTTTGTGCAAGAGTACTACTAAACTCTCGTTCCAGTCTTCAGGGATTTTGAAATTATGAAAACATCTATTAAATACCTGTGTTAGTATAGGGATTGTTACTGTCTTGCTTGTTTCCAAGAGCTTGCAAATTATATCGTCATGTCCTGCAGCTTTATTATTTTTTAGCTCTTTTAAAGCTCTTTCTATTTCAAATTACTCTAGATTTGGCCATGGTATTTTAGGGGTCTGTTGTTTCCAATGACTTGCTCTATTAAGGTCTCAATTTTTTTATGTCGCGTTTTAGTTATCTTTAGTTTTAGGAATATTAGCCATTTTATATTACCTAATATTTTTTCAATAAGATGGATAATAACTAATCTGGTCAATGAGGTTAATGATTGACATTGGCTACTTCCTGGATAAGTAGGTTTTAATCTTTTGACATCGATCCTTGTTTTTAGCATTATTCAATTTCAAATGATATTTTGTGGTATTTAAAGAACGTCCTGTTTACTCCTTGCTTTTTCCGTTTACTTTTTTTTTAATAATGAAGAAAGTCGCATCCACCAAAAGGGTATTAGCGACGGAACAAAATATAAATAACAAAACTAAATAACTACAAATTATAAAAATTTTTTATAGATCTTAGATATTTAATTATATTATCATAGGAACACTCCTGACCTAAAGCTTCTGTAAGAGATTTCGAAATATTGCAACGATGTCTTTCTTATTCATATTTACAATTTGTTAAAAAGTGTTCAACTATTAATCAAACGTTACACTGATCACATATGGGTGAGTTATTCTTTGTGAAAAGGTAAGAGTGTGTTAACTTGGTATGTCCTAGACGTAGATGCACAAGCACAATTTATTCATGTCTGTTAAGCGACGATGGAATCCACTGGGAAACATTACTCTTGATCTTATTTAGCTTAGAATTAGTATGAGACCATTTATTTTAAACACTTTATTTTTAAAATAACCTTTAGGTCACTGGAAACACACTTGTCTATAGGCTCCGAACAATCGGTTAAGATTGCCGGTCGTGCAGTCCCGTCCGCTTCTTCGTTTTCCGTTATTCCGACGTGTGAGGGTACTCACAAAAATTAAACTCGTCTTCCATGTTGATGAGCTTGGGGCAGCTGGTATTTTATTAACTTTGCAAAGGGATGTTTCGGAAAAATATGTTTTAATGAGTTTAGAGCAGTGATTCTCAACCTGTGGGGCGCGCCCCTCTAGGGGGGCACGGTAATATTGGGGGGGGCGTGAGCCTATTCGAAAAAAACATCAACAACATTGACTAATTTACTAAAATTAAAGCAAAACAAAATTCTTACAAAATAAAAAATAAAATACACTTGAACACTGATATAACAGATATAATTATAAAGAGCACTGAATACTAAATTATAAACAAGTTTAACAATAAATCAGTGACTTCCTTGAGCTTGGTTTGTAGAGCCAAATTGATCGAAACAGTGTGTAATATTAGAAATAGATGTTCTTAGTTCTTTTTCTATATTTAGCTGCGATCTATATTTGATCTTCAAAGCAGCCACCGCAGAAAATGATGTTTCACAAAGGTAGGATATTGAAAACGGCAACAGTATATGGAAAGCTCTGGTTTTCAGTGCAGAAAACTCATCATTTACTCGTGCCTAAAATTCAAAGAGGGATTTATTATTAAACTGTTTCTTGATTTCATCATTTGCCGTGAAGTCAATGAAGGCTTCTTCTTTGGCAGTAGAGAGCCCTTTCGGTGTAATTTGGAACGGGTTCCTAACCCACTCATAACTTCATTTTTAGTCAGCATCGCTAAATGATTTTTAATGGTTACAAAAATAACTTTCACGTGTTGTTCTTCAACCTTGTAAGTTTTAATATTCTTCTTGTAGTTCCTTCTTCTATCGGAGGTTGGCTATCATCACAGCTATCCGTACCTGCGGCTGCTCTAAAAAGATCTACTGAACTGCAACTATACCACTCTCTTAGGTTTCTCAGCCAGGTAATGCTTCATCTTCCTATGGATATTTTACCCTTAATTTTACCTTGCATTATGAGCCTTAATATCTCATATCTCGCACCCCTGGTAATGTGGCCTAAATATTCCAGCTTTCTTGTTTTGATGTACTTTATGACCTCGCAATTCTTTTGAAGCCACTACATTCATCCATATTTGCAAACATTTTTAGGTTTTTTTGCTTTAAATTTCTGTTCCACAATTCCATTTTTTTACAAAAACCATTAACTTTATCACTCGTATCCAATATATTATGTGTATTGGCTTCTTGAAGCTGAATGCTCAAAATATTTAGTTTCTCGAATATGTCAACCAAGTAGCTCAATTTCGTCAAAAATAAACTATCTCGAAACATCCCGGCTTCGGGTCTATTTTCTTTTTCTAGAAAAATAGCGATTTCATGTCTTAATCAAAAACACGTAAAAATTTCCCACGTGATAACCATCTTGCATCACAAAAAAATAATAATGCTGAATGTAATGCACCCATGTCTTTACAAAGTGCAGAAAAGATTCTGGTTTTGAAAGGTCTCATTTTTATGTAATTAACTACTGTTACAACCGTTGTTAGCACAATATTCAGGCCAGGAGATATTTCTTTGGAAGCCAGAGCTTCTCTGTGGATTATACAGTGTGTCCATATACAAATTGGAGACTTTTGTTTCACAGGCACTTGTAGACCATGAAATTTTCCAGACATTGCACGAGCACCATCTGTGCATATTCCGACGCAATTCTTCCACTCTATTTTTGCTTCATTTATATAATCGTTTAAGATTGCAAATAATGCGAGCGACGTTGCTTTCAGTTCTATTGGTTTGCAAAAAAGTAGTTCTTCTACTAATGATATGCCATCAAAAATCGAACGTAGGCAATAAAATGAGCATCTTTATTGCTATATGTTGCCTCATCAAGCTGAATCGAAAACAGCTTGTCGCGCAACTTCCCGAGTAGCTGATTCTGTACATCTTCAGCTATATCACAAATTCGACGGGCAACAGTATCATTTGATAGAGGTATAGACTCCAATTTTTTGGAAAAATTATCTCCAAACATAGTTTCTACAATTTGAATTGCAACTGGAAAAATAAGCTCTTCACCAATAGTGTGAGGCTTTTTACATCTAGCTATTTGATGGAGGTTTTATAAGATGCAAGTAAAGCTTTTTCATTCACAGTCAAAGTTTTTTTTCATGTTTTTTTCATGTGATTTTAATTTAACTCGAAGAATTCTCGGGGTTGATTAATGCACTCACTATGAAGCGTTTCCAAATGTCTTTTAAGTTTATTTGATTTCATGCTGTCGGCTGCTAAAATTTTTGAGCAAATGATAAATGTGGGGACCGTTCTTCTTCATTTACTTCAGTAAACGTTAACACAAAATTAAAGTAATCTTGAGAATATTTTCTTGATTTTATTTTTGGAATCACTCTCGCCTTTACACTTGTTGATGCTTCACTAGTATCGAATGCTCGCTTACGCCCAGTTAAAAATTTATCCATGATTTTGTATAAATTTAAGTATATTTACTTAGTGCTTGGAATATTTTAATACCGTGAACTGCAATTAATACAAGCAAACTACAACATAAACATTCACAATTAATTTAACAGGTGCAGAAGGACTGACTAAACTGATTCGACCAAGGTCTGGGTCTGAGGAGGAGAGAGGAGAACTCGGAACTCGGAACTTCTTGCGAAGAGAGACGATAGGTTCTGGATTGGTGTTGCCACATATCAATAAATTTGCTTATTCTCGGTAATTTGGTAATTAAGGATTTACTGTAAGTTTAGAGCAAAGACGGATCCAGAGAGACTGGCTAAAAAATTTGACAAATAAATATACTTTAATACCGATAAGGTTTGATTGTCTTTATGGTACTCAAGAGTGGGAAAAGTGCCTTAAAAAAATTTCGGTACCACCAAAAAAAGTTCATGTAGCACCACCCCCTCCCTGAAAATTGGTCCTGGATTCATATATTTTTTATTGTATGAGGGGGGGCGCAGTAAAAATACTTAAATACAATTGGGTCGCAACTGGTAAAAGGTTGAGAAACGCTGGTTTAGAGAACTCAGGGAATCTGTTATGATCAGGGCTTTTGTGAAGGTAAGATTGTTTTTTAAGGAAACGATTTATGCCCCTACTTTGTCTTCAGACTTGGATGCATCTGTATAGATTTCATAGTAGTCGGGGTATTTTTCTAAGAGGGCTTCGAACTTAAGCCAAATAAAGGAGTTGTTTGTAATGGATTTATGGAAATGGGCCAAAGATGTATTACAGATTGTTAAATCGATCAGCCAAGGCTCGGGTATTTAATATCCGAGGAGAATTTGCCCGTTTACTCCTTGTTTTTGATATGTAAACTTGACCGGCTCCAATAGAGAACCCTTCTTCAGCTCTGTTTTGTTCTCCAAACCAGTCGTTTCCAAACCAGTCGTTTCGAAACCAGTTTCGTAAGGTACTAGTGGTATAGATTTTTCTTATTTTTATTATGAAACGGACTGTAAAAGTTTGTAGATGTTATCAAAAAAAAAGGGAACATTTTTTGCTTTTGGTTCAAAAACTAGAAAAAAAACACATTTTGTCGTAAACATGATAACTAGAGCAATTTTGTACTAACGAATTTATCATCTACTTAAAAAATCAGTGATGTAGTATTTAAGTTCCATCCATAAACTTTACTACAAGTTAATATTGTTGTCCCTTTAGGCTAAGTTTTATATTTTTCTCGGAATGTGTTTGTTAAATATTGTATTTTTACCGGTGTGTTATTAGATTATAGAGCAAAACGTTCTGGTGATGAAAAATTTATTTATTATTATCAAACCGTCCATCTGTGTTTATCTGTTTAAAGATGAAATTTCTAACAAAAATATATCTTTTTAGGATATAGGACACAAACCATTCTTTGTATGCCTATTTATATTCAAGGCCATATTATTGGAGTTGTTCAAATGGTTAATAAACATAAAGGTAATTTTACAAAAAAAGACGAAGAAGCGTTTGAAACTTTTGCAGTATACTGTGGTTTAGCACTCCATCACGCAAAGTTGTACGACAAAATTAGAAAGTCACAACAAAAATATAAGGTATATATATTTTTTAAATCATATATCCAGTTTTTCCTCAACTTTTCCTCAGTTTAAAACTTGCTTTTTTTATCACTATTCTATAATTTTTCTTACCAATTTTTTCTAACAAAATTTCGTTACTGTCTAAAAACTGTTAATATGTTTTTAAATAATTGAAAAAAAATACCAGATTAACAGGTTAAAATTGGAAAAGAAGATATTTGCTTAGTAACGAATAATTAAGTGAAACCTGTTCACCTTTGTGTTCTAATGCAGATGTCACCAAAAATGTTATTAGCCCAGCGAAATGAGCAAAACAACAATGTTTTTGTGGCGGTACCGTGACTACTATCTAAAAATAATTTCAGTCCAGTGTAGGGGAGGCCTGGGAGACTTTGGACACAAGGAGAGAATGGACACGTTTAAATTTCCCGGGAAAAGTATGATTAGTGATTTCACTGAACTGCTAAAAGAATCGTTGTAAATATGGTACCTTGTAAGAACTCTAGTAAAAACATAGTGTTAAAAATATTAAATATTTTGTATTTTTGTAAGTATTATGTAATTTCAGATGGTATATTATGTAAGCTATGCTTCCAATATGAAAAGTATTTATAATCTTGCGAGTATTTTTGCGAGAGTTTGATAAATACATATAGTTTGAGGTTATATCTCAATAATCGTCTATTTCTGAACACGTTTCATTCTGTGTGGCAAAAAAATGTTTCTTGTGTACACAGAGAAAACAATGCACAGATGTCCAGTCTCTTAACTCTTTCCATTGTCTCCCTATGAAATAATAAATATGGCTTTTTATTTTGTGGGATGGTCCGTTAAAAATGCCAAACATTTGCAACAAAAAACTAATAGAGATATTGACCCCTTAATTACAAAACAAGCCATCGATGCTGTAATAAAAAATATCTTGGGTATCCGGATGAGCGATAAGTACTACGGGGTGACCAAAAGCCGCTTAGCAATGTACGGCAAGAGTGCAAATTTATTTGAAATGAAACAAATGAACTTTAAACCAAATTTTCATAAATCACAAATTTTTAAAAATGAGATTCTTCTTCTTCATGTACCATGTCCTTTCAGAACGTTGGTTACCATCATAGCTATCTTAATTTTATTCACTGCCACCCTTAATAGCTAAATAGCCTTGTATCAACACCATACCAATCTCGCAAGTTCTTCAACCATGAGGTTCTTCTTCGTCCTGGACTGCGTTTGCCTGGTATTTTTCCTTGCATGATATTTTGTAGCAACCTATATTTGGGACCTCTCATTACATGTTCGGAATACTCCAGCTTTCTCTGCTTAATGCTTTTTATGATTTCAGTAGTCTTGCTGAGACGTTCTAGTATTGTGGAGTTTCGAATCTTCTCCACCCTGGAAACTTTTAAAATTCTTCTATAGCACATTTCGAAAGCCTCGAGGCGATTTGGAGCTATCTAAAGATATCAGAAATATCAGCCCTATCCAAAAATGCCTGCTAGAAAAATTTCTAATAGAGGTAGGAAAAGAGGCCGATCATCGGACTTCTGGAATGATAAAGAACAGTACAATTTCATTCTTTAACCTCTTATGAAGACCGTATTATCTTTTACAGCAAAACCTACCCAGGAGCAGATATAGGCTCGAATCACAATCCTGTAGTAGTCACATTAAGAATAAAACTAAAGATCATTAAAAAACACATACAGATACAAATTGACGTGAGAAGACTGAATGAACAACATATAAAAGAGAAAACAATAGTGAACATCAAAGAAAATTTACAAAATATAGAGAAACTGAATAGAAATACTGATAACATAGACCAAAAATGGGAGAATATTAAACATGCCGTAATGTTGGCAGCGAGAGAAAATTTAACACCGAAAGAAAGGAAACATAAAGAATGGATGAATGAGGAAATACTACAGTTGATGCGTGAAAAAAGGGTACACAAAACAAATAATCCGATAAGATACAAAGAAACAGATAAACTGATAAAAAAGAAAATAAGAGAAGCTAGAGAAAGATGGCTAAGTGAGCAATGCCAAGAGTTGGAACAATTGGAGCGAAAATATGACTTTTTTAATGTACACAAAAAGATTAAAGAAATGACAGGAAGAAGAAGAACAACACAGACAGGACAGATCAAAGATACAGATGGTATAATTATAACAGATTTACAACAAAAAATGAACCGATGGACAGAATACATATTACAACTGTTTGATGACAAAGATAGACAAGAAATCTCAAACGAATATACAGATAATACAGGGCCTGATATAATCAGAGAAGAAATACAATATGCAATCAAACAAGCAAAAAGTGGTAAGGCCCCCGGTCCTGATGAAATTCCCGTAGAACTGCTCAAACTTATGGACGATGAATCTATTAAAATACTCCTAGATCTATTTAACACAATATATAGAACTGGAATAATACCTAGGGAATGGCTCCGTTCGACCTTTATACTACTGCCAAAAAAGGCAAATACAAAGAAATGCAACGAATATCGTACGATAGCTTTGATGAGTCATGCTCTAAAACTGTTCTTAAAAATAATCCATAATAGGATCTATAGGAAATTAGACGTAGACATCAGTAACACTCAGATGAGATTCAGAAAAGGGCTGGGTACAAGGGAGGCTCTGTTTGCAATGAACGTTCTCTCACAGCGATGCTTAGACATGAACCAAGAAATTTACGCATGCTTTATTAATTTCGAAAAGGCCTTTGACAAAGTTCAACATGAACCACTAAGACAAGTTCTAATAAAGAAAAATATAGACAGCCGAGATATTCGAATTATATGCAATCTATATTGGAATCAAACAGCAAATGTCAAGGTTGAGGGCAGAATAACAGAAGAAATTCAAATCCGTCGAGGAGTCCGGCAGGGATGTATCTTATCACCACTTTTATTTAATCTGTATAGTGAAGCTATCTGTGAACAAGCACTCGAGGAAGAAGATCTTGGTCTGATAATAAATGGTGAGACGATCAACAATATAAGGTATGCTGACGATACAGTTCTCCTAACGGGAACGCTAGTAGAACTACAATATCTCGTTCAAAGTCTGAATATATACTGTAACAGTTACGGCTTGAAAATTAATTTGAAAAAAACTAAATTTATGGTAATCACGAAATCAAAGAACATCAGAGCTAATCTTGTAATAGACAATACAACGATTGAGCGTGTGCCCTGTTATAAATATCTAGGTGCTTGGATCACAGACGATACTGATCAAACAAAAGAGATTAGATGTAGAATATAAATCGCTAGATCAGTCTTTAATAGAATGCGCAAACTCTATTGCAATCGTGATATCAATATAAAGTTACGAATACGAATGCTGCGGTGTTATGTCTTTTTTATCCTGTTATATGGAGTTGAGGCTTGGACACTAAAACAGTTGACCATAAAAAATATCGAAGCTTTCGAGATGTGGTGCTATAGGCGCATTCTCAGAATATCATGGATGGACCGCGTCACAACACGCAAGTACTCCAAACTTTAGGCAAAAGATGCGAAATTCTAAATGAGATAAAAACTAGAAAGATGGAATACTTGGGGCACATTGTGAGAGGTGAAAAGTACGAAGTTTTAAGAAACATCATGCAGGGCAAAACTAAGGGCAAAAGAAGTCTGGGAAGAAGAAAAATATCGTGGCTTCGTAATCTACGTGAATGGTTCGGGTGTAGTTCGACTGAACTTTTTAGGCGCGCTGCTAACAAAGTCGCAGTGGCCACGATGATTTCCAATCAAGCGTGCCCGCTAGAAGTGGCACGAGAAGAAGAAGAAGATTATCTTTTGCAGACCGTAAAAATCATGTTCCATTTCTTTCAAAAAGTGTTCCCACTGATTATTTATTATGTTTCTTATAAGTGCATGTGTTTCATTTCTAATTGCCTATTAATTATGGTATCTCTCTTGTGTTTTGGTTGACATGTATTTCAGGTTAACTTTTTTCTTTTCTTTATATTTTTCCTTTACTTTTGTGCAAAACCATGGAGTTCTTCGCCTTCGAAACGATTTATTTTTATTTATATATCTTTCGCCAAGAACTTCCTTGACCAAGGACGAGGCAAGACATTAGACTTAATTTTCACCCAGCATTCTTCGACTCCATCACTTTGTGTGATATATGTGTTTCTGCTTTTTTCAGTTATACTTTTTTGGAATAGGTATCTTGTTGAGTCATCCTGTAAGCTTTCGACTTTTATCTTTGTGGTGTATTCTGGTGTTTTGTTATTACATACAGGGTAAGTCATGAGGAACTTTACATACTTCTACCATATGTAGAGTCCCTCAGGGAGCATATCATGTGGACACTAAAAAATGTCAACTCCTCTTCTTTATTAATTAACAGGGTGATTGACCACATTGTGTAATTGACCATTTATTTCGTTTTACTGTAGTGTTTATACCGCTCATTTGATTTTTTTAAGTTTTGCACGATACAGTACACTACTATCAAGCATTCGACTGGTATTAGCTAAACTTAAAAATTCCAGGACTGTCTTTGGAAAAATTAATTTAGGGATTCGTATTAAATATTACACCCTGTATATATTTTTTTTAAAATGCAATAAGTGATTTTAAAACTACAAATAGCCAATGAAAACGATATATACGACAATGTTGTCGCACTTTTATTAAATTTTTGGTGAACGATCAAACCTTACCAAAATAGAACAACCATAATGAAGTATCAAATTATAAGGTATTAATTTAAACAAATGTTATAAATTTCAAACATTTTAATTAAAGTGAGTTCCTACAACATTCTTTGTATTCATCCTTTACTGTCACTTTCTATTATCTCTACGATAGAATCAATTGTTTTTCAATTTTAAATTTTTACTCATAGATCGTATTGGGGCATTATTTTCGATAAATAATAAATTAAATTGATTAAAAAGTCAAACCTCTTGTATGTGTTAGTTTTTGTTGATTGTAAATGATTAAAATTTCATGTCAAATAATAATACATTGCATCAACTATACTAAATAAAAATAAATCTAAAAAAGTTTAAAATGAAGGTTGACGTTGACCTTTGACGTTTCTTGATATTTTATACCCATTATCATTATTTTCATTATCAATTGGTATTTATGTGTACAAGAATACATATTTCTTCTGTCATATCTACGTTAAGTACATTGTGTTAGTTTTGGTAGAGCTTTTGTTACTTTCGTTCAAAATGCCACATCAGTTTTCGACCACAGAATATGCAGACATAATATTTGTTTATGGATTCTGTAATGGGAATGGTAGGGCTGCTAATAGAGAATATCGCAGGAGGTTTCCTAATCGTCGAACTCTCAGTCATCCAACGTTTGGGTCAGTTTTTAATTATTTGCGAGAAAATGGCACTTTTCCTAGTGGAACAACAAAGCGACATGTAGATGAAGCGCAGGAAGATGACATTATGGACGCCGTTACTATGAACCCTACAATAAGCACTAGACAAGTAAGTCGAGAATTCAATGTTACTCAATCAAAAGTAAGTAGAGTCTTACAAAAAAATAATCTATACCCATATCACATTTAAATGGTTCAGCGACTACATGCTGGAGATGAGATCGATAGGTTGGAATTTTGTAGATGGATTAGCAATAATCGACCAACGCTATACAGGACACTATGAAAGAAGAACTTCACATGTGTGGGCAGAAGAAAATCCCCATGCTATTCGAGAACGTCGTTCTCAGTTAAGGTTTTCGGTTAACGTGTGGATTGGTGTCATAAATAACCAATTAGTAGGTCCTCACTTTTTTGATGGTCCTTTAACAGGGCAGGTCTATTTGAACTTTCTACAAAATATTTTGCCGAATTTGCTTGCCAACGCGAACGTTCCTATCCGAGGGATGTATTTTCAGCATGATGGGGCACCCCCACACTTTTTACTGGCAGTGAGACAACATCTCAATAATGTTTATGGCAACAGGTGGATAAGACGTGCAGGTCCTATTTCGTGGCCTTCAAGATCCCCTGATTTTAATTCCGTTGATTACCATATTTGGGGACGATTGAAGCAACTAGTTTACGCAGTGAATATTAATAACCGACAACAATTAATTGATAGAATTATACATTGTTGTAATACTATTAGAAACGATCCCCAGAGTATCCGTAATTCAATACGTCAATTAACAATTCGGCAACCAAAATGTGTACAGGCTGCAGGGTTCCATTTCGAAAATCTATTTTGAATTATTTTTATTCTGTTACCATTATTGTGTCTTTTCCAGTGCTAATTTATGGGTTTATCATAACTATGTACATATTTTTAGTTTTTTTTTAAATTGTTCTTCGTTATTGTTAGTAGTTAATGTTTTTTGTTGTGCAGTGACTCAGTTTATCATTTCAATTGAAATGTTTGAAATTTATAACATTTGTGTAAATTAATTACCTTATAATTTGATACTTCATTACGGTTGTTCTATGTTTGGTAAGATTTGATCGTTCACTACAAATTTAATAAAAGTGCGACAAGATTGTCGCATATGTCGTTTTCATTGGCTATTTATGTAGTTTGAAAATCAATTATTGCATTTAAAAAAATATATATACAGGGTGTAATATTTAATACGAATCCCTAAATTAATTTTTCCGAAGCCAGTCCTGGAATTTTTTAGTTTAGCCAATACCAGTCGAATGCTTGATAGTAGTGTACTGTAGCATGCAAAAATTAAAAAATCAAATGAGCCGTATAAACACTACAGTAAAATGAAATAAATGGTCAATTACACAAATCACCCTGTTAATTAATAAAGAAGAGGAGTTGACATTTTTTAGTGGCCACATGATATACTCCCTGAGGGACTCTACATATGGTAGAAGTATGTAAAGTTCCTCATGACTCACCCTGTATGTGTGTTTTCAGTCGGACACATTTTGAACAATAATGTAAATACTCTTACATACAAGATTTGAGAAAGCTGTAACTCTCTATTCGACAGAATATAGTCTATCGTAGATCTTTATCCTCTACTGTTTTCAAAAGTGTATTTGTATTGTTTTTTGTGAGATAAAAATGTATTATTAATACGTATCTCGTTTATATTACAGAGGTCCGTCAGAAAGTCTCTGTGAAATGTAGGAAGCGGAAATCACCATATTTAAATCATCCATCCGATCTTTGCCATTACCGTATTGTCGTGTTTTATGCTAAAACAGAACTTAGTTAGTTACTTACCGTAATATTCACTACATTATTTAAATTATTCATTCATTACCTAATTTGAAATAAAAATTTTATGTTTCAGGTAGCATTAGATGTTCTAAGCTACCACAATACTTGTACGGAGGAAGAATACAAGGCTGCACTTAAAACCAAACACCACGGCAAAATGGTTGGCATCGATAATTACTATTTTAATTCATTCGATATTCAAGATTTGGAAAAAACCAATCAAGCGATTCATATGTTTAACGACTTATTTGATGCTAGTCTATTTGACCAGACTTGTCTTTTACGATTTACCCTTACGGTGAAGAAAAATTACCGAAGAGTGCCTTACCATAATTGGACTCATGGATTTTCAGTTGCTAATACCATATACTGCATTTTAAAACACTCTAAGAAAATATTTAACAGGAATGAGGTAAGACATATAATAAAATGATTTATTATTATTTACTAGGCTTAGTACATTGTACAGCAAAAATACTGGCCACTCTTAAACATTTTCTGTAGATAATATGTGTATAGCCATTATTCCGGTCAGAATGCACAAAAATTCATTTATTTGTTTTAAAATAATTACATAAATAATAAAAATAAAAAAATTTACTGGGAGAAATTAATACTAATTATCAAATAGGTGACGTTATATGAATACACAGTGTGCTTCAACGAAAATTTGACTCAACAGAAACTCAAAAACCGAGAGTTTTTGTTGTTTTGTTTCATGTCAATTTATATTGGGAAGGGAAGGAATTTTTATGCAAAATTGATGTCCTCAAATGACCCTTTATTATTTTTTTAATTTACGTAATAACTTTAAAGGTAATTTTGGATTTAACTAATTTATTGGTTGGAGGCAAATATTCGACAAAAATAAATGTAGGAACGTATAACATATACATGAACATGAACAAAATATAGTGGGATAATATCGGCATATCCAAAGTGGGAGGAAAAGGAGAACAGAAAATACAGCTAAAATCAGGAAATTTGCTATACTATAAAGGTAATATATAAAACACCAAAATGGAGTAGGATTTATAATAAATAAAAAAGTAATTAAATACATACAATCTACCAAGTGCATATCAGATAGAGTAGCATAAACATTAAATTAAAAAAAAACGACCTTAAAAATCATACAGGTGTACGCTGCAATAAGTACCTACAGCGATGAAGATATTGAACATGTCTACAAAGACATTACAACAACTATGGAAGAAAAGAAATCAAAATTAACGCTAATAATCGAAGACTTTAATGCCAAATCAGGAGAACAACTATATAAAGAAGAAAACAAAGTAGGACACTATGGATACGGCAAAATAAATGAAAGAGGACACACATTGATAAATTACTTGAAGGAGAAGCAACTACATGCAATGAATAAATTCTTTAAGAAAAAACCCCAAAGAAAAGGGACATGGATTAGTCATAATCGTGAAATTAAAAACGGAATTGATTATACTCTCTCAACGCAAAAATCCATAGTTAAAGACGTAACAGCCCTAAATTTCTTCTCAACTGATAGCGACCATAGACTAGTCCGAGCCAAGCTGATCATTAATACTAGATTGGAAACAAGAAAGAAAATGAAAAATAATCAGAAATTATACACGGAATAAGTAAAACAAGAAAAACAGACGTGCGAAGAGAGAATAAAGGAAATATTGTCGACCAAGGAAGATATAGAATACAAACATATCAATGAAATAAACATGATATTTACTGAAACTAATGAAATTCGGTAAAGGAATAGCACAGGCAACAACAAAAAAAGAAAGTTTCATATCCCAGGAAACAAAGATTTTTATGAACATAAGAAGAACATTACTAGAACAAGGAGACAGAAATAAAATGGAATCCAAAGAAATATACAAAACTATTGGAAAAAATATCAAGGAGTGTAAACGGAGAGTATATAGTTCAGCTTAACATGCCTCAAAGGCTCAAGGCTTTAACGGTTTTTTTCCATTTCTTTCTATCTTGTGCTAAGTTTTTCCAATGTTGTACCCGCAGCGATTTCAGATCTTCTTTTGCCGACTCCAGCCAGTTTCTTCGGGGGCGGCCTCTTTTTCTTTTTGTACTAGCCTCTGTGTTTATTAATTCATTGGGAACTCTTCCTTCCCTTATTCTTTCTATATGTTCGAGCTATCTTAATCTTTGAATTTTAGCGAATCTTGTTATTTTTGGTTGCCCATATATTTGCATTATTTTTTCATTCGTTCTTCTTCGCCAGATGTTCCTTTTTTTTACACCTCCGTATATCCTTCTAAGAATTTTTCGTTCCCATCTATCTAATTTTACTTTCATATCTTTATTTAGTGTCCAGATCTCGCTAGCATAGAGTACTGTAGGTCGGATAACTGTTGTATGTATTCGTTTTTTTGCTGTTCTGGATATTATCTTTGACCTCAGTATCTTAGTCAGGCTCCCAGCACTCTTACTACCTTTGGCCATTCTTTTTATGATTTCTTGGTTCTCTTCGTTTCTATTTGTTAGTGTCACTCCCAAGTAATCGAATTGGCTAACAACTTCAAAGTTATATTCTTTACTTGGGCTTTGTATCTTAAAGGACTGTCCTAGATGATTTTCGTTTCCCCTCATCACCATATATTTTGTTTTTTCTTCGTTTATTTCTAAACCACATTCCCTGGCTATGCTCTCTATTCTAGAAAAGATTTCTCTTTATTCTGCAGGTCTCCTTGATATTAAGGTAACATCATCTGCATATACTACGCATTGATGCCTGGGATGATATATTGTGCCTCTAGTGTAGATGTTACATTCTCGTAAAATCTTCTCTAAGATCAAATTAAAAAAATCTGTTGATAACAGGTCACCTTGTCGCAGACCTCTATTGGTGATAAAGCTATTCGAAACCCGTCCTTCTAACATGACTTTACTTTTAGTATCATTGAGTATGCATTTAGTCACTCTTACTATTTTTGGTGGAAATTCAAAATATTCTAGTGCTTCATATACTTTATTTCTTTTTATAGTATCACATGCCTGTCTAAAATCAATAAACAGCATGTGTAATGTTAGGCTGAATTCATATGAGCTAGCTAAAACTTGTTTCATTGTAAAAATTTGGTCTATTATCGATCTGTTTGCTCTGAATATTCAACTAGACAATTTTCAACTTTTGTTTTAATTTTATTTTTAATTGATGGCCAGAATCTTATACACTGTATCTTGTAGAGCTATTCCCCTGTAATTTTTACATTCTGTAACTTCCCTTTTTTATGCACTGGACATAAGATTGCTTCTTTCCACTGATTGGGTATCTTTTCTTTGATCCACACTTCGCTTATTAACTCAGCGATTTCTACTTGCACCATTTCGCCACTTTCTTTTAGAAACTCAGCAATGATACCATTTTCACCACGTGCTTTGTTGTTTTTTAAGTTTTTTTTGATCTTTATACTTTCTTCCTTGGTAGGAACTTCTTCATTTACATCTGGGTCCCTTACTTCTTCATGTTGTAGTTGCGTTAGTACTCTTTAATCTTGGTCGTCCGTACATAATATGTTCTCGAAATAATTGGCCCACCTTTTTAATTTTTCATCTGTTCCACCTAACAGATTCTCCTCTTCATCTTTATAATATCTTGAAGTGGTTTTGTACTGTGTTCGGTCTCGTTTTATTTCTTGGCAGAAATTCCTGACTTGTTTATGTAAAAAATCTTCTTCAATACGAACTAGTTTCTGTTCTAAACTTGACCGCTTCTTCCTTTTACAGATCTTCTTTGCTTCCCGTCTTTTTGCGGCATAGGCATAGGCATCTTTTTTCATTATTTCTTATTATGCTATTTATTCTAGCTTTATTTCGGTCACTAATGGCTTTCTTACAATCCTTATCATACCAATACGCTTGTTTATATTGTCTGTTTGCTGATAATACTGAGTCGGCTGCTTCTGGAATTTTTTCTTTTAGTTGTATCCAGCTGCTTTCTATATCATTTACTGTTGTCTGGCTTTTCAGTTTCTCTTCAATTTGCTGCCTGAATTTTTTCTTAACTTCTGTCTCCTGAAGTAGTTCACCGTTATATCTATTTATTTTTTTACAACTAGTGTTATTAATTGTGGGTATTATTTGCTCCATTTTAACTTTGACCAAAAAGTGGTCCGAATTTGCATCAGCACCTCTGTAACTTCGGCTGTCTTTTACGGCTCTCATATGTTTGGCTTCTATTAGTAAATAATCTATTTGGTTTACTGTTTGTCCATCGGAGAGTACTGAAAGAAAAGATAGAGAAACCAATTGAAAAAAAAAATAGAAACATGAAGTGCTTAAAGCAGAACCTGGGAAACATACAAATTAATAGCATAAAGAACAACAAAGGAGTGGAAACCAACAATATAAACGAAATTTTACATATAACGGTCGAATATTATTCAAATCTCTATAAAACAGAACAAAAAGTAACCCAAGAAATCCGTAATCAGTTACAACTGAAAATAAAGAACGTTAACTTTGACCTACAATCAGAAATCAGTAGATAAAAATTAAATAAAAAAGGCACTCAAAGAAATGAAGAATAACAAATCTCCTGTGAAAGATGTACAGTGGAAGTTCTTTATGTACTAATGAATAAAATATTGAACACAAAACAAATACCCACCACATGGAACGAGGCAATAGCACTATTACTATTTATGAAAGGCGATAGAAAATATCTGAAAAACTATAGGCCCATCATGCTACTTAATGTAATGTACAAACTGTTAACTAAAGTAATAACGAACAGATTAACAACTAAGTTAGATAATTACCAGTCAAGAGAGCAAGCCGGTTTTAGAAAATGATTTAGTACAAGCGACCATCTCCTTACGATAAAAATACTAACTGAAAAGGCCAACGAATATCCAATCCCAATATATATGGCATTTGTAGACTTTGAAAAAGCATTCGATAAGGTGGAACATTGGGCAGTAAAGAACTATTTACAAAATGGAGGAATAGACTATAGATATACGGACTTAATTTCCAATATATATGATCAAGCAGAAGAACTAAAGTAACCGACATCATGGGAAAAATAGGGACATTGAGATGGCAATGGGTAGCACATGTAGCAAGACAAGACACCAACAGATGGTCTCATAAAGTGACATTCTGGAGACCTCGAGAGACAAAAAGAAGCGTAGGAAGACCCAAAAAGAGATGGATAGACGATATAACAGTTGTAGCTGGAAAACAGTGGATGAGAATTGCAAAAGATAGGGAAGCGTGGAAGCAATTGGAGGACTATGTCCAACAATGGATAAATAAAGGCTGAAGAAATAGAAGAAGAAGATGACCAAGCACCAACATCCATTAAAATAGTTGAACAAACGGAGCCTATTAAGATACGACGACGATTTAGACAGGGTGACACTATGTCACCCAAACTATTCAATCCAGCTTTGAAAGACGTTATGAGGAAATTACAATGGGAAAAACAGGGTATTAACATAAATAGTCAATACTTGAATCACTTGAGATATGCAGACGACATTGTATTAATAACAGATAAAAGGGAAGAATTACAAATTATAATGGACGAATTAAATAGCAAATCAACAAAAATAGGTCTACAAATGAATTATAATAAAACGAAAGATGTTTAAGTTGTACTGATATCGTACTCCTAGTTTTTAATAAAAACAAGTGGTTTTATTAAATAGTTTTTTTTTTTTAATTAAAGTGTTTATCTACTAGATACTACTACGTAAGTTATCTATACGTAATTATTATTTTATTAGTGTGAAAAGAAAACGTCAATAATAAATATATACTATCGTACAATCATTTTGTGAGGTTAGCTGTTATAAGTACCTTATAGTAGCATGCTGTTAATTTTTCACTTACCAGAGTCGAAGTAAGGCCTTCACCGCCATAGCTTAAAATGACTTCACAGAATGTAAATACATCCTCCGATCTAACCAGTCCAGTAAATCAACGTTCGAATATCACAAATAGTTATGCATCAGCCGCTTCATACTCTTTTCCTAGTAAGACCCAAGCAATTGTATTTAGTTGCATCGATAATGCTAAATTGCAGGATTATCTCATTCCTTTGGGCACAATCATCAACCCAAAAATTATTATTTTTTCATCTAGATTATCTCATAATAGAATCTGCATGTATTTATCAAACAAAACCGTAGTAGATAACTTCATGACACAACATAGCTCTATAGAAGTACTGGGCGAAGTTGTAACAGCACGAAGACTTGTCTCTCTAGCAGAAAGACTAGTCTTGTCTGGAGTCTGCCCGTCAATTCCTCATCAAGTATTAGTTGAAGAATTATAGAATATAGGTTTAAAGCTTATTTCCCCAATATCATTTCTGAAAATTAGCTCGACTCTCCCCGAATATAGTCACATATTGAGCTTTCGGAGGCAAGTTTATATAAGTCCTATAACATCACCAATTCCAGATTCTATTCTAATAATTTTCGATCAAACAGCTTACCGCATATTTTTGTCACAAGGTACACTTACCTGCTTTATTTGTAAAAATACAGGACACATATCATCCCAATGCAATAACAGTTCAGTAATGGAATCAACTCATATTGAGTCAAACAATGAAGTACCAGATCAAACAGCTTCAACAAGTATACTACACAAGGTACCAAACACCCAGCAGTTATCAAGTTATCCATTATCAAATCCAAGCATATCACCTACACCTACAAATCTCCATGACAAAGAAATTACTAACGCTCCTTCTCATAACAACACTTTTAATCAACCTCATTCAGTAGCAATACTGTTTTTACAAACTTCGGAAGCAATATCATCCAATCTATTAGCTCCTTTTTCATTAGATTCAACTGCAGAAAATTCTAATAAAACTGATATATCAAGACATTTTTCTGAAACAACCATTTCAACCAATTTTACAAATAAAACTTCAAGCTCGAGTTCTGTCACTACCAATGAGTTTGCTTCAGTACTTCCAAATGTAATAAAGCACAGCATCTAAGTGAAAACTCTAATAGAAATTACGAAAACGCAAGTTCTTCCATAAAACGCAGTATTGGTGAGATCGTCACGCCTCCTTTAGACTCAGTAATTTCATCAGCAAATCTGTTTGCAAAACCTAAACCCTTTCAACCAAAAAAAAAACGCGCTCATCTAAAGTCCCATCTACACGGGAAACTCTTAAAAATTTCATTGATAATCATACTCCACCATTCGTTTTAAATTACCACCAATTGTCCTTACTGATTGATAATGTCCAAGGCTCCTCCGACACTATTAGCGTCGTCAAAGAATTTACAACTGATATGGATGGTTTACTCCATCTTTTACAAAGCAGCTATCAATATGCAAATGATAGATCGACAAAAAGCAAGTTTACAAAACTTCAAAAAAACTATACAACCATTTAGAGAAAGAGATTTCTCACTTAGATAGTGACTCTTCTGTAGACAATTGTTTTGTATCATCTAACTCCGAATCTGTTAACAACATTTAACTCGATACTTCAATGGAACATTGATGGATTTTTTCATCGTCTCCCTATGCTACAGCTTCTTTTATCTGAATATTCTCCAGATATTATTATTTCTTATGAACATGGAAGAGGCGTCCAATTTTTATGGGTTCCCTCACACGTCGGAATAACAGGAAATGAAGAAGCTGACAGGACTGCACGAAAGGCAATTTTAAGTGATTTGTCAAAGCCGATAGACAAGTGTGTTTCCAATGACTTAGAACTTAGCTTATTTTAAAAATAAAGTGTGGTGTTTGTGGCAAAATGAGTAGTCTCAAACTAATTTCAATCTAAATAAAATCAAAAATAATGTGTCTCAGTGGTTTCCATCGTTGCTCAATAGACAAGAACAAATTGCGGTTGCGCGTTTACACCTAGGACATACCAGATTAACGTACTCCTACTTTTCACAAAGAAAAATCCACCTATATGTGATCAGTGTAACGTCTGATTAACAATTAATTTTTAGTAAATATGACCAAGAAAGACAGCGCTACAAGATCCCAAACGCTCTACTACAGGCTCTACGTCAAAACTGTTCCTGTAACAATACAGTAAATTATCTTAGATCCATAAACATTTTGTACAATCTGAAGGTGTTTAATATTGTTTTTTATATTTTGTTCCGTCGCTAATAACCTTTTGGTGGATGCGACATCTTTTTCTAATAAAAAAAAAATAAAACGAAAATTATGACCAACCAACCAGAAGAATTAATAATTACAATTGCACAAACAACTATAGAACAAGTAAAAGAATATGTATATTTGGGACAACTAGTTAAATTAAAAAAAGAAAATGAGACCGGAGAAATAAATGGAAGAATACAGTTGACTTGGGTATCCTTCGGAAATTTTTCCTACATACTCAAAAATAAAAATACCCCCAATATTTAAAAACAATAGTCTTCAACCAATGTATACTTCCTGTTCTTACCTACGGTTCTCAAACTTAGACCTTTACAAAGGAAAACATGGAAAAAAATAGCAAAGACCCAAAGAGCCATGGAAAGGCAAATGCTGAACATCAGGCTATCGGACGAGAAAATAAATACTTGTATCCGCAACAAAACAAAAGTGACCGATGTATCAACGCAGATAGCAAAAGTGAAGTGGAAGTTCGCTGGACATACTATAAGACAGAAAGACAACAGATGGAATAGGATATAAGATAATTCACTGGAGGCCATATAGTTACAAACGAAAAAGAGGAAGGCCGCAAATGAGATGGTCAGATGACTTGAAGAAACACGCAGACCCGAAGTGGATACAAACTGCATACAATAGAGAGACGTGGAAGAACGAAGAGGAGGCATAGGTCCAAAATTGGAAAGCGAGGTCTGTATAGATAGATAGAAAGATTGGTTGACTATCAGTAATAACAAGAAAGACAATAATTTCACCAAATTATTTAATTAAATTTTTTTGATGACCTAAAATACAATAAATCAAACAACCTGCAAATCGATATTCACACGCCACTGTGTTGAAGATATCTTTTTTTTTTAAATATTACTTTTTTATAAAAATTTTTTTAGATAACAAATCCTTATTATCTTCTTTAATCTATACCAGGTTACCTATGATTTGAGATTTGTCAACGACTGATTAATCAGAGATATTATTAAGGGCTTACAAAAATGGGATATTATAGTAAAGAAACAATAGAATTAGTTAAGCTATACTATGGAAATAATCAGTGTGCCAAGGCTGCGGCAAGGATCTTCAATACGAACCACTAAGGAAAAAAACGTCACCAAATACGTTAAACATTGAACTGATAAGTTTAAAGCGATAGGTGATGTTAACAATACAAAGGACGAAGTAGAACGTCGAGTGCGAAATAAAGCAGTTAAAGTGACGGTATTGGGTCATTTACAAATGGATAATCGACAGTCTATCAGACAACTACTCATGCATCTGGTAAATTGGCATCTAGTGTATATAAAATCCAATAAATTGCACCCTTATAAAATACGATTACTTCATCAATTAAACAAAGATGATCCTGATTATTGGCTTCAATTTTGTGAAGCATTTATTGAAATTATAAATAACAACCAACATCGATTGTACAATATGTGTTTTTCTGACAAGTCTACTTTTATACATATTAAATGGTGAACTAAATAGATATAATTTTCGTTATTGGAATAACATTAATCCTCATTTATTCATGAAGACACGTACAAAAACACCTCAGATATTAAATGTATGGGTTGACAATTTAGGAAATCACGCTATTGAACCATTATTTCTTGAAGGAAATCTCAACGGAAAAGCTTTTTTAAATTTGTTAGAAGACGTTTTTGATTCGTTTATCACTGACAAATTGGAATCTGATAATATTCTTTTAGAAGATCCATTGATTTTTTAACAGGACGAGGCACCCCATATTGGACAATTTTTGAATCAACGTTTCTCAGGGTGTTGGATTGGCAGAAGAGGTCCAATAGAGTAGTCGGCCAGATCACCGGATCTGTTGCCCTTCGATTTTTTTTGTGGGGTTATCAAAAATATACGTCACTCCGCCTGCAGATCTTGCAGAGTTACAATAAAGAATTGTGACAGAATGCCAATTATTGGCACCGGAGTTATTTGCAAATGTACGAAGGGGTTTTAAAAATATACTGTATTATTATATGGAGGTCACAGGAGGTCATTTTTATTATTTAATTGGTTAATTTAATTAACCATTGGAAACCAAATGGAAATTTTATGTTTTTGTTATTACTGTGTTCGATCTTCAAATTAGTTATATCCCAAGTTATTCCAAAATAAAAAAAATACAGTGTCGTGTAGAGAAAAAATACCTTTCAAATGATGTGCCACTCGACCACATCCACACTATTAAAAAAACGGGGGATTGACGTAACGGAGGGAGATGATAGTTGATTGAGCAGTAGGCATTCAGTACATGAATTTTGCATGAAAATTTGTTACTCTCCCAATACAAATTGACGTGTTTTTTTTTTAATTTTGAAGAAACTCTTTGTTTATGAGTTTCTGGGCTGGCCAAATTTTTGTTGAAACACACTGTATACTTATTTAATGTGTTAATATACCTACTAAATATTTTCTTGACCGAGTGGAATCATAAAAATAGGTATATGACTTTAAATGAGTATACTCCAAACCGCTAGCATGACTAATGTAACGTCAGTGTTTTGCATTTGAAGATTTGGGAATTATAGGAATATAGATTATAGACATTTTATAAGGATTAGGTAGTTTATTTCACTCTTTTGATGCAAGCAAGTCTTGTGAGAATACTTTAACAACAAAATGGTTTACATGAGATGCATGAATCAAAAGAACGAATGAAACACTTCTAAGCAACGGAAGATTTACAAAGTGCCAAGGCAAGAAATAAACCGATAATCCAAATGAATCCTAAAAATGTTTATTAAGGTTTCTGTTCTGAAATTTCTGAAATTGAATTAAAAACAATAATGGAAACCTGAAAAAGCCAAAATCGATCATTTATGTAATTATAAGGGAAACACCTTTATCTAGGAAGAAGTGAAAGGATAGTGGCAATTTCAGAAAAATATCTCGTTACCTTATTGCACCTTTGAGAAAAACACTATGCAAAATGTAAGCAGCTAATATTTTTCTAACTATTAAAAGCCTTCGCACTCAATTAGAGAAGACAAAGATGGGCGCCAAGCGATCATAATTAAATTTATCTGTTTTTCCCGCACCTGCCCGAACACTAGTTATTAGTCCATCTTACATAACTTTCACAATCTTTACATTTTTTCGTTTTTCCGAGCGTTTTTCTAGCTGGTCTAGCTGGTCATTTTGTTCCTTGGGCATTACATGTCCTATCCACCTCATACGACTGATTTTAATATGTTTTAGAATATTAGGGTTCCTGGTATATTCCGTGGTTATTCACTGCTCAATGTATTCGCCTTAGTACTTTTCTTTCGAAACTTCGAAACATCCTAACATGTTTTGAGAGAGGGTCTCCCTGGCGCAGTCCGTTATTTGTTTTAAAAGTTTCAGACAGTTCCCCCTGAATTCTTACTCTACACTCAACTTTATAAAAAGTTAGTTTTGTTAAATTTACCAACTCATTTAGTATTCCTAGCCCTTTCATTGCTTTAAACATTTCTATTCCATTCACAGAGCAGTAGGTTGCTTTGTAGTCTATAAACATGTGATGAGTATCAATGCCATATACCAGTGCTTTCTTTGCTGTATGTTTGGATATTTTTTATGTCTTTGCTTGCCTCTCCATTATATCAAGTTGTTCGTATAAATTTGTCTAGACAGTTAATTAGACAACAAGTAATTAACAATAATTGCTGCGACAACCTGTGAAAATGTAACAAAATCGTAAGTCATGTTATCAGGGCGGAAAACGAATATATGACGGATACACCCATAATAAACAAATTAATTTTAAATGTAGAAGATCCAAGTGATGATAGGGATAATAGTGATGCTAGTGATATAGGGATACATTTTGTAAGTAATTCTAATTAACTGTTTACCATTAGAATATAAGGATTTATTAACAATTTCTTTTCATATGCCATTGTATATCCTTTATATTGGACTTTGCCAAGTTATAAAATTTCATCTCATATTAAATATAAATAGATACAGTAGATTTGCGATTATCCGAGCTAATTGGGACCGCGCATACTTCGGATACCGAAAAATTCGGATAACGCGGAGATTGGATAATTGCTTAAAATAAGCGAAAAATTTAAAAGTATTATCGTATGTTTTTATTTTATTATATACAATTGAAATATGTAAACCTGTACTCAGAACACATAGTTAAAATATATAGATTATCTCAGCTGTGTCATCCTTAGTGACATTGTGTAGGTTGCTAACCATATTGGCGATTGCATCGTCAGTTAGTTCCATTTGCTGATCTTACATAATTTATTCGTTGGTGTCTTCATCATTTATCCGCAGTTCCGTTGGTAACTTATTAGCGAGGTCTACTATTTCAGCAATACAGTTATTGTTATCTTCTCCAACATTTTTGGCTTCAATTTGAAAAAGCTTCCGCCATGACTTTTACAAAGTTGTTCCTCTCACATCATCCCACGCTGAATCTGTACAGTAAAACATTCTTAACGGTGATCTTCTTAAGGGCTCCTGTCACAGTCATTCCCTCATTTAACCAGGTCAACAACACTTAAAAAAGCATTCGACGATAATTCCGTTTCATAGCCTCTAAAACTCATTGAAAAGAAGAAAAGCTTTTCTTCGTAGGATTTTTTTAAGTAGACCTCAATAACGCAAACAACCTCTTCACAAAAACAATCTTTTAAAATTGGCAATTTATCCACGTCCTATGTTGATTCCTCTACATATTGAGTTGGCAGTTTACTTAAATACTTGGATTCTTTGATTTTAAGAGGTTTTAATTTTAAGGATCCAGAAGAGTTACTACATATCAAAAGTTCTTTGCTCTTTTTGTATCCTGTTTTTTTTGACGTGTGGACATGTTCTAAAATAAAATCTCTCAAATTTAAAGTAAACGGCTTTAGTTCAGATGAATGGGCCGAAAATTTTTCACCCGACATGTTCATTTGTCTAATGCCATAATTATTCTTCCATCTGTCGACCCAACCATCACTTGCAGTAAAATTTTCCTCGCCATCCTTAAACCGTTTGTGGAACTCAACAGTCTTAGCTTGAAGCATGGAGCCACTAATTGGACTTACTAACCTTCGAAGATTAGAAAACCATACAAATAAGGCTTTGTTCGTATTCTCCTTTCTTTATAGTTTTCCGCAAGAACTTACTTTATTTTGTGGAAATTGAAACTTTAATAAACTTACTAATTAATTAACAAATGCCACAACAAAAATGTTCAGAACAATATTAAGATATCACTTCCATTACTTACACTTTTATTAACCTATTGTTCAATATCTTTTCGTTTACGTCTCCAGTCTCCCACAATCACTTCTCCAACACCTAGGTCAGCAGCAACCTTCGTTACTGACTCACCCTTATCCAAGAGTTTCATAGCACTTAATTTTGTTTTTACAGAAACCACAACTTGTTTACGTTTTAAACTCATATTGCACTTCAAGTTACGTAGAAACTACATGTCGTACGGCCGTAGCATCCTCTCCGTTATCCGGAGTTCCTGGAAGCTCAGCGGCCGCCGCTCTTGAAGATGATCTCGTATTACGATGATCCATCTTCGTATAGGAGTTGGTACAGATACCGGCTTATTCGTGTAAGAAGCTTTATCGAGCCTCTGCAACAAGCGAGGTGACACCGGCAAACAGAACTCTCTAACAGTTCGAAATTTCTTACAATGATAAATATATTTCTTACAACGACAATATGTGTTGGAGTTCTGTTGCGTGGTATATGCCTCAAAATTGAAGAGATGTCGGTCTCCTTCTTATCAGGAATCGCCGCGTTCTGTCTCCTAGAAAGAGGCACAAAAATGCCCGTTGTATCGGCTCTGCAATAGCCCGTCGCTTTGTACACTACCTTTCGCACTATCAGTTTTACTAGTGTTTACTAATTACTAAAAAATGCATAAGGTTCAAAAGTGTCGAAGCGTCGTCGTGGCTTGACTCGGAGCGGTGAAATCGAATGTAAGTCTCCGTCGAGACTTCTCCTCGTTTTTACCGTCTTTGTCCGATAATTCGTCGGTGTCAGTTCGACGCAATTTGTAATGGTTCTAAAACTATTGTTTTTCTATTTCAAAAAGCGTATGTTTCTGACAGGGAGCGATTCTACAGCTGATACTCGGCTTTTCGTGCACTGTGGTATAATAGCAGACGACGAATAATGCCTTAGGATATCTTCGACGTTTGGGTTGAAAATAATCGCTGATCTTCAAAGTCGGTGCAATCGTTTTTATTCGACCTAAGGACGACTTTGGTTATTTGGATTAATAATGAAACAACAGTTTTACTAGGAAGCACCACTAACCAACAAGGTCTAGTAGGGCTCGAAGTGTCTGACGACTGAAGTCCCGATCGGTGTGTGTCTTCGTTATTACTCTCTCTGTCTGAGAGAGCCCCTGTTTTAGGCTCTTGCCTCTTCAGGGATTGGGTTTGTTTAGGGTTTGTTTGGGGGGTTTTGTTTATTCTACCGTTAATGTCCGGGGTGGAATCGGTTTCAAGGCTGAGAATTGGTTTTGCCAATTGTCTTCGGCGGTTAAGCGTATTCTTTTTCTTTGACTGCTGTTTTTCCTTACTCTGTCTTCGCTTTAAATTCACAATCGCGCTTGTCGGTCAACACAGAACCAGTGTATTGCACTGAATTCTGTTGTTGAACGAGCGCGGCTGTGGCGAGCGTAGATTTTCGGGTAACAGCGGAATTTGATGTTATTGAAAATTCCTCGTTGCTTATCCCGTTTATTACTATAATTTACTGGTATCGCTCACATCTCCCGCCCTCGGTCGAACCAGTGTATTGCACTTAAATTCGTCCTCCAGCAGTTGATGCGGGCGCCCCAGGTTATAGTGTACTCAGGATGGTGCGCAAGCAAGCAAGCAATTTGATTGAACCCAGCCTATGAGACATGTTCACCCAGGTAGTACGATCGGGTGTAACAATTCATTGGAGCAAGGTGTTTTAATTCGTGTTTAAAAACAAGAATCACCCCACCGTGCTCCAATGCTCTAGACCATCCCTTTCCCCCCTATAGCAATCTGATTCGCTATAGAGGCACAACAATCAGCCAAGTGCTCTTCATGTGGAGGTCCTGGGTAATTGAACCCCAACATGGTTTCCTAACCGTATGTGAAAACTCAGGACAGCGCATCTCTGCTTTATTCCTGTTTATCTTAATGTAGCTTATCCGCGAACTAAAATTGCTTACTTGGGCCTCAAGTCTCCGCTCTGAGTCCCGGCTCAGTTCGGCGACTTGGTGCTCAAGGGGGTTGGGCCCTACGTGCCCGGGTTTTGGGGTTTTTGTTAATTTTTTTGGTGGCCGAAGCCGGTTTTTGTTAGTATTTTTTTTTTGATTTTTTTGGTGGCCGAAGCCGTTTTTTGTGTTTTTTGTGATTTTTTTTGTAGGTCACCACAATGTAGACTGCATCCTAGTGTGAGCAACAGGGCCCACTGTGAATGAGGCGATTTGCGATATTCTGGGTGATTTGAGCTACGAACTGTCTTCTTTATGTGTGTGTGTTTTGATTAGATTTTCTTCTCACTCTGGGCTTTTTGTAATATTTTGTCCCTATTGGGGGGTCAGGATGGTGCGACGCGACGAGAAATGCTTTTATATATGGTCGGCTGGGTGGGAGGAGCTTACGTATCTCTGCTTGTTGGCCTTGTGGTGGGGTTGGCTACGTGTTTTTCGTGTTTTTCGGCATCGTCTTCGTCGGTTTGGTGGTTAATTATACAACAGCGACCCATCTCATTAAAAACGGCTCTTTAGCAGAGTCTTTTGGATTTTTTCAACCGTGGAGGATAGCTGTGGCTACAACCTCACCTAGGATCAGGTATAATTTGTGCAATGAGTTAGGAAACCACAGAAAACTAACTCTCCCTGTCCTTCTTAGTTATGAACGCGGTACTCGTAAGGAGTTGATTCGAGGACGTCATAGTATTCATCCGAGAGATCTGCTCCTACCGCATTTAGTAGGAGAGAAGGGATATGTGGAACTTTATTTTTGGGTGTTCTGAATACTATGTGTCCTCTAGGGTGGCAAGGCATCTTGAGAACTCTCTGGGCCCTGGTGTTGCGACCCTGGATAGTCCGCAAGGTGTATCTCTTGCCTAGGGATTGGAGTCGGGTTGTAATTAGTGGGGTGTTGTTTGCCGTAGAGTGAATTAGGTTGGAAGGATAATGAAAAATCTTTCTGCATATCTTCCGCAGAATCTGCCTCTCACATGCAAGAACTTTGTTCCTTTGTCTACGGTTTAAGGCCATAAGCAAAGGAGCACGGTATTCAATAACTGGTCTTATGAATGTTTTATAAGTGTGCAAAAGTGTCGTTTTATTTGTAGCTCCAAATTTTCCGTTTATACCCCCCAAAAGCGAAGCTCGTTGCCATACTTGTTTCAGGACATTCTGGAGTTCTGGCTCCCAGCTAAGAGCTCTTGCTAGAATAACTCCTAAATAGGTGACAGAAGCTTTGAATTGCCTCGTTTGATATAGGTATAAGAACGGAAGATTGCCGAGACGGTAACTTGGATGACTGAACACGATGTTTTGTGTTTTGCCGCATTTAGCGTAATACGCCATTTTGCACACCATCTAGTTATTTGGTTGATTTGAATTTGGGCGTTATTGAATGCCGCTTGTTTCCTGCCTGATGAGAGGAGAGCCGTGTCGTCCGCATACAGGAGAATTTTCGTTGAGTCTCTAGGACCCCTCGGTATGTCATATGTATAAATAGAGTATAATATAGGAGCCAATATGGAACCTTGAGGGACTCCCGCTAGGGGAGTAAAGGGTTCGCTGAGTTCTGTTCCTACCTTAACTCTAACCGTTCTGTTTGATAGATACGATTGCATTATTAGTATGAATGGAAGTGGCAATCCAATAGCTTGAAGTTTCTTGATCAGGCCTGTATGCCAAACCGGATCAAAAGCTTTTTGGACGTCTAGGAACGTGCCAATGACGACGTTGTTTCTGGAATTAATGCTTTGTGAAATATGCGAGACTACTTCCGTTAATGCATTTTGAGTTGAGTGCCCCGTCCTGAATCCGAATTGAAATTCTGGGATGATATTGTTGTTTTCTAGGAATTCTTCGAGCCTCTTTTTTAGGAGACGCTCGTAGACTTTACCTAGAGTATTTAGGAGCGAAATAGGTCTGTAAGATTCAGGATTTGTATGGGCTTTTCCTGGTTTAGGGATCATTATTGTGTTTGCTACTTTCCAGGAGACTGGAAAATAGCAAATCTTAATGGCTGCATTAACTATAGTCGTGATTATTGTGAATATACTCGGAGGTAGTTGTTTTAGGCATTTATTATGAATGCTATTGGGGCCGGGAGCGGTGTTTTTACCGACGTAACACAGTTCTCGAATGGTTTCTTCGTTAGTGGGGGCTATCATCGGATTATTGATGAAGTCCTCATGACGGTATGGAGTGTTGAGTAATTCACGAACTTGTATTTCGGTGCAAGGTGCGCTGCTCTTTTATACGTTTAGTAATTGAGAACTCGCAGCGCTCTTCCGCCGAGAGGCCAATGACAGCGAAGTTAATAACGAGCGCTGTGATTGGCCGGCCAAAGTAACAATCTTTTGTCGAGATTGTGTATTTTGGCGACATACACAAAGAGAAGACATAAATGAACTTGTAAGAGCTTACAGTGGGATAAACCTAACAACTAGCTGTGATGACTCAAACTGCTGAGTGAAGGAGTGGGTGGGGAGGCAGCCAGTAGAAGCAAAGTGGCTAGAACAATAACACTCGCTAGTGACTTAGTGACTCATCTCTTTAGCATACCAACAGTCAGCGCACGCGCTTTACACACATTCAGCGCACACAAAACTGATTTAAAAAATGATTTTGACTTAGGACTTTGTTTTATTTGATACAGTTACTTTCGAGTAGTCTCCGTCAGCCTTTCCATAAAGATAGATCTACTTTTAAAATGATAATACTTAAGAAATGCATTTAGGTATCTTCCACTTTTGAAATAAGGAAAGATTTTGGAGTTATGTAATTTTTAATTAAGTAAGGCAGTATAAAATAACAAAGTAGATTTTTTACAATGTAATATTGGAAACAAACGAAAAAAATGGCGAAAACGAAACTAAAAATATCAGTAAGTCATTTCTTATAAATACTAACTATTAGCTAAGATTATCATAAAATCTATGATAATTCTGTTCCATCGTTTTTTTAAAAAGTGAAGGTTTTCATATTTTTGTTTTTTTTTTTCTTTTCAATGAACCTTTGTATAAATTTGGTAAATCATTAAATAAATTACTTTGACTCCCTTTATTTGCCATGTGTTTAATGGCTTAAATTTGTCATTGAGTGGCGAACCTTATACTAAAAACTCTTAAAAAAAATTGTATTGAAGTAATTTACAGTGTAGGATCTAGGAAATTTTCTGGCAATCTTGGCTAGTTGTACATATTAGCAGGTACAATAATCACTGTATTTGGTAATTTTCTTTTTATAGTTGAGTGCATCGAGTCCATTTAAGCATGCTCTTTCCCTAAATACTTTTGTAGAATGCTAGATCATTTTTCATGGCAATATTTAAAAGCGCATTAGATAGTAAAGCATTGCGGTTTTGGGCACTATAACCATTACTATAAAATATACTTACTAGCTTTGTCTTGTAATAAATACTACAAAATCTCAATCGTTAGAAATCTACAAATAATAAATGAAAAACAATTTGCTTTGAGATTTTCTTCTCCCTCGTGCCATTTGAAGCAGTATCCGTCTTAACTATGTATGACTATACTTTTTTTCATTTTCAGTTATTCTCTCGTCTCTATGGAAAAATTTTTATTCTGATCAATAACCAGTTAAATAGCTTCAAATTAATTGTTTAGAACATTTCGACCATAGAAACTATTTAATTTTGAACTAAACTTAATCTCCAAAATATTTTTTTCGGGTTCGGTAGACTAATTGGTGCAATTATTAAAATGGAAACTGCATGCTATAATTTACCTTTTATCCTCTCTATTAACTTGTGCAAACTCATTTTATATAAATACCATAATTATGAGAATTTACTAATCTGTTTTATTCATATTTTCTAGTGCTTGGCCTTATTTGTTGGTGCATTGTGTCACGACTTAGACCACAGGGGGAAGAACAACAAGTTTATGTTGGATACAGAATCACCACTGGCAGCTATCTATTCAACCTCTACAATGGAACACCATCATTTTAATCACACTGTTACGATACTTCAGCAAGTAAGTCAAACACACTGTTAAAAACTATTTGTCTAGTAATATACGCACCTACCAGTGTCTACAAAGACGAAGAAATTAAAAGGTTTTACGATGCCATTATAAGTGCGATACGAGAGGTATTCTTTATTTACCATAAATCCCTCAAAAGGCGTAAGACTCTCCTCTATAATACAATAGGTTTCCCAACGAAAGTACCATTTGTTCTTCACCTTTTCACCGTAGTTCAAATAATCCAAGTATATCCCATCTTATATGGTTCAGCTCGTTTTCAAGTTCCACGGAGCTTTTCGTCCTACATCAATGATCTGGTGTTATATGTTGTCAGATAACTAGGGTGACCATAATTTTTCAACAAAAAAAATTACATTTATATTTTTGAAGAAAATATGTACACTGCTAGTGCCCTAGGAAATTGTTCTGGTCAAAATTTTACGAATCTTTAATGAAACAATGATAAGAACGATTTTTTTTAATCAAACATAAGTACATAAAAAATGTATGATAAATTTTAATAAATAATTTTCTTTTGACGTTCCTTTCTGAACATTTTGATCATCATTTTGGTACCAGTCGTACTTTTTGGAACTATGAATTTCCTTCAGAAGTTGTGGTTTACTCTTTAAGAACTGAAATATTTCATTACACGAAACTTTATAGTTTGTGTAGACTTGGATGATGGCTTCCAGATTAGATATTTTCAACTGCGATTTGTTGGGACTCCAATAGTTACTGATATTTGAGAACAACCGCTCAATCGACGCACTGGTCCCGGTAGACAAAAAACAAACACATATAATTTTGAGATTTTTCAAAGCCCTTTCTTTTTGGAAGATTTCGAGCCATCGATCTTCGGTAGAAATATTTTTCGAATTCCAGTCTGTGATTCTATTTTCTATAACGTAGGTTCGTATTAGACTAACTTCATCAAACAATAACAAAATTTTAGCCCAAGAAACTTGTTTTTTCAAGTTAACTCATCCAAATAGCTTTAGTTTACTTAAATTTTCAGTCCAGTTTTTCAAATATGTTACAAAATTTAAATAGAACTGCTTGACATGCGTGATAAAGATATCCCGATAGTTCACACTAAGGTCAAGGTCTTCCATATTTTCAAGTTTTGAAAGGGACTCTCTTACTTTAAGCGGCAAAAATTATTTAAGCGATTTTGAAGCTTATTTATAAGTTCAAAATACTCCAAAGCGGCTTCCGTTGCGCATATTTTGTCACCTTCTACTACTAAAATCACTTTGCGGAAGAGAGACGCAATGTTATGCACAAACCACATCCTTGCTTCACTGATTGGGTTTTGAAAAAACTGTTTTAGAACTGTTGGACAATTATCAATCGACAAAAAATATGCTTTCAAGGGTTCGAACATTTGTATAATTGGTTCAATGGCTGGCATTAGGCTCAAAAATCTTTTTTTTGAAAACGACAACATTTTTTGTACTCGATATCAACAAAATCGCAAAACTGTTTTAATTTCTCCATTCTGACTGTAAAAATATAGAAATACTTAAAAATCTTGACCGCAATAACCTCGATATCTATGTATAAGACGACCGTCGCATTTTGTAAACAGTTATTAAAAATGTGTGCCACACAACCAATTCCAATCACGGGTTTACCACGAGAAGCATTTAATTTGATGAATAGATTATTCACTCTTTTTTTTCTCATACCACCAAAATTTATATTTGTATTATCAGCAGACATTCCGATGAATTTTTGTAGTAAAATATAGTGGTTCAAAACATTGACCACGTAATCTTTTAACTGCTTTGATGTTACCAGACTGCAATTACCAGAAGTAATTTTACTTGGACACCATTTTCTCCATCAAAATATCTTACCATTAAGGACACAACTTTAATTTCTCTATGATTCAACGAATCGATTGTGATGCCGACGAAATTTGCTTTTCGAAGGTCAATTTCTAATTGGGATTGAGCGTCTTGAGCTAAAACATTTTTTACAATCGCCTCAGTCTTGGTTCGAACTGCCGCAAATTTAGGTTCAAACATGCTTTTGACGTGCAGAGTAAGGATCTGAAACTTTGCAAACGCTTAATTTTATGGTAAGCAAAAGTACCTTCCTTGGCAGTTAAGAACTTAAATTTTCTTTTTTAACAAAGGTTTCCAATTTGCTGCTCTTCGAGTTTGCATTAGTAGCTAACATGTGTTTTTTCTTTAACAAATGTTGTTTGATATTACTGCGACCACTGTTAGAAATATCAACATCACTTTTACAAACTTGGCAAAACACAATATGCGGTGAACGGAATTTAAGACAAAAGGTTAATAGACTAATCAACAGTGAGCACATCAATTCGAATCATAATTATATTTTGTTTGGACAAAAAGTAGGACTTAATTTTGTGTAATTAAGAAAAAGAGTACATTTAGGTGTACTTCATAAATTTTAAAGTACAATAGGAGAGCGTTTGAAAAGATAGTACTGTCCTACTAAAAAAAGTACATATGGTCACCCTACATATAACCTATGTATTCTTTGGCGTTGTCGTTTGTGAAAGTAGCCTGGTCGTGCTCCGGAGACTCTTAGCACCCTCTTTTCCTCTTTTCCTCTACATCCGAGACTTTTACCATAACCTGATTTCAAGACTCTGCCGGAGACTAAGGGCCTTCTATTTTTGTCATTTCTAGAATGGTAAGTTGGGACGTGGTACCCTCTCGGTTAAAGGGAGGGATAATGAACCACGGCTCGTGTAGGCCGTGATTCTGTGGTAGATCTACCTTTATCAGGATCGTAAAGTGTATCTACCCTCTACTCTTTCGAACAGTGTAATAGTGATAAATGTATAAATGTCTCTTTAATTTAAACCTAGCCACAAAAGTGAAGTGTTCAAGAATAATTATTAGATTCGAAGGTAAACAATTCAAAATACCTAGGACAGTTAACTAGTGGATTAGAATAAATATAAAATGCTGGATAGTTATAGGATTGAGTACATTTTCCTTTAAATAAAAAAAATGAAGAAAACTTTACTGTTGATTCTATATATCTAAGACTATTAATTTTAAAAACCATATTTCCAATAAATGTTATCTTATTTTTAATAGTAATTCCATCTTCAAATAAACATATTGGACGTTTTTGATCGATTCAGTTTGAAACTTTCTTCTGCGTAATAGACAGGCTTTCACTACAGACACTATTTTTAGTATTTTGTACTAATATTACATTATTAATATACGTTCAATATTCAGGAATGTATCCTTGAAAGTTCCTGTGAAAAAATGAATGCGACTAAATAGTTTCAAAATAAAATGTTAACAACAAAACCATACTCGATTTTTCTAAGTGTTTTAAATCATTTTTGGTTTCAGGAAGGGCATAACATATTTAGCAAACTATCACATACAGACTACAAACAAGTATTGGATCACTTGAAGCATTGCATTCTGGCAACAGATTTAGCCTTATTTTTCCCAAATAAAACAAAACTTAGTGAGATCGTTGAGAAAGGATCATTTTCTTGGAATATTACAGAACACAGACGTCTCATACAGGCCATAGCTATGACGGGTAGTGACTTAAGTGCAAGTGCAAAACCGTGGGATATTCAGGTTAAGACTGTTGAGGTAAATTTGTATTATTTAATAGGGATTAAGTGGCATTTTCATTTATCATCAAGTCAAATCTGATCCGACATTATACTTAAACACATTTAAAAAGAACTATTTTAAAGTTTTTATATAAATATTATACACTGTTCATATTATTGTCAGTAGCAGCTTAAAAAGAATATGAATTTATATAGGCAATATTCGTAATGACTACTTCTTTGCACGTGACCTTTTTGTACTTCGACCAGTATTAAATTAAAAGTATTTTTGATCTAGAATAAAGTCCTAGTCCAGTAATCCATCGCAACCGTAATACTTCACCATGGACTCGTCATAACTTAGGTGCTCTTCAGAAATAAAGCAGTTTTAAAATTTTTTTTTTCAGCAGATTTATTTAGGTCTTAATTTATAAACTTTGTATGAATGTATTTTTTATTTCAAAAAACCGGTTTCTTCTCATTGGTTGACTTATAGCCAGATTATTCAGATTGGGATGCGAATCTCAATAAAATCCTTTACCTAGATGTAGATTGTAGCCAGACACCAGTACGATACCAAAGAAACTTCTTTTTCTTAACGTACCCCATCCCTAAGGACATTGGCGATCATCATGACCCATTTGACTCTATCTGCAGCCGTTCTGAAAAGTTCTATTGACGTCCCACTCCACTGTTTCAGAATATTAAAAATTTCATTTCTTAGTATGTGACCAAGGTAGCTCATTTTTCTTTTCTTTATAGTGTTGAGTATTTCTTTATCTTTTTTCTTTTTTCGTAGCGTTTCCGCATTTGTTATGTGTTGTGTCCAAGATATTTTTCACATTTTTCGATAACACCACATTTCAAAGTTATTGAGTCTTTTCTCTGTTGCCTCTGTAATTATTCCAGCCTCAACTCTATACAACCGGACAGAGAACACGTAGCATCTCGTTGAGTTTTCCATTGCATAATATTGTTTTCATCTTATTAAAAGCACTTCTAGCTATCTGAATACGTCGTTTTATTTCCGTACTTCTATCTTATTCTTCAGTTAGTTCGCAACCTACGTACTGATATCTGTGTACCCTGCCTAAAAGTTTTCCTTTAGCATAAACACTCTCTTCCTCAATCTTGTTCTTGCCTACCACCATGATTTTGGTTTTATTTGTATTCAGTGCCATTCCATACCTTTCGCAGTATTGGGTAATGCGATCAACCCAGGTCTGTAGTCCTCCTCTGCTGTCCGCAAGGAGTGTTGTGTCATCTGCGTATCTAAGATTATTCTGAAGTGTTCCGTTAATAAATATGCCTTTATTTGCGTCTTCTAATGCCTCTTTAAACAATTCTTCTGAATACTTATTAAAAAGTAAAGGGGAAAGCACACATTTTTGTCTTACTCCACAATTTATAGGTATTTCTTTCGATTTTTGTTGGTCTATATACCGAAGAAACATTTTATTAAATCCTTGGTTATAGCAAACTCAGTTATATATTTGGAAGAACCATACCTTATTAATTTATTTACCAACAAATGCATCACATTCTTATCAAAAAAAAGTTAAAATAGTTCAGTTGGACTCATATTTTTGTACAGTTCATGTTTACTATCAGGAATCATCATTTTATTATATTTTGATGAAACCTCTAAATCTACAGATATTTAAGAAAAGTGTTTGTCTAACTCAAGGTGCATTAATGCCATTGCATACAGTCCCTGGCCAAATTATTATGACCACCCATGGTATTCAAGAAATTTTTATTTTAGCGTAAATATATTTATGCCGAATTGAGTTTAATTATGCTTTAATATGAATGTTAACATTTCAAGTACCTTATTTATCAAATATTTTATGAGTGTAAACATTTCTCGAGTCAAGATATAAGGTTAGTGAAAGAGAGCTCTGGCATTTTCAGTTGTGCTACCGTTTACTCTGGACCGCAAGTAGCGTTTAAAAAAAGTGTTATTTTAATTTTTTTACTAATTTATAAGTTTTCTGAATATTATTATATAAGTTATAAAACTTATAAAGGTTTGTCGAAGGTGGCGTTCAAGTATCGACGTGTACAGTGCGTCAAAAAGTAATGGAGTTGGGGTTCAAAAGCCTACGTCCAGCTAAAAAGCCTGTTCTTAGAGAAAAGATAAAGAAAAAAAAATAGCTTGGGTAAGGCAATACGAGACCTTTACTGTAGAACAGTGGAAAAAGGTTTGGCATGTTTATAGTTAGTAAAACATGATTAAACTAAAATTTTTCATTTTTGACAGGTTTGCTTCAGTGATGAAATTTCCTTTGAAATATTACCAATAAAGCTCAATATATTAAACGAAGACCAGAATAACAGTATTTAACTTAATATTTTATTAAAACTGTAAAACAACCAACAAAAATAATGGTGTGGTCTACCATTAGCGGTAAGGGACTTGATAGACTTCAAATAGTTAAGAGGATAATGCGACAAGATCAATACATATTAATATTACAGAATAGACTGATACCTCAAGTACATGAATGGTTTCCTAATAAGGAATGCATATTTATGCAAGATGGTGCACCATGTCATACTGAAAAATCAATGAAATAATTCCTGGTTGAGAATGGTATTCCTCTCTTGGACTGGCCGGGAAATTCTCCTGATCTTAATCCCATAGAAAATGTTTGGGAACTTCTTAAACGGGAAATTTCCAATGAAAAAGTCGCAAACAAAATTGTTATAATGGAAAAACTGATATATTATTGGAACAACAACAAAAAATTGAAGCAAAGTGCCTTTAGCTGCATTAAAAGTACGACAAAACGGGTACAAGCGGTAATCAAAGCCAAAGGAGATTTAACAAAATATTAAAAATTATGTAAATATGTAATCTTCTCAAAGATTTTATTGCTGTTTGTTATTAAATATATTATAATTAAAGCATTTTACATAAAAAACTTGAATTTCAAAATAAATTTCTAAACAAAAAGTTGTGAAGAACTCGATTTTTGTAAAAAAATCATAGGTGGTCAATAATATGGCCAGGGACTGTAGGTGCAATTTGCTCTTTTCCTGTTTATATTTTTAAATTGCATGTATAACCCTTCACTCTACTCTGCTTGAATAATTTCACACCGTATTTGTTACGCTTCCCCGGGATATATTGACAAAAGCTCAGTCGTTCTCGAAATGGAATCCAATTCTTGTTAGGAACATGTGCTGATTGAAACTTCTTGCTTAGCAAATTTTACAAGGAAACGAATTTTTTAAGACTATTTCGTGATTTCGTTTGAACCTATTTCGAATTGAGGCAATTTCGTTGGTTCAGGTGTGCAAGTGCAAATTGGACAAAAGAAGCTCAAACCTTATCCTAAATATGTAAACAAATTTTCCAATTTCACTTTTGTAAATAATATTGGTGCTAAAGTGGTGCTATAAAAAATTTCGGATTGATTTGTGTTTCTACATTGTCCCAATAAGGTTGTTTGTGTTAATTTTTTTTTTGTTTAACATATTTTCTGTTGGTTTCCTCAGCAATAAGTGATAAGATTTCCCTTAATCCCATAATAAATATTTTTTAAAAATAATTTATAAAAATTAATTGAATGATCTCCTTGCCTCTGTACAAAAAAACTTTGGGAGAATCCTGAATTTTCCGAAAGGAAATGTCGTTGTAAACAAAACTTAAAACTATAAAAGTGAATACTAATTTATATATAATTTGCACAATTATTCCAAATGACATTAGGATTATTATTATTATAGTATTATTTACAAAAGTATCAGGTTCAGAATCGTTGCTGAAAGATTCTAGATCGGATTAGAATTATAACTTTTGTTCATCACTATTATTTTTTGAATTAAAGGAAGAATAACACGAATCGGTAATTTGGATCAACTTTGGAATCATCATCATTTTCACTAATAAAGTCATACTCCATTTTACTCAAACTCTCTGCTTTTTTAAGTAGTTCAGCATCACTTAATTTTTTATTTGACATTTTACTAATTTTAGAAACGTAAACTCAAAAGAGTAATATTGTACAAACTAACTAATGCAGTGAAAAAATACAACCTGTTAGAAAATGGTCGTAATATTCCATCCGCTTAAGGTGTCTCAAACTGCTCCGCCAAAATTTAAAAAAATCTGTCATATTATGGCCATCTGTTAAATAAGTCGCAAAGTCTGCTCCGCTAGAATTTAACAGTAAACTGTAGGAGTCTAGATGCGCATTTAAAAGCATCAGAACTGTATTCACCAAATATGTAAGCTAAATTCACCTACACACAGCTTGAAACATTACCACTTCATCTGGCCAAATATTGTACACGCAGTTTTTGGTAACCATAAACTGTGTACCAAAAATTGTACACACATTAGTCAAACTAATCACCTATTTTCCATATTTTTTTTCTTCATTTTAGGTAATATTTGAGGAATTTTATGACCAAGGAGACGAAGAACGAAAGGCAGGTAGACCTCCCATTCCAATGATGGACAGATACCAACCAGATCAACAGCCAACAAGTCAAGTTGGATTTATAACGGGTATTTGTATACCATGTTATACACTTCTCTCTAAGATCATTCCTGAAACAAAGTCTTTACTGGATATGTGCTTACAAAATTTAGATCATTGGAAGATGATTGATGCTGACGTAACACATAAACACTGAAATTTCAACAAATTAGTTAAAGTGATTTTGTATTTTCAAAGTTTTCAGTTTAAATTTTTCACAAATTTTTGTGTTAAACTGTCACAGTACCTACACATTCTTAAAAAATAAAGTTACTTTTATAATACACGTCTCTTGTATTCTTATCTTTATTTTATATCTGTAGTACCTACTTTAGTATAACCAGTAATTTTTATCGGTCTACCAATTTATTATAATTAAAAATACAAATATAATACACTAGTAGTACGTTTGATTACTGGAGGTTACATGAAAATCTTAAAAAGCGACAAAAAGATATTTGGTCCACAAGGTTTAAGCTCAAATGTAACAGTCTTTCTGGCGTGAAAATATAGAGACAGAGGCAGCTTTATGGACAGTATTGAAACGTCAAAAGCTTAAAAAAACTAAACTAAACTAAACTAAAAAAAAAAAAACAACATTAAATCGTCTGTCTAAAGTTTTTTTGCGAATTTTTGTAATTTAAGTATAGGATATTTTACGAATTTGCACTTATTTTGGATTAGAAATCAAAGCTTGGATAAGTGCCATTCCAGGTTGCCTCGTGTTCAAAGAGATTGCTGGATATATCCTACAAAATACCAGTAATGGCCTTATTAACATTTTCTTATTGATAATATTCCTTTACACATTTCCTAATCTTCTATATAGTCAAACCACATCTAAATATTTTGGTAGATTTAAACTTTGTTAACGTTCGCCATTATGGAGGACGAAATTCCTCCCCATCCGTTACCAGATCCCGACTATAATATAAGTCAAAATCTGTCTCAAAACAATGCAATAGAGAAAGTAAACATTAAAGAACAAAGTTTATATTATGAATCCGATTTTGGGCGCTTTGAGTTCTTTGTTCAGGGTAAAAATAGTAATGTGGGTAACTATCATAATCTAAGTATTGCTAAATTAAAACTGAAAGAGATTGCTAAGGTTGACAGAAAGGGGAAAAATAGAGTTGGGGTAGTATTCAAGGACAGAAAATCTGCCAATTCGTTTATCATTAGAAAGAACTGGGAAGAGTTAGGTTATGAGGTTTTAATCCCCTTTCATCTTATCTCTTGTAAAGGTATTGTCAGCGAAGTTTTTAAATCTTTGTTAGAAGAGGAAATTCAAATGTCAACTTCTACTAATCTACCCTTTTGTAGAGTTATCTCTGTTAAGGAATGAATAGAAGGGTTATGCAAAATAATTCAGAAACCACTTTTATCCCTACAGATACTATCTGTTCAACTTTTTCAGAATCGAATATCCCCAAAGAAATTAAAATTTATTGTCTGCCTATGAGGGTGATACCCTTTGTAAGTACAGTTCTCCAATGTCATAATTGTCATTTATATGGGCATTTTTTTCTCAATGCAAGGGAAAAAACAGATGTGTTACATGTAGTGCAAATCATGATTCTCCCTCGTTTGTAGGGTGCAGCAGGTTTTCTATGTTCTATAAAACACCAGATCATGACTTTAGACATCCTGAATCTAAACAAAAAAAAGACAAAAGAGTATTAAGGTACTTATGTCGTTTACCAACTTCTCCTATTATGAAGCTAACCAAAACATTCCAAGGGAAATATCTAGCCCAAAGTTGAACATTAAGGATTTTCCTAATCTTGTAAATAATATATTCTCTGCAAATAGTGTTTCAGTTCAAGAGAGGAGATCAGTTGCTACATACCTGTCCTAAAATTCTGTTTCCTACAGTCATATTACAAAATCGACTCCATCAAAAAGAAAAAGACCATTAAATGTAGGCTTTGATCAAAGTTCTCATTCTGAAGTATTGAACAATCCTAATGGGAGATCCCTCAAAGAATATCCTAGTCACTTTATAAATAACTCTCAGATCCAAAGATATTTAAATCAGGCTATATTAATGTTCAATCAAAATCATAGGGATTTGGTTACGACACTTATTGGTGAATTGATTAATAAAAATTATAGTTCTCCTAAGGATCATGTTGGATTAAATGTAGAGATTGGTAATCATAAAAATAAAAGTGTATCACATAATGATACATATCAGGAGTTAGGAGGGATGGAGGTATCTGAGTCTGAGGACTCAGAATACTGATCCATCTCTTATCTTGACCTGTACACACATGTTTTTAACATTTTATATTTTTAATTATCACGCCCCACTAACTATTATACAATGAAATATAAGATCTTATGATACCAATGTTGATAACATAAAAGTTCTTATTAAAGACTATAACTCCGATATTGTCCTCATTAGTGAGTCTTGGCTATCTAACTAACATATAATTCGATGCAGAGGGTATCACATTATCAGAAAGGATCTAGGTGATGGATACGGGGGCTTAATTACCCTTATCATATACAATATAGATTTTCGGGATATTTATATTAACAATCCTGGTTTTAATTCAGATGTTCAATTTCAACTCACCTTTTTACCCAAGTATAATTTAAATATATTAAATATGTATTGTCCTTTGGACAACCTCATTTCCAAAACATGCTAGTCTTCTTTGGTCAACTTGATCAACAAATCTCTACTTATCATGGGTGATTTAAATTGTAATCATAGAGCATGGGAAAGCTCAAGAGATAGTGTTAATGGCAGACATATTTTGCAAATTGAAGAAGGTCTTAAGTTAATTTTTCTTAATGATGGTTCTCCAACAAGATTGGTTCGTCCTGGTGACAGCAAATCAGTAGTTGACTTATCATTGGCTTCGATAGATGTACCACCTAAAATTAATGGATGGACCACCATTGCAGATACAGGATCTAGTGATCATTTTCCCATTTTATATCATGTCGGTATCCCAACACAGGACTCTAATCAGGTTTCTAAAAGAAGAAATTTCAAAAAGGCTGATTGGTTTTCATTCCATAAAAACTAGAGTGTATTTTCTCATCGTTTCCAATTAAGGACTATGAAAATTTTATCGAATATATATCATCAGTGGCAGACACATCAATTCCTTGAACCTCCTCTCATAACAACAAATATCACATTCCATGGTGGGATGATTCATGAGCTCATATAATACAAAAGAGAGTTTCAGCTATGAATACATTTAAAAATTCTCCTAGTGCTGAAAACTATATAGAGGCTAAAAAATTCATACCAAAAGCTAGAAAATTTCTAACATTAAAACAGAAATAAGCTTTATATCGTTTTGTAGCTAACTAAATAAAAATAATCCCCTTAAAGATATTTGGAATAAAATTAACAAGGTTTCATCTTTCTCATGTCTCTTTCATCTCAATTGCCACCTGAGGAGGTAGCCCAGGAAATTTTAACATCTCTCTCACCTATTTCTGTAGACTTTGAATTACTTTTCAGTCCTCTGCAGTATTCTGAGAACCCCATATCATTTGATAAATATCACAATACTCTTCTTTCTAAAACTGATTCTGCTGTGGGTCCTGATCAGGTTTCATAATCTATGTTAAAAAATTTAACGCACTATGGGTCATTGCTCTTAATTCAGTTCCTTAATAAATGTATCCGGAAGGGACAGGTTCCTCTCTCGTGGAAAGAGACGGTCGTATTACCCATTGCTAAGCATGGAAAGAATAAAACTGACCTACTTAATTATAAGCCAATTGCTCTTTCATCGTGTGTTGGTAAAATGCTGAAAATAATAATTAAAAACAGAACTGAGTGGTTTTTAGAACACAATCGTATTTTAAATCCATTGCAACTTAGTTTTAGAAGGGGTAAAGGTTGCATGGAATGCATTTCATTACTAAAATCTAAAATACTACAAGGATTTTCATTGAATCAATTTACCGTAGGACTTTTCTTAGATATTTCAGCAGCTTATAATAGTGTCAACATCTCCCTTTTATACTCCAAACTAATTAAATGTAACATTCCTATTCAACTAGCAAATCTCATGTATTCTATATTAAATGATCATAGTATTTATGTAAAGGACAATACTGGTCAAATTTTTGGTCCAAGGAAAACTAATCAGAGCTTACCTCAGGGCTCCCCTCTAAGTCCAATGTTATTTAATCTGTATTCTCTATCGTTACCTATACGAGAGATTATTCCCAACGGTTGTAATCTGATACAGTATACAGATGATTTGGTTATTTTGGTTAGTGGTGTTGATCTAATTAAATTAATTGATTCTTAGAACAAAATAACGGTATTCGATTTTGACAGGTAGAAATCGTATAATTTCTCTTTTTGATTCTTAGAACTTGTTAATGGAAAGGATGGATCTCTGGTTATTAGAACACAACTTTAATCTATCTTACAATAAGTCTTCAGCAATTATATTTTAAGAAGGGAATCGTAAAGTTAATCCTTCAAACGTAAGAATTAGAGATAATGCAATTACACGGGTGGATACAGTGAAATGTTTAGGAGTAGTTATTCAAAAAAAACCTAAGGTAATTGATATAAGGTCGAATGTTCGAATAAATGAACTTTGAAAATTAAGGCAATTATCGAGCAAAAGTTTAATCAAAACTTGCCCAAGTACTTTCGCTTAATATAGCATCTTCAGGGGCATTTCGTCAAATATGGGCTATCCAGCAAGCGTAGAATGTGATAAACATGAATGATAACGTAAATTGTATAAAACACTACACTAAAACAATGACAAAGAGTTTAAGTTTAATTAAAAAGGTTCTACGCTCTACATTCTTTGTCAGTAGCAGGAGAGAGAATAAATCCTCAACAAAAAACAAGCAAAAAAAACCTAAAGTGGAAATCATATGTGGATTTAATAGAATTAAAAGTAAGTCGTAGCTTAAATGTAATGAGAGCTCTATGTGGAACATATTGGGGTAGTGATCCTAAACTCTCCAGATATTTCATAATGGTTTGATACAGAGTCATTTAGATTATGGATGTCAAATATTATCAGATTGTCCTATTCATGCATTGTTAGGTGAAAGTGGTCAAATTCCTCTCAAATGCAGATGGAATAGCTTAATTATAAATTCCTCCTAAAAAATCTTATGCTAATTAATAATCCAATAATTTCTGCCTTGATTCAATTACAGATATCAATGCAATCAAATCATAATTACTAGAATAAAAACAGTATTTCCCTCTTAGTTTCCATCATGAATAAATTCCAGCATACCCCAAATTTATTTTCTAGTGATGAGCATGCATTAATTTAATTTTAAAGAATCTCACTTGACAATCCACTTCACAAAATAATCTTTACAGATGGGTCAGTTGATAGTAAGGGCTCAGCAGGATTTGGTGTTTTTTGTCCTGACTTTGAATACTCATACTCTAGTAAACTCCCTACACAGACTCAAGTTTGCACTGCAGAGATTATTGCAATTAATCATGCGGTTCAAGTTGTCTTGGAGAAGGATATTAAGAGGGCCTTAATCTTGTCTGATTCTAAGAGTGCTATCCAAGAGATAGGGAGAGCATCTTACTCAATGGAAACTGAACATACCTCTAACATGACCAAAAGGGGCATTATAGAAGACAATCAACAGAACATCAGTATTATTCTGGCTTGGATTCCAGGGCATTCGGATATTAAGGGCAATTGTGTTGCAGACAAATTGGCAAACATAGGAAGATCACTAAAAATGCTAGCCAAAGTTAAATTGCATTATTTAAACTACTTATTTTATATTAAAAAGCTAATTTGGACTCGATGAGCACAAGACTGGAATTCAAACAGATCAAAAAAGTCGTTTTATAATAAAAAATATTAGTCAATAAACGGAACAAATCACCATGGTTCAATAAATTTCCTTATAAAGACAGAAGACAATGACCACAGGAATTAGAATGAGAATAGGGCATTGTTTCACTCCCGTTCATTTATTCCGCATAGGTATTCGGGACAACCCATACTGTGAATGTGGTCAAATTGGATCTCTGAATCATATTATCTTAGAGTGTCCAATAAACGTTACTCCTAATGTTGACCTCTACAAAGAATTGGTTAAAACAAAATTACAAACTCCTATAACATAACCTTACAAATTCCTCTCTTTTTTACACCTGGGTTCTCTGACTATCATCCGTTAGTAGCATTTCTGGCATGTGTTTAGCTTGATTAATAAAAATATTAAAAAATGAGGAACTTGGACAGTCCACAGTAAAGTAGCTATTGAATTAAGTAGATAACTGCAGAAGAGTTTGCTGTGGAACTCTGAGGACCTCACCGCTTATTTTATATATAAGTAACTAAAAAGCACCTAACAGAGAACAACAACAACAGCTTAGTTGCTACTCCCAAAAGAGAAAAGTTTTATCCTGTGTTGAATTTTCTCTCCTATACTAACTGTTTGGCCCAAGAAGAAGAAGTTTTAACATAGTTATTCAATATAAAATAAATAATTTCAATTTAGATATATGGGTAGATGTAATTGGAAGAATTGCACAAATGAAATGGAACTGGGTAGGGCACGTGGCACGGCAAAACAACGACAGATAGACGAAAAACATTGTACATTGGAGACCACGCGAACACAGTCGGAGTAGAGGAAGACCACAAAAACGATGGCTAGACGACATCAAAGCAAAAATGGGGAGAAACTGGCACCAAATAGCACAAAACAGGGAAGAGTGGAGAACTCATGGGGAGGCCTTTGTCCAGGAGTGGATGCAAACAGGCTGAAGAAGAAGAAGAAGAAGATATATGGGGATATTCGATTGTCTAGAGTAAGCTGAGAATATCTCCCTGAATTAGCTGGGCAAATTACCCCCTGGGTTATTACCCAATAAAGTAAGAAGAAAAAGAAGAAGTACGTTTTTAGGTTAGGACAGATACCAATTGTTTTTACTTGTGTGCATGACTGGCTCACTAACTCACTAGACCCAATATTTTGAATATTATAACTCTAGAGCAGGTTTTTTATTATCTTTTATTTTAAGATACATTAAATACATACTTGTTAATAATAGAGGTCGACCCCCAACGAGATGGAAAGATGACATAAAAAGAGTGACTACAAATTGAATTCGGATGGCGCAAAATCGGACTAAGTGGAAAAGCATGCGAGAGGCCTATATTCAGCAGTGGACGTTAGATGCTAGTTGATGATAATGTTAATAATACCATTATATGACGATAATAATAATTATTTGCTAAACCCTTGGTTGCCTAAACCTTAAGCAACCAACGATGCCCATGTTAGTAGTCTAGGTTGTCGAACAATGTCATATCATAACATTTCTAGTCTAGTTATAATTTAAAAATGTCTGTAGGTAAACAAATATTATGCCAAAATATAATTACTCTAAACTATATGATTTAAAACGTTTTCTTAAGTTAATGGACATCATATAAAAAAAATTAGAGGTGGTACTCATATAAATGGTATTTAATTAAACTACTTCAATATATCTTTTCGTGTACGCAAAGAGAATTCGTAGGCAGATTTTCCACTTTCAATTATCCAAATTGATCCTGTTTTTGCATTTTTCAATAGTTTCATTACTTCTGTGGAAACATGTTCCGGCCTAAAATGTAACACATATTACATATAATGTAACACATTATAATTAAATTTAAAAATAAAGAAATAATAACTGATTTAGTTAAATATTATTCTAAAGATAGCATATTCCATTACAAAGTGATATTTTTTACTCACGTTTGTGTATTTTTTATTTCCTCTTCGAGCAATTCGAAAGCTTTTTCATATTCAGGATCCAAACATTTATTATTTGCCGCTAGCAAATTGGTATGTGTGGGACCAGGGCAAAGAGCGAATACCCTTATTTTTGTCCTGTCATAGTGAAACTGGGTGCCCCACGACAAAACCATTCCTATAATTTTACACAATATTTACCTGTTAAAGTTAAAGGGGCTTATTTATTATATTATTAGTATAATATCCAAAACGCTGCCTTAAGGAATTACTTTCGTATTTGTAATAAATATTTGGTTTAATTTAATTACGTTAATCACGTTTCTGTATATACCAGAGAATCGACCAACTCAGATAGTCATAAACCACCACATTTCTTTCTTAATACGGTAGGTACTAATAAATTTCGTTATTAATAATATCAGTACGTCCCTGTGCTATGGTGCTTTGCAATATATTTATTTTTAAAAGTATTTTCTATAAAAAGGGGTCGAAAAATAGTTCGTTAAAATGTGTCGTGAATCTTTTAACTTGTTTTCAATCTACATCTGAAATTCCAGACTTCCTTTTTGTGTCTATATTTAAATCATCCATTAATTTAGGACAAACTAGATACAAACTGAGTTGCACCAAAAACAAGTACTCGTAATTTCAACCGTTCCTTGGAACTCGATAAGACACCTATGTATCCATTTCTTGTTAAAATCGGAGCACACTAGTTCGCTCTCAAGGTTAAAAAACTCTCTTAATTAGATAATAGTTCGCTCCGAAAACCATAACCTAGTTCGCTTTCGTGGTCAAGCGGATTAAGTATTTATCTATTAAGTTCTAGAAAAATTAACAGCAGGAAAAGAGATACTGCGGCTTTTGAATTTTATATTAGAAATTATATCAAATATTGGTAGTTACATATTTATATAAATACGATCGAAACGATGGAAAACATATGAAGTTGTAAGATAAAAGAGGTGAAACTAGTAGAGATGAGTAATTTAGCGATAGAAACCTATAAATTTACATTCTATTCACTGTTTCCCACCTTTAGACGTATCATAGGAGGATGTCAACCAAAACTGTCACTGTCACAGCGGTAGCATTGTTAAGACAGGCCATTCACGTTCCGACTTGTGGTCCCACTTAGTAGGACTACTAGTTGGATGTTCGTCTCCACTCACGCTCCGACTTTCTATCCAACTAGCGGTCCAACTGCAGTTCTAGGTTGTTTTCACGATGGTGTACATCGCTTAACCAAAAAATGTATCGAATAAACACTACGCAAAGTATAATAATATGATATGTATGTTTAAAAATTAGGTTTCGTTTCTCTAGTTATTTGTCTAGGGCTGAACTAATTAATTTTTTCAACTCTTGATTTTTATGACTTTTTAAGATGTAGGAAAAAATTATAGTTTTTAAAGATTTGTATAGGTATAAAATTTATATTTTATTTGTTTTAAACTGGAGCTGGGATTTATTTTGTTGTGTGTGTGTGTCGTATATTTTTAATAGGAATAATTGTTCGTGCAATTGAAAGTTATTTTCTATTATTTTTTTGCGAACTAGGGATCTTTTGCTACAACTATGATTTAATTTTCATTGTTTCTTGATAATTCTTCCGTAGCCAATCCGGAGTATGGAAATTTACCTGTATAGGAATGTCCGAAATAGATCTACAGAAAGGAAAATGATTTGCCATAACAAAAAGGTAATTTTCGTGCAAATGAAAGTTTATTTTCTATTAAATATTCGCGAACTAGAGATCTTTGCGTAAAATATTTAATAGAAATCTCATACGTAACAGGTGCCGAAAGTCAACTGACTGAGGAAATTTTCGATCCAACCTGTGATCCGACTTCCAACTTCACCATTCACGCTCCGACTTCGTCGACAGTCGGAAGTCGGATCTTCAAGTCGTCCCACTAGTCGTACCACTAGTTGTCCAACTAATCCAACTAGCCCACTCACGGTCCGATTTCAGATCCAACTGCAGAAGTTGGACCACTAGTCGTACCACAAGTCGGAACGTGAATGGCCTGCATTAAATAGGACGGCGGTAGTTTCCAAACTCTTATGTCTAAAGGTGGGAAACAATAAATGAACTGTAAATTTTATAGGTTCTATGGCTAAATTTCCCATCTTCACTGATTTCGTTTCTGCGTTATTTCATCTTTTGCGTTATTCTGTCGGGTATTAGTGCGCTCATTACTGTTATGTATTTTGAAAAATGTTAGTGATTGATTCAGAAATTATATTAGAAATTTTGAATTGTTTTTAAAAGTACTGAAATAATTTTTGTGTCTATTCTAAGTGTAAAAACAACAAACACAACACACAAACTTCTAGTCAATATTTTTGGACTGAGTGACTTTAGACCGACTTGCTCCTTAAAATTTCTTAATGTACCTATATCAGCTTTTAAAACCCTTTTTATATCAATAGTAGTTGGTTTCTTAGCCTACCTTTCTAACTTTTTAATTATATCGCGGAATCTTTCCATAAACTGGATTATTAATACTGAATCTGCGTTTATACTCTGATTTAACATTACTTGCTAATGTTAGTAGATTTGGAACGGTATATCAAAGTGATGAAAATAGTTGGGATAAAACTTGCATTTGCAATCTTAATACACATCTAGTGGATCTAAAAAGAAACTATTACCTACTATTTAAAGCAAGTGGTGGACTTGCGTAAATGTCTATGCAATGATTTTCATTAATTTAAAAAAATATTCTATATTGTAGGTGAACAATTTTTTTAACCTGCTTTTTTGTCTGAACCAAACATATCTTCGATTACGAGATACTACATAAACTGTAAATACGTTCTTACCTATTCCTGCAAATTTCGTAGCAGCATAAACGGGCCATTGGGGATAACCTTCCAAGCCGCAAACAGAGGAAGTAAGAGCAATAACAGCTTCATCGCTTGACATATATTTGCTTAAATAATGCTCTATGCCCAAAATCATACCATTAATCGTTCCAAGCTAAAAAATAAAAAAAATTTGTATATATAAATAAAATACGTCATCCGTAAGATAAAGACCAAGTTTTTGATAAACTAGTATTTTTATATTTTTGAAATACTTACAACATTAACCTCTACTGACTTTTTAAAAGCACCATCAGTTGCTATACCGGCATTATTCATGAGAATGTCTATGTTTCCAAATTTCTCCACCGTTATTTTAAATGCATCTAAAAAATATCAACATTAAACAATATCAAATATTAAATACAGCTTTATATAAAAACTTGTTAATACGTTAGACGAAAATAATCGATAGTATTCAAAATGCTTAAACATCAACTTTCTAGTTAAATGAGCCAGATATAAAAAAGAATCAATAGATAAAGCAGATTCAAACTACATTAAGCCCAAATAATATTATTAATATATTTGTTAATTAAATAACTAAATAATGAAAAATAGTAATAAAAAACGGAAAATCAAAATAATAGTAAATATTAAAAAATATATTTGTTGTTTGTTTGGGTTTATATCACTACAGACACTGAATCCATTCGCCAATCTCACAATTTTTACTCATTTATTATGAGTATCATAATATGAGATACTCATATATATATATATATATATATATATATATATATATATATATATATATATATATTATATATATATTTATAGTCTTTTTTTGTAATTTGTTTCTAGTTTTTTTTTCTATTAGGTGCTTTTTTAGTTATTTAAAAAATTACAAAGCAATTCTTACTTTCTGTTTACAATTACAATTTGAGTTTAATAACTAAAACATGTTTATACAATAATTTATTTAAAACTCATTGTTTTCTAATGTTAATAAATAGTTCAAATTAATGAGCTGGTGAACATCAGTCAAAGAATACAAAAAATTTAAAAAATTATTAACCTTATTAGATATAAGAGATCAGTCCAAAATTTTTTATGTTGTAGGTTACTCATCTGACCACACATACAGTGTGAACTATCACCTAGATTAATTTTAAACATATATATATATATATATATATATATATATATATATATATATATATATATATATATATATATATTCTTTATCTAATATTTTTCTGTAAGTCTACTAAGAACAACCGGTGTATTTTGGATATTCTAAAAGTTTGATGCCTAGTTTGTTTCGTCTTATATCCATTGGTATTATACAGCATTCAAGTTGTAGGTTACTAATCGGTGTACTACTTCTTCTTCTTCAAGTGTCCTGTCCGTTGCGAACGTTGGCTATAAACATGGCAATTTTGATCTTGTTTGCGGCGCTTCTAAATAGTTCGACCGATGTGAGCCCGAACCACCTCCGCAGATTTTGGAGCCACGAGTGTCTTCTCCTGCCTGGCCCTCGCTTACTGTCTATTTTTCCCTGGACAATAAATTGTAGCAGACGGTACTGGTGTACTTCTTAGGGTTCCTATATACAATCTAAGGCATTTATTAACGATATTGTCATCATCTTATAATGCAACATCTAATAAAAGAGCTGTTACTGAAGAATTTGAAGTAAACAGTAAATTTATATCTGTTACCAAGTGGCTCACTGCTTTCAAGGAAAAATGATTTTTTAGAGAAATCTAAATTGTGTTTGTAATATTTTATTATTTTCTCTAACAATCTTTCGGGCTTTCGAAGTTTTATCATTCTTCCCAGTGTTTTTGTTACGCAGAAGCCTAACGAAATAGCTCTAAAAGATTCTGTCGAATCAGAATTTCGGTTTGTTTTAAGCATGAGAATGATATTTAGCTTAAACAATATATATAATTTTGTCATTGCCAATGAAGACATATTGCAATAAGTAAAGGATTATTATTAAAATCATGAATATTAAATAAAATAATTACCTTCAAAATTTGAATAGTCTGTTATATTAGTCTTTACAAAAATAGCTTTATTTTCTCCAAATTGTTTGTTAAGTTGTTCAGCTACAATTTTACCTTCAATTTCATTAATGTCTGCCAACGTGACTCCCTAAAATAAATATAAAATATATACAGTTTGTAACACTGCACAGTTTAGTCTTTGTCGCTGATGATTGTTAGTATTATAAGTGTCACATGTACCAGCATTTGAACAATGTCTACTCGGAGTGTAAAATATTACACGGCTTTAATTTACCAAACAGTTTCTTTGTGTATTCACTTTTAATATCCGTTACGGCTCAAAATAAAATAAATACAAAAAAATAAAATTTATGACTTTAAAATGAAAGTTATTATTTATACAAATAAAGGTTTTATTAGGTACTTCCTAATGAGGAAATGAACATACTGTACCTAGAAAAATTAGGAATAAACGAAATGCGCTTTCCTGGTACCGGTAAAACATTGGTCATGGATAAAACGATATACTACGCAGGAAATGAAACCCGAGATCAACTATATGGAGTTGGAATAATTATCTTCAGGAAAATCCACCTTGCCGTTGTAAATTTTGTTCTTTTTTCGGATGGAATGCTATTATTACAAATACAGGGTAAGCCAGTGAACGTTAATGTAGTACAAGTGTATGCTCCAACTGCAGATAAATCAGAAGCTGAAATAGAATATTTTTATAAAAAACTCAAACAACTTCTACAATACATAAGAAAGGAATAAATTACTATTATAATGGGTGATTTAAATGCAAAAATAGGAAAAGGCCGAGTCGACAATAAAATAGGTGATTATGGTTTAGGAATAAGGAATGCTAGAGGCGACAGATTGGCTCAATTTTCTTAAAAAGAAAACCTGGCGATTAGGAACATATGGTTTTGATTACCACCCCGTAGACTGTATACTTGGAGGTCACCACAGGATAATGAACAAAATTGCATTAGAAATCAGATCGACTTTATTTTAATCAATCTTAGATTTAGGAATTCCACTGTACGCGTTAAGACTTTTTTTGGAGCAGATGTCCCCTCAGACCATAACCTCAATGTCTCAAATATGAAACTAAGGGTAAAAAAGATAATAAAATCCAAAAGTTCTAAGATGAATACTCAGTTACTCAAGATTAATGAAATTCCTGCTGATTCAACTTGTATCAATCAAGAAATAAAGAAATTAACATCAGTAATGAAAAACACTGAGAAAAAACAAAATAAAAGAGGCTAAGGAAAAGTAGATGATGGAAACATGCATCGAAGTGGAGGAATTGCAAAAAAAGCATAATCATTATAATTTACATACATAAGTGAAAGAATAAATTTGAATATCACGAACAAATACACCTAACCGAATTATGACAAAAACAATAAACATATTAATACCCCAATTAAAATAAAACAAGTATGGACTAAATATATAGAGTGGCCCAAAAGTCTGGAGACGGCTAATTATCTCGTAAATTACTAGACATAATTATACAAAATTTAAGATACGCGTATTTTGGGATACGGAAATTCCATATTTGGTATTTGCAATGTTGCCAGATTTTCAGTTTCTCTTATATTACTAGTAACTTTCTTTTTTGAAATGCATCACCCTGTATATTCAGTCATTATTGGAATCTCCTATTAAATACGAGTTCAACTATATGTAACACTTATGATTTTATGAAGTCTGGAAGGTCTTAAATACATAAAACAGAAGTCTTGAAACGCCTAAATTGTTTCAATACATTTTTTAATACTAACTATTTTCAAATACATTAAAACGTACCAATTGATAGGTTAGAATATTTTTTAACATAATAGTTACGTTATTAAGTGTTTAAAATTTGCTTCATTTGTGAGTTGACAGCACTCTAAAATTATTATTTGATATTCATCGATAATAAATTGCCTTAGCTATGCCACACTTGCTGGTTAAGTGTTGTAAACTAAATTTTTCAAGTATCTAATAAAAATAATTTTTAGGATTGAGATCGGGTGAACGTGGAGGTCATTCAATTATATCTTGTCTACCAATTTATCGTCCGGGAAATATCTCATCTAAATAACGCCGAACATTTACACCAACTATCTGACGTTAAATTTCTTTCGATAAAAAATGGCCCAATTAAATAAGTACCTACTATAACTGACCATACATTTAATTTTTGTGGTCTTTGAGTATGGTTTTCACGCATTCAGTGTGAATTTCACACGAGTTCAGCTATTCAATATGAGTTCAACCATATGTTCACTTGATTTTATGTAGTCTGAAAGATTTTATACATAAAATAGTGCAAAATATGTAGATTTTAATAAATTTAAATTTTTAAATGGAGAATGCGGTGATTTTGACATTTGTTCACCATTTAAATTATGAACTAAAATTGACAGTAGTTGTGGTTCAAAAAGTTCTGCAATTTAAATTGCTTCTCTAAAATGTCGTTCTCTAAACCGTTCTCCTATTCATAAGACGACACGGTACAAAAAACTGTAAGGCGATTTGAGGAATCTGGAGAAGTAAAAGATAGATACCGATCAGGTTGACCGAAACGAGTTATCAATGACAACAAAACTTTAGATATAAGCAAAGTTTTGTTGAAGATCCACATACATCCCCAGGCAGGGTTGCACAAGTACATGATGTAGGTAATTCTTCAGTCTTACGTTTATTACGTAAAAATAAATTTAAATCATAAAAAATTAACTTATTGCAAGAATTAAAGTGAAGATGACTTTGGTCGTAGATTAGAGTTTACTGAGGTAATGATGGATAAAATTGAAAATTATTAAAATTTCATTAACAGAATATGTTTTTCCGATGAAGCAACTTTTACACTGTGTGGAAGTGTAAATCGACACAATTTAAGGTGCTGGTGTGACGTAAATTCACACTGAAGACTGAATGCGTGAAAACCATACTCAAAGACCACAAAAATTAAATGTATGATCAGATATAGTAGTTACTTATTCATTTGGGTCATTTTTTGTCGAAAGAAATTTAACGTCAGATAGTTGGTGTAAATGTTCGGCGTTATTTAGATGAGATATTTCCTGGACGATAAATTGGTAGACAGGGTAGAATTGAATGGCCTCCATGTTCACCCGATTTCAATCCTAAACATTATCTTTATTAGAGATACTTGAAAAATTCAGTTTACAAAACTTAACTAACAAGTCTTTCAGAGCTAAGGCAACGAATTATCAATGAATCTCGAATAATGTCTAGACAATCATGGAGAAATGTGGTAGACGCCTTCTACCATCGATTAGGGTGCTGTCAACTCACAAATTGAGCACATTTTGAACACTTAATAACGTAACTACTATGTTAAAAAATGTTCTAAACTATCAATTGTTACGTTGTAATGTATTTGAAAATAGTTAGTAGTTATTAAAAAATGTATTGAAATAATTTAGGCGTTGCCAGACCTCGGTTTTATGTATTTATGACCTTCCAGATTACATAAAATCATAAGTGTTACATATGGTTGAACTCGTCTTGAATAGGTGATTCCAATAATGACTGAATATACAGGGTGATGTATTTGAAAAACCAAAGTTACTAATAATATAAGAAAAACGACAAATCTGGCAACATTGTAAATATCAAATGTGGAATCTCCGTATCCCAAAATAGGCGTACCTCAAATTTTGTACAATTATGATCAGCATTTTACAAGATAATTAGCCGTTTCCAGACTTTTGGGCCACTCTGTATTTAGGATCTTTTCATCAACACAAGAATGGAACCAACACAAATTGATAACGAGGAAGCTCCAATAATATTAAAATCTGAAGTCCAACATGCTATAAACAACTCAAAATCTGGCAGAGCCCCTGGGCCAGATGAAGTTCATATCGAGTTGATTCAACTTATAGACGAAGACATTTAAGTGCAATAACTGTAATCTTTAACAACATATACAAATCTGGTGAGATAAGAACTGTAATGACTATAGATTAATCAGCTTAATGTCACACTTATTAAAAACATTTTTAAAGATTATACATAAAAGAATATTCAGAAAGTATAAAGCAGATATGAATAAGTAACAGTTTGGTTTTCGTAACGTATTCGGAATAGTGGAAGCTCCGTATAGTTTCACAACTGTTGCAAAAATGTCGAGACCAACAAAAAGATATTTTTGTTGCGTTTATGGACTATGAGAAAGCTTTCGACAAAGTTAAACATATCATTCTCATGAAAAGAACTCGATAAAAATGACATTAACATAGTGAGAAATCTCTATTGTAACAAACAGGCTGTGGTGACATTAAATGGAAATAGTGAGACAGAGCTATTCCGAGGAGTTATTTACACAAGATCTTGTGTAAATAACGATACAGTCATTATCGTCGAAAGTGAGATAGACCTGTAAACGTTACAATTTGTGATACTGACGAACAGTTTGGTTTAACAATAAACATAAGGAAAACCAAAACCGTGGTTATCAGTAAGAGTGGCAAAGTCATTTTAAGGATTGAGATAAAAAATGAAGATATTGAGCAAGTGGACAAAATGAAATACTTAGGAGTCTGGGTTACGGAACAGTTGATTTCGAAATCAAAAATTTGCTCAAGAATAGAGCAATCAAGAGCAGCCTTTTTAAAGATGAGGAAATTTCTGAGTAACTAAAGATTCAATCTGCAAATCCGATATTGGATAGTAAAATGTTATATCCACTCTATTCTTCTTTATGGTGTCGAAGCCTAAACTGTTAATGTTGACTTAATAAAAAAACTGGAAGCTTTTGAGCACACACAGAAGCTCTTAGGAAAAGCAGAAGATAGGGACGAATTTGCAATGGTTATAGCCATTCTACATTAGTGTAGATGGTACTAGAAGACGAAGAAGAAGAAGGTACTCCCTGCAACTACCTAGATTAATAACGATTCAAGCATAAAATAATTCTTTTATGTGACTGACGTTTAAGTCTCCAGTTTAAGTTCAAGTTCAAAGATTCAAAGATAAATTTTGTTGTCGGTATATCTTCCGAGAAAAAATCATTTAAAGCTAAGTCATCAGATCCAAATTCCCTCTTAACTATTTTGTTTGTCGATATTATATGATAAAGAATATCGAGTTGCAAAATTATACACAAGTCTAGTTGGAACCAAATAATATTAAAATTTAGTCTTAAACTTAGGAGAGCAAGAATATTATTTTTCTGTAGTAAATTAAAATAAATAGAACCGGCTTATTCTACACCACAAATTTTATTCAAGGAAAAATATACCCCTACACGATACTTTATATTTTTGTCCCTCTAGACCAAAAAATTTGTTTTTTTTTTCAATTTTTCTCGGTAATAAAACATTGAGACATGATCCTTCTCTTCCTTTTGTTTCACGAAACATAAGTCCAGTTCCAACTGTGTTTTATATTTAGTAGCTAAACTGTTACAACGTTGGCAAATTTTGACCTTAACTAGAAATTGCTTGAAGTTACTATACAACTAAGTAACAATACCAAAATACTAAGAACAATAATGGTAAGTTATCAACAAAATGAAGCTGCAAGAATTGAAACTTCTTCTTTTTTCTCTCTATAAGCAATTCTGCTTGTTCATTGGCGGATTGATACCTCTATGAAAGGTTGTCACTTTATCTTTTGCGCGGTTGTCCGATACTTCTTTTATCGATTGGTGATTTATCTCTTGCTATTTTGATCGCAATGAGGTTGATGAGGTTGATCAACTGCTTAATATTCCCAATACTGACCTACGGATGTAAATCTTGGACTCTGAGACAATCGGAGAGAAGAAAGATAGACGCCACTGAATTGTTCTGTTGGAGACGAATGTTACGAATTCCTTGGACCGACCGTAGAACAAATAATTCAATTTTAAGAGAGCTAAAAGTTAGCCAACGACTCTCTAGTAAAGTCCATCTCCAACAATTAAAATATTTTGGGCATGTTATGAGAGCAAACACAGAAAACATGATAAGACTCATAATACAAGGAAAGGTAGAAGGCCGAAGATCACGAGGAAGATCCCCAACAAGATGGATAGATCAAATTACAGGAATATGCCAAAGACCTATGCATGAATTAAAAGAAATGACCAGAGACAGAAATCTCTGGAGACGGACAATACACAACATCACGTCGACCACTACACTTTCCCTGGGGGGTCAGGAATGAAGAGAGAGATTTTGATCGCTTCTGCTTATGTGTTTATTCCACTATTTCTTTCGGTTTAGTGTTTATTTGGTTTATACAATGTACATTAGATTTATTTCTAATACCTTAATATTCTTCTGAAGCTACTTTCTTGTGACTTCTTAATGCAATTACTATTTTTATTGGGAATAAGCCGCAATTTAAATTTAAAATAAGTTTATTTTTTTAAGTTTCGATTTCCACTTCGCAAATCGTTCTTTTTTGTATTTTGAGAACGATTTCCGAAGTGGAAATCCAAAACTTGAAAACATAAACTTATTTTAAACTTAAATTGTGGCTTATTCCCAATAAAAATAGTAATTGTTCTAATATCGTCATTCCTCTTTCCATCCAACTGCCGTTTCCAGTAGCCTTTTTGTTGTGGTTTTGTCGGGTTTTGTTTTTGATGCATATATGATGTAATTCTTGACTTTATCTCAGTGTTTTGGTTTTACGTTTAGTGTTATTAGACATCCTGCCAGTCTATTTTCGTTTTTTTTTATTTCCCTTTTTTTTTCTTGATCTTCCTTTTTTCAGGTCTCTATAGCTGGATAGTGTAATTTCAAGATATCTTATTTCCTTGACTTGTTTAATACTAATGCTATCGATTTTCATTTATCTAATTAGTTCTCTGCTGATTTACTAATGTTTTAGATTTTATTGAGTTGAGATTATCATATTAAATTATTTGGTTTTTAAGTAAAATCTGTGGAGTAGTTAGACTATTAAAAACTTAAGCTATTAATGCTGTTTCCCATTCTATATCATCTTCCTGTTGAGGCTTAGCTGTAGGCTATCAGCGGAGTCATATGTGGCAGATACTGGATGGCCTTCAGATATAAAGGTAAGTTGCGAATATATTAAATAATTAATCCCCGATCAAGCATTGACGATACTGGAGGATGTAATATATGCCTTGTAAGAGGATGACTGTTGATGATCAGTTTTGTTTCCGAAAGGGTATGGGTTCTCGGGAGGCTCTCTTTTGCATGTAAATACTTTCACAAAAGAGCATTGAGTTTAGGAAAAATATTTATGCATGTTTTATAATTTCGAAAAAGCCTTTGAAGAGTACCATATATATTAATATTTTAATGGTTGGACTCAGTTGGTCTGGATACTTATGACATTATCTTTACTCAAAAATCTTGACTAAAATCAGATCGCTTGTATTAAGGTGGATTAAGAGGTTTCAACTGAAGTTTCTATTAGGTGTGGTGTCAGACATGGATGTGATATGTCACCGATGTTGTTTATTAACTAAACCAAACCAGATTTTGAAATGGCGTTAAATATTCATCGCGAAGATGTTAAAATCGGTGGAAAAATTATTAAGAACATCAAATAGGCAGATGAGACTGCCATAATGGCAGAAAACCTAGAAGACCTTCAAACCCTTTTAAACGTTATAAACAACGAATGTACTGAAAAGGGCTTAACAATCAGCGCAAAGAAAACAAAATGGATGTCGTTCGGAAAAATTAATATCGAAGAATCAATACTAAAATTAGATAATAAAATGCTGGAAAGGGGAAACATTTTAGATATTTGGGCAGTTGGATTAACTCCTGGGTTAAAAGTGTCAGGGAAATTTCGATCAGAATAGAACTTCCACGAAAAAGCTTTATTTACTGGCGTTCTGTATTGCGTAGTAAAAGTCTATAAACGACCACACGTCAAAGAATATTGAAGGGCTACGTCTGGTCCGCTTTGTGTTATGGATGTAAAACCTGGACAACAAAAATAAAAAATCTTAATAAATTATAAGGGTTCGAGTTGTGGTGTTACCGACGAATGCTCAAAATTCTGTGTACAGCACACATATCCAAGGAACGTGTGCTAAAGACCTTGCACAAAAAGCGAACATTTATCAACATCATAAAAATGAGAAAGGTCCAGTACTTCGGTCATATAATGAGGGGACCTAAATATTGCTTACTCCCTTTAAATATTTAGGACAAAATCGAAGGAAAACGCTGGGTCGGAAGAAAACAATTGTCTTGGCTGCGTAACATTAGACAATGGACAGGTCGAACGGTCTAAAAATTAGTTCATTAAATAAGAAAAAGGACCCTTTACTTTGTTGACAATTGTCATTTAGTCATAGATGCGTTCATCTATAATTAAATTGAACGCCATAGGGCTCAATGAATCTTCCTATCTAATGCCTCTGCATATGCCTATACGCTCTATAGGCATATGCAGCGGCATTGACTTTTAATCTGTTGGCAATCTACCAACTTTTGACTTTTATTTTGTTGTTTTGGTAGATGTTTTCAATAGTTTTTATGATATCTAGGGGAACTTTTCTATTATATAAAAGATGGATTACATCTTTGAGTCTTACGGTGTCAAATTTTCTTCAAGTCAATCGGACATAAAAATTCTAGTCTATTGTCCACTCGGGATTTCTCGAATATTGCATCTGTACATGATATTCTAGTACGAAAACCCGGTTGTCATCCTATTCTCTGATTTTTTAATTTTTATAAAATTGTAGTTGTAACTTATAAGGTAGTATTTAACGACTTCATAACCATCGTTTTTTGGTTGTTTTTATATTTATTTTTTGAATAATGCAATTAATTTGCTAGTTCTCCATTTTTCCGGTATTTCATTGTGTTTTAAAATGTTGTTAATTAATGTTGTTAATTGTTCTGTCATTGCTGCTCCAGAATAATTCAGTAATTCGTTTGGTATTCTGTCTTTACCTGAAGCTTTTCTCTTGTTTACCTTTTCAAATGTTTTACGAACTTCCTGTGTATTTATAATAACTTCTTCATTTGTGGTAATTTCTGTTGTTTTCGGTTCTAGCGTCATTTGCTCTTCCGCTGTATAAAGCTTTGTTAGATATTTAATCCATGTCTCATTTCTATGTGTTTTAGGGTCTATTAATTCCTTTGGTTTATTTCAGCCATTGATAAGGTGTGATAGGAATTTTTGTGTTTTTTTCTCACAATGACTGTCACAATAATCTCAAGCTCAGTGAACTTACTACATTTGTCCTTTTTTTCTCAGGTTTCAAATAGGTTTTAAATGCTTGTTTTCTCCGTTACTTGGTTCACCCAAGTATTATATAATTATTACGGTTCATTATACTATTGTATAGTATATTACGGTTCACCCATTTCAATTCTTGTAGTAATTACATATATTATCTAGTTCTAAACGTTTTGCGCATACAGGGGTGTAGAGCTAGTTCGCGTCCGTAGTAGAATACTACACGTGCACCCTAGGTAATGCTAAATGAACTAGCACATACTGGCAGTCAGACAATCCTTAGGATCTCCTGACCAAACAACACTTCCAACGAAAGATGATAAACAAAATAAACTGCCCTTGTGAGGACCGCACAACTAGACCAATCGGACCTATAGTTCGAATTTGCCACATAAACATAGAAGGCATAAGCTATGCTAAAAGCCAGTTTTTATTAAAACTATTAAAAGATGACAACATTGACTTAGTTGCTATACAGGAAACCCACTGCGAAACAGAGGAGCAACTACAAAAAAGGGACAAAATTCCGAGATATGAACTATTGGGCGCAACTTATCACCGAACATATGGCACAGCTACATATGTCAAAGAAGATATTGAAAATGCTTCGCTAATCTCTACTTCCACTGATGACTGTATTTATAATGTGGTCACAAAAATCGCTAGCATTACCGTGTCCAACATTTACAAGCCACCTGCTACTTATTGGCCAGTCCAAGCAATTAAAGTACAGCCTCACCCTTCTGTATATGTTGGAGATTACAATAGCCATCATGAACAGTGGAAGTACAAAAATATTGATGCAAATGGGAATGCTTTAATAAAATGGGCAGAAGACGAACGCCTATACCTTTTGTTTGATGCCAAAGATCGACCAACCTTTAGATCTGCGGCATGGAGGCGGGAATACAACCCCGACCTATGCTTCGTCTCGACCGACAACAAAGACTTACCTTTAGGGGCTTCACGACGAGTTCTAACTGATTTCCCACACAGCCAACATCGACCAGTAATAATAGAAGTAGGGACGCAAATCCCTTTAATTAGTTCTATCCCACGTCCAAGATGGAATTTTAAAAAGGCCAACTGGATTGACTTCTCTGTGGATCTAGATAAATGTCTAGGGTGGATTACACCGAATATCAAAAACTACCACAGATTTGTTGGTGCCGTGCTAAGTGTAGCCAAAAAACACATACCAAGAGGATATCGCAAAGAATATGTTCCTGGCTGGTCGGAAAATAGCGAGGAACTATATCAGAGCTTTCTTGAAACTGGCGACCAAGATATAGCGGATGAACTACTGTACAGCCTAGACGCCGCTAGAAGACAAAAGTGGACCGAAACAGTAGAAAGTCTAAACTTCCAGAAATCAAGCAGACAGGCATGGTCATTACTAAGAAAATTAGGGAGTGGTGTCCGTACGAAACGCCAAGAGGCAGCCGTAAAGCCAGATGCCATAGCATCACATATAGTAAAAACATCCAGAGCACCAAAGGATAAAGCACACACTATCTACGTAAAGAGAGAACTTAAAACTTTAAAACATGTAGCCACAGAAACGGAGCATTCCCTCCCCTTCACCAGCGAAGACATATCAGAGGCTCTAAAAGATGTTAAGCCAGCAAAAGCACCAGGATTTGATAATATTCACCCTGAATTCCTACTAAATTGTGGCAAGTATACAAAAGTTTGGTTGGCTCGATTTTTCACAGACATCATGGAAACTGGAAATATCCCACAAGAACTAAAGCGCTCTAAGATAATAGCCATACCAAAGCCAGGCAAACCCGCTGACAACCCAAAAAACTACAGACCAATTGCGCTTCTCTCTGCCATCTACAAACTATTAGAGAGGCTTATATATAATAGAATCAGTACAGAACTGTTCCAGGTGATCCCAGTCGAACAAGCGGGTTTTCGACCAGAACGAAGCTGCGCGGACCAGGTCATGTCACTCACCACCTACATCGAAGCGGGTTTTCAAAGAAGACTTAAAACTTCAGCGGCATTTATTGATCTCTCGGCAGCTTACGATACAGTATGGAGAGAGGGCCTTATATACAAAATTCTCCGTGCAATTCCCTGTAAACAAATAGCACGTTTAATAGATAGCATGCTCAACGACCGAATGTTTCAAGTAGTGATGGGCACAGATATCAGCCCACCAAAGAAACTTAAAAATGGCCTACCACAGGGGTCAGTGCTCTCTCCATTACTATTTAGCTTATATTTAGCAGATATGCCAGAAACACAATCAAGAAAGTTCGGATACGCCGATGACTGGGCCCTCACTACACAATGCCGAACACTAGAAACATCTGAAGAAGTTCTGACGGCAGACTTATATATATTGAGCAAATATTTTCGCAAGTGGCGGCTTCAACCAAATGCATCCAAAACAGAAGTAAGTTGCTTTCACCTGAACAATAAACTTGCTGGAAAGGAACTCAACATACGGTTTGAAAATACCACACTTTCCCACAACAAAACACCGAAGTACCTGGGCGTAACACTAGACAGAACGCTATCATTTAAAGAGCATTTAACAAAAACTGCCCAAAAGTTGAGTACAAGAAATAACATTATACAGAAGCTCTGCGGTACCACCTGGGGAGCATCGGCTTCCACTCTCCGCTCTACTGCTTTAGCCCTTGTTTTCTCGACCGCTGAATATTGTGCCCCAGTTTGGCTACACAGTCCACACGTAAAAAAGGTCGACACTCAGCTGCACAGCACTATGAGGATGATATCTGGTACAATTAAATCAACTCCCACCCAATGGCTTCCAGTATTAAGTCACATTCCACCTTCACATTTACGACGAGTTGACGCACTTACACGTGAATACAAAAAGATCATGAACAATATAAACCTGCCGATCCACCAAGATACCGAGGATGCACGAAATACCCGTCTACGTTCTAGAAAACCACCAATGAAAACGGCAAGAATGATACATGAGGAGTTCAACATCACGAATGCATGGTCCCAAGAATGGAATGCATGGCAAAATAACATGCCCTGTATTACCCACAAGCCACCAGGTTTTGATCTTCCACGTAAAACATGGTCCACTCTAAACAGGATCCGAACCAGACATGGCAGATGTGCATACATGCTACATAAATGGGGAAAGAATCCGTCTCCTCAATGTGACTGTGGGAAGGACCAAACGATCGACCACATTATTGAAGAGTGTGCCTCAAGATCTTATAACGGTAGCCCTGAAGACTTCCTGTTTGCAACTTCAGAGTCAATTGATTATGTTAATACACTTGATGTTTGTTTGTAATTATTTAAAGTTTGTCATATACCTATATTACTAGTGTTTGTAATTTTGTTCTAAATGTGTTGTAATTGCCATACGATAAATAAAATAAATAAAATGCGCATACAGTACTTGTAGGTATATTACTTAAGCAATATTTAAAATAAGATTTTAATTGTTTTTTATATGACTAAAGATGAGTTTAATGAAAAATAAATAAAAAAAAATGTTTTTCAAACCAATAAATAAAAAAATAAATATAAATATATTCACCTTTGCTCCGCTTAGAAGTAATGATTTTGCAAAATTTAATCCTAGTCCAGAAGCTCCTCCTGTGACAAGGGCAACTTTGCCATCAATTTCAAAAACCATTTTTTAGTTTAAATTATGACTGAAAAATAGAATAATTATCATTAAAGTATTAATTTTAAGGTTATTTTAAATTAAAACCGTTAATTTAGTTTAACAATAAATTATAAAAGAAAAGTAAATTAGAATTTAATAGAGACGCACCAATCGCTGCAAAGATAGTTTGAAAGTTGGATATTTTAATATAACATACAATGCCTAAATTCTTTCTCGTATATGTTCTGACCAAATCCAAATTTAATTTTGAAAAGCTGTGAAAATTTGTGGTAGTACAGGGTTATTAATATATGTATGTATACAGTATGATGCAAATGTATGGAATAAATTCGTTATTTCAGAAAGAGACGACTTAAAAAAAATCTTAAAACACGTCAATTTTAATTTTTGGATGGCCATCAACTGCTATATCGCACCCTCAGTGCAAGACTGCAGTAACTCAAAATTTTATGAAAATTAAGTAATCATGGAATTCGATTGTTAACATGCATATCTATCCCCTGTAAAACTTTAGTAACTTTCAAATGCTTAACCGGCTAAATATTACAACAACAACAGTTTAACTAGTTTTACGTTTTTGTACATAAGTTCCGTACAAAACTGTTGTAACTCTAATGTAACAGAGTTACAACAGTTTTGCACGGAACATTGCAATGGTTTCGATAACAAGCAATGAAAGGCACGATATTAGATACAAAAGTAAGATATTTGTTATTTTATTATCTATATCTGTGGTGTTTAATTTTAATATACAGCGTGTCTACGTAATCCATTAACAATCGAAACAATAAACAAAGATTTACGATTTACCAATTTATTCATGTAAGTTTTATATCCTTTGTGTGACATAATATTTTCCATAAAATGTGTGCGATGTTATTTGGCCATTTATTTATTAAATTGGATTAAAAACACATGAATTAAGACTAATTATTTACTGCCAAAAAATATTTTTTCTTATGAAAGGAAAAACAGTTATCTTAAAACTTGTGTATTAACAATACTGACATGTTAAAAATATCTATTCTCAGAAAACTTGTTCTATAAAAACTAAATCTCAAATTGTATTAAATCTTCATGTAACCTTCCGGGGCGATTGTCTTATCATATTGTCCCCCCGTAACTTTTACTAAGGTAGTGAATTTCTATCCTTTTGTTAATCACTGTACTCAAGGTAGCCTGATTTGCATATTTTTATTAGTCCTTTTGTTTTAAATTTAAATAAAAATATTGAAAGTTTTACAAATAATTTTTCTACCCTATTATGACATTGTCATTACAAAGCCAAGAAATTGTGGCTATCAGAAACATGTGCAGACATAGAAAGATTAAATTGCCGCTAGCGATAAGCCGTTTTATTAGGTACCTATCTGATTTCTTGGAATCTATTAAATGTAAAGTTTAATACCATACTAAACCCCGATTGTTGTTGGGGATTATTTTTTCTTTACTTACCCGATGATTTATTGCCATTCGGGTATGATACCAGAAGCCCACCATAGTTTTTATAAAAATATTTTGGCCCAAGATGATATACGAGAAGAGGACAACAACTAACAGAAAATGTGTCTACACTTTTTACAATTTTCTCCGTGCAAAAGTGTAACTTTAAAATTCTAATACTAAATATGTAGTGATTAACAATTTTTTTTGTGCAAAAGTGTTGTAACTTTGAAATTCCTATTTTTTTAGTATTAATATTATTTTATTTAAATTTCTATTTTTGGTTAAAGTAATATAGGCTGCAAAGCATGTAAAATCATAAATAAATGTTAATTTTTTTAAAAACTTGTGTCTTATTTGACCGATATTAGCACGAACATAAACAAAATCGTCTTTATTTCGAAACTTACTTATTTGATCTTTGCGAAGCCTGTAATAAAATCGGTGATTTTGAACACATCTTTTTTGATTGTTTAAAATATAGAGCTCAATCTAATTAGCTTTTCAGAAAACTTTTAAAATTAAACATTGAAAACTCATTTAATATACTGCATCTTCTTGCCTTAGATAAAAAAGAAATTTACGACTGTTTGCTGTCTTTCGTCAGAACAACGAATATGCAAATATAACCACCTTTGTTAATTCCTTATGTCTTTCCTTAATATATGCATACCTATGTGTCCGAGGCCTACCTTTTATCGTTTATCCGCCCCTGGGCGAGAAGCGTGTAATCCCTGTGTAATCCTTGTATCTGTTTTTAAAAAATTTGTGTCTGGCTGTGTGGGTATTTACCCTAAAGCCAATATAAAAAAAAAACTTACTTATTCTGACTTACTGCAGTCTTGCACTGAGGGTGCGATATATGTGTTGGACATTACGTCATCAGTGTCACGCGACAAAGTCACGCGACGGCTCATTTGAAAGGTATCCTTATCGCCTTTGCAACGATATAATTATTTGAATGTTTATTTATACAGGGTTTGCCAAAATTATGAACTTTGTTAAGTAACAAGGAGTTACAATAAATATTCATTCACTGAACTAAAATACACTCAGGAACGCCAGTGAGAACAAAACAAAATAGTGTTTTTTGATGGTTCCGAAAAAACCATACATTCATGACAAAAAATGCTATATTATAATCTGAAATTAAATATTGTAGTAAGTATTCCAAGTTATTTTTTAAAAATATTTAAATTAATATTGTCATTGACTCGTCTTACTTTGTCAACGATTTGTGAATCTGTCAAATAATAGACGTCAACTTTTTACTCTTCGAGTTTTTTGCCGACATTAATAAGAGCATTTACAAATATGAAACTAACAGAGACATAACGAATCTAGATTTTAACCATGATTGGTTATGGAGATAGAGTGAGGACTTAAACAGAAGTTTAGCAGACTCAATGCTAAATACCCCAATCGTGAACTAATAAGTCAATCAACAGTAAGCAAAATTAAAAAAAAATAGGGAAACGGTTCATGTTAAAGATCTTCACAGAAGTAGTAGAAAATCAATATTTGAAGAGAAGAAACTGGCCGTTGTACTGGCATTTCAAGAAAATCCCCATACCACTTCTAAGTAGGTCGCACTAGATAATAATGTCCACCAATCAACTGTTGTAAGAGTGCTTTAAAAGGAGAAGTGACAACCATACAAAGTACATCTGATCCAGGAGCTATTAGAATGTGACTTTGATAAAATAATCGAATTCTGCAAAACCGTTATGGAAAAATGTAACAGATATCAGGGTTACATACAATGACCACCAAGGTCTCCAGATTTGACACTGTTAGATTTGGGGGGGGGGAGGGGTATTTAAAGAGCAGAGTGTATTAAAATCGACCGAATGATGTAGAAGAGTTGAAGGAGCACATCAAAGTCGAAATTGCACAAATAACACCTGAAGTCATCGAAAACGTTATGAAAGAATTTATTGTCATCTTTCACATTATATTGTTGCTAAAGGTCGTCAATTTGAACATTTGTTGTAATTTAATTTTATTTAAGTAAACATTTGTTGTAAACTACAGTTTTGGTTAACCCTGTAGGAATAAATATTCAAATGATTATATCGCTGCAAAAGCGATAAGGAGCTGTCGCGTGACCTCAGTTTGTATTAAAATTACGCCGACACTGATGACGCAATGTCCAACACATGTATAGCAGTTGATAGCCATTCAAAAATTAAAATTAACGTGTTTTAAGATTTTTTTAAAGTCGTCTATTTCTGAAATAATGAATTAATTCCATAGATTTGCATCATACTGTATATCATGTGTATATATGCTAATTACAAAAGACCACAAAATATTCACCACAATTAATGGTAACGTGATAAGGCAAAAATTTAACTAAAAAAAATAAATAAAATGTTAAGACAACAAAATTTAACCTTTATTTATGTGTCACCACAAACAGTTACAAAATGGAGAAATACAAAATACAAAACTTACGTGTCATCCGCTTACAAACTCTAGGAGTTGGAGATACTACATAATCTTAAAAAATTTATATGGAGGTTAACCTTGTTTAAAAATAAAACAAACTACCTAATAGTCAAAAAAAATAATAAAAAACGAACTGTCACAAGTTAACATTAAATTTAAAAAAGAAAACTAAACACACGAATTGACAGCTCAACTCAAAACCTAAAATTTACAATTTTAAATGTCAACGAAAGCAATTATTTAATTCAAAACAAATTGTCTGTCTTTATTTTAAAATTTGATCAAAAAGTTACCTGGATTTTCACTAACAAAATGCACTAGACTTTGTGGAACCAGACGCCACTGGAATATCCGAAACCATAACTGGAACTGAGGGCTTTACTCTCTGTGCAATGAACACAACTATCTCTCTCCATATATTCATATCTCGAACAAATCTATCTCCATACTGCCAAAAGCCTTGGATGATAACTAGGGAGAAACAAAACGAGGATGGAATCGACGATTCTTCCATTCCTCACTCAAACATTTACTGAACCATTAACTTCACACTGCTACACATTTTCTTCATAAAAAAAGACGAACAAACGTCTTCATAAAAAAACACAAACAACGAGGAACATTTCGAATTTGAAGTCAAATTCGGACATAACGTTGACCGCTTTTCACCGCGGCTCCAACGATAGTGAAGAAATTCTATTAAAATTGAACGCATACATACAAACGCTGACATAACAAAACACCACGAAACGACGTACATATCCTTTTGCGACGCATAAACTTGAAAAGAAATTGCCGAAGTAAAATAAACAACTCTCAAATGGTTTTATTACTCGGCGACGAAACACTTTTGGGTACTTTGAAAGATACGAACTAACAAACACGGGAGAATTCCTGTTTAATTTTTTAAATATATATATAAGGAGTTTTAAATATATTTTATTATACGAGGAGGTTTCAATATACTCAAAAGAATCAATGAAATTGAAAATGCTACAACTTATACACTGGCAAAAAAAATTGCCACCCTATAAATTTTTAAAAACAAAAATTAATTGGAAGTTTTATGCACTGTTTCATATTGCATGCTCAACATCTTTCATCTTTATAACAAAAAATGGCCATTACTGCTTGATTCCTTAGCATAATTTATTTAATTAGAAGACTATAAAAGAAAATAGTGTAATACCGAAACGAATTACAAACAATAAAAATTACGAGTGAACTTGAACAAAATTGTCTAATATCTGATATTATGCCCTAAAACATCAATAATCGTTTGCATGCGATTTGGAAGGGTAAAGGAACAAATTTTAAATAAAAACTTAAGGAATACGTTTATATTCTTCGGAATTCTTCTTACGAAGCATGTTTTGAAGTTTTGCGAGACTTTTTAGCTGGCCAGGTTGACTTCTAACCCTACGATGAAGTTCATCCCAAAGATGTTCGATGATATTAAGATCAGGACTGCAGGCTGGCTATTCTAGAGTATTAATTCATAAAGACGAAATTGTCCTTAATAAATGGACCAAATGAAACTACTCCTTCTGCCAAAACATCCTTTATGTACCAGTGAGCATTCAGGGAACCATTGACGAAAATAAGTTCAGTTCGAGCTTCAAATGAGATTCCAGCCCAAACCATGACATCAATACTACCAAACTTTCTTCTCTGCGACATACAAGCTTGGGCATATCTTCCATTCCTCCATCTGCAAACCCTCTCTTGGCCATCACCAGACTTCAAGCAGAACAGCGATTCATCAGTAAAGTGAATTCGGCTCCAATCGTGTATATCCCAGTGTTGATGTGGTCGAGCAAAATTTTATCGATTCCACAGTGTCTGGGTGTCGGCCTTCTTGCCATAAGTCCTCTTTCATTGGGGCGCGTTTTAATCGTTTTCTCACTTACATTCACATTTCGAACCTCCTGTACACGGTTTCTTGCAGCAATTGCAGTGGAATGGTGATTTCTTAAAGGCTCCATCACTATAAAACGACCGTCTCTTTGCGAGGTAACTCTTCTAAGACCGGAGCCAGGTCGACGTGAGTATTACCAGTCTCTATAAAGTGATGAAAAGCTCTCCGTAGTGTAGTTATCGGAATACCTAATGTTTCAAATAAATTAACTTGACTTCTTTCGTCTTTATAGCAGTGTAATAATTTTCAACTTCAAAGATAAACAGCAACAACATAAACGTTAAAACTGCCAGAAATAAGCTAACATGATCGCAAATTGAGACACAATATGAGACAGCCCATAAAATGGAAATTTATAGGATGGCCACTTTTTTTGTCGGTCAGTGTACGAACAAAGTCGATCCTAACGTGCAGAAATCTTAATATAGAAATCAGACTACGTACTAATCGATGTTATATATTTTCAATATTATAATATAGAGTTCAGACTTGGACATTAAAAAAATGCAATTTAAAAAAATTAAGGTTTTCGAACTCTAATTATACCGCTAAATATTCAAAATATCATGGACCGATAGAATTACAAATAAAGAAGTCCTGGAGATGGTTGGTAAAGAAACAAAACTTATCACCAGTAGGCAAAGAAGAAAACTGGAATACCTAAGCCACGTAATGAGGGACCAAAATATAAAATTTTGAGACTCATAATGCAGGAAAATATTTGAGGAAAAAGTTTTGTTGTTCGAAGGCATAATTCTTAGGTAAAGACTCTATATGCTTGGTATTAACGCAAATCGATTGATTTGTTTAGAGCAGCAAGCTTAAAAATAAAAATAGCCATTATGATTGCCAACCTCAGTAGGGTAAGGACGGTCATATATCTTAATTCAGGGGGGAACATTTTGTACAATTAGATATTAGCTCTCAATTTCAATACAATCACAAAACGCAGAATGGGATGTTTTATATATCGAAAAGAGAAAATAGCAATAACTCGAATGAAATGAAATTATAAACAAAAAACTAATACTCTACATGACGAACTCTATGTTTCGGCTCACTCCACTTTTAGCGAAACGTTCTATTATATTGTCTTCGTTAATAACAATGTCCTTGTGGACATGCATTAGTGCAAGGCCAGTTAACCGTTCTTCACCCATATTGGCCCTCAGCCAACTCTCAAGTCTTCTCAGTCCTGAAAAACTTCTCTCTGCAGATGCAACACTTACTGGAAGAGTACACAATATTTTTAAAATGTTATTAATGATTGGATATATCATTTCATCTCATTGTATGAGAGCATTTAGATCATCGCTCGGAATTTCCGATTCTTTGCTGTGTTTCCATCTCATTTTCCATAAATATTGCTCTGCAATAAAAGTTGACTTCAGCATGTCTTTAATTGTCTCAAACAAACTTCCATATTTTGCAATCAAAATTTCTACGGCGGAATGGATGTCATCTTCATTTAAATGAATTAATATAGCAGGAGCACATATTTGCAGATTAAATACATCCATGGTTTCTTGCTGGAAACGACACTCAATGTCGGAAATGATATATATATATATATATATATATATATATATATATATATATATATCGTTATTCAAAAGTATTCTGTGGAGGAATGAATATCTGGATTAGGTCGATTTTTCATGAATTTATTCACTCTTGGAATACATAAATCTATATTCAAATTTTCTAGACATGGCATTATTTCTTTAAGCAAATCATTGAAATTTGTTTCTGCATTGTTGCGTTTTTCTTTCAAAACAAGTAGCGTATTTAGAACAGCATTCTCTGTAGAGCTTATAGCCAAATTTTTTGTTTGCAATAATTTGCTCAGAGGTAACGTTATTGCGAGTACTTCATTTAGACAAAATAAAGTGATAATAAAGCTGCAATTTGATGAGATCGCAAGTATATGCGTCCTAGCTTTACTGGAAGATTCTCTTTCGTTCCATTCGGAAATCAAATTCAAAGCTTGCAAAATTTTTTCAAATGATGCTTTAAACTGCAGAACGGAGTCGTGTTCTACCCATCGCGTTTCACACAATCCAGAGAGCTGATCACCCAATGTTTGTTTGAGGACATAATTGCGTTTAGAAGAGGCTTTGAAAAAAGATATTATTTCCTTCATTACCCCTACAGCATTTCTCACACATTGAACGTTTGATGATTTCGACAAACTCAAATTTAAAGCATGATTGAAACATGGACATCGTACAGCTATATTCATTTCTGTTTGAATTTCTTGGACGGCTCCTTGTTGTTTTGATGTCATTACGCTGAGCTCGTATCGGGACTGAGCTCATAGTTCTCAGAATGACAATCTATGAATGACACAAAATCCTCCCGCACGTTGTTACCTTCTAAGTATCTAATAACAATCGACATTTGGGAAAATTGTGCTATGTCAGTAGTTTCGTCAAACATAATGCTGTAATATTTAAGCATCACTAATTTTTTTTACGATAACAGACAAAATTTCGTCTTTACAACATTCAATCAACTCATTTTACGTTCTTTTGCTAATATATGTGGCACGTGACGACGTGTTTCTTAAATGCTCTTCTAAAGTTTTGTCTCCTGCTTCGATTCTGAATCGAAGAAGCTCTCGGAAGTTTCCCTCATTATTTGTCACATTGCTTTCTTCTAACAATGGCCCGTCATCTCTATGGCCACGGAAAGGTATACATTGTTTGGCTAAAAAAATTATAGATTGAATGATTGGTTTGAGCCGATTTCGATTATCCTCTATCTGCCTGGCTTGAGCACTATCTATCAAATTTCTTATATCTAAAGATCAGTTTTCGTAACATTTTATAAAATGATCGCTCGATAAAACCGCTTCAATGTGATATCGATTTGTATTATGTTTATCTAGCACACCACCCATTCCAAATAATTTTGAAAATTTTGTAACTGGTGTGGTAACCAAACTTTGCAAACTTGTTGCTTTATTTTTACCACCTGAATTTGCGAAGATAGCACAGTGCTTACAAAAAGTCCTTTCTTCAAGTCCCAAAACGCAATCCAGTTATATTTTTGGAGATGATCGTATCTTAAGTACCGCTTAACTAACTTATTTTTGTTATGTTCAGAAAATGGAAATGGGTAGTTTTTTTCCGGAACCCACCTATTTTTCAAATAATTATATTTTTGAAAGTTCCCAAACCACTCAAACCATCAACAACTCGACCAGTGTCGTAGTTACTAACTTCATTGGACTTTTCTTCTACAGCGACTTATTTTCTACATCAGCTCTATGTCAATAAGATAAACTCTATATCAGAAAAAGAAAAAGCTTGAAAAAACCTCATAAATAATCCAAACAAAAATAAAGTAGACTATAATGCATGGTCTGCCCAAATATATAAAAGACTTAAGTGCATTAAGTAACAAAATGATTATTTTTTTATTCACAAGGAAAATGAAATTCCTGTAGATGGCTGTATACCATGAATCCCAAAAGTTTTGTTTAAAAATCCTTTATATAGGGCATATAACTAAAAAAACTATTTCAGGCTTCATCAGAGAATGTTTTTGGACTAAAAGTCCATCATCGGTGTATTATTACTAGATATACATGTGTCAAGGCATTAAATATCTGGTAAAAATCCTTAATAAGTTAAAAAATTTGTTGTCTTACATAATTGTTAAAACGATTGTGTGATGTTAAAGTATTTAACAGATATCCTGCATGGCAACGTAAGACTCCCAATAGGGGTTGTTGCTGACCCTCAGACAATGCCTGAATGGGTTTTAAATTAGTTGCCATCTAAAACCCATTAAAAAATGCAGAGCAAAAAAATTAAGCACAAATAAAATAAATAGCAACAGAGAAGAATTTAATAAAATATTAAAACAAAGTTGGAGCCATAAGAACAAAAATACGGAATTTTTGAGTTTCTTTCTATTGTACTATGCTGTGATGAAATATATTCCAAAAACCTAAAACTGTGTTGTAATAATATAATTATTATCGAATTACATAAAACATCATATTTATTATTAGTTGTGATCTTTAATGGCATGAGTGGCCCAATTTTCTATTTTTTTATGGTTTTGTGGTTTTTCCTGTTTAGGTTAATAATTAAGTGTATAGTTAGATACACAAATCAGAAAACCCCCACAATATCACTGGATGCATTTCAAGACCTACGCACTCTAAGTTAAGTCTTTCAGGCAATTAATAAGTTGCTAGAAATTATAGATAATACTAACAACAAAAACGATTACTGGATTCTCGATCGAACCTCCGAACAGTAAACATATCAGCAGTTAGCGATAATTGATATTTAATATTAGCTTATGCAAGCCTTTCACGTTCCGACGTGCGGTACCACTTTAGTTTTAACAATTTTAAACAAAGGTGCAGTGTAAAAGTGTAACTTCTTCTAGACTTAAAACTATAAGTTTGATTTTCCTATTTCATCTATAACAAATCAAAGGTAAACAACTATTTTGCCGATTTGGCGTGAGGTTAATTACCACTCGTTCCGGTAATAACCCATTAGAAGTACAGGGCCGTATTTAGGATATTTAGCCCAAGCATGGATGTAGATTCAGCAGCGGGAATTTCAACCATGGAAAGTTCTGGCAATCTACTTGGCAATCACTCCCAAACTCTAATCTTGAAGTTTGCCTTAATGCACTAACGTCTAAAGTGGATCCCAAAAAAATACATTCTATTTCTAAAATTATAAATGATCGTATTTGTATCTTCTTTACCAGTGAACAGACCGTTGATGAGTTTACTAGCAAACGACAATGGAATTGTAGTAATTAATCAAAAACGTATTCAAGCCCGAAGATTAATGACTCCAAATAAATGATTAATTATTTCCAACGTATGTCCAAGTATTCTGCATAGCGTTATAGAAGAACAACTGAATAACTTAAGTATACATCTAATAACACCAATTGACTTTTTCAGGATGGGGACTTCAAATCCAGCATTCAAGCATATCTTGAGTTTCCGACGATACACTTTTATAGCGACAACTAACTTAGACAAATTACCTGATTCAATGTTAATTAACCATAAGGAAAACACCTATCGATTTTTCTTTTCCATCGAAAAGCAATCTTGCTACTTATGCAAGCAGCAAGGACATTTTCCAAATCAGTGTCCCAATAAAAATAATCAGATTCCTTTAAATAACACCCAAAATAATGTTCATCTAAACTCTTTACAAGAAGTAAACAGATCAACTCCCCTTTCGATAATTTTTTTATATACAATCATCTTCTACTGAGACTAAAACTACAGTACCACAATCAGCTTCTTTGTCGATAAATTCTTCTACACACGTTTAGAAAAATCATTACCTCTTAATCAAATAAGCATACTCCCATAAGCTGCCACCTACCCAATGAGACTCAAATGGATACCTTTGATCAAGATTCATCCTTATCCCAGACCCCTAAACGAAACCCATCTGAAATAATATCCCCCCCAATAAGAGATAACGAAAATAGCTTCGCTGAACCGAAGCCGCTGAGCAAAAAACCAAAAACTCAACAAGAAAACAACAAAAACGTAGTAGAAAATCTTATCAAATGCACCAGCGAATTCTTCAAAGAAAACTCCAACAATAGATACTTAACACAGGAAAAACTTATTGACTTCTTTGATAATGCGTATGGTTCTTCCGATCCTCTCAGTGTCGCCAGAACTTACTCGGATGATATCGAATGATTGATAGACTTTCTAAAGAAAATACATCTTATGTTAAGTCCAAGATATCTTAAATCCAGCCAAGCGATAACACCGACGATAAATATCGCGAAGCGATAATACCGACGCAGTGGAACAACGAGAAAATTATCTTACTTCAGAAAAAGGGAGATATCAGCGACCTTAGAAACTATCGCCCTATTAGCTTGTTGTCACAAGCATAATAAGCTATTTACAAGAGTTATTACCAACAGGCTAGGAAGTAAGTTGGATTTCTATCAGCCAAGAGAGCAAGCAGGTTTTAGAGCCAAATATGGCACGAATGATCATTTACAAGTAATTAAGAACTTAATAGAAAAGAGTGTTGAATATAACAAGCCCTTAGTCATGATATTTGTTGACTACGAAAAAGCTTTCGACACAATAAGTCATCAAAAGATGTTAAAAGCCTTAACAGAGTGCCGTATAGATCATCGCTATATAAACATGATAAAATACATCTATCAAAATGGGACAGCAAGCGTGAAACTGGCAGATAAAAAGACCAACGTATTTAAAATAAAACGGGGAGTGCGACAGGGACACACAATTTCGCCAAAATTGTTCACAACATTATTAGAGCATATGTTTAAGAACGCAAATCTGAGTGAAAAAGGAATTAATTTCAATGGAGAAATGCTTAGACATTTGAGGTTTGCTGACGATATTGTCCTTTTTGCTGACATAATCGATGATGCAGTATCGCAACTGGAGAAACTATACCTAGCCTCCCTACAAGTTAGATTAAAAGTCAACCACACAAAAACACAAATCATGACAAATCTTGTGTTAAGCGAAAAGATTTCAGTAAATGGCATGCATATTGAAGAAACCACCTTTTATAAGTACTTAGGACATGAGATACGCATAGGAAGAGATAATCAAACGTGCGAACTAAGCCGCCGCATAGGACTCACTTGGGTGGTAGTCGGCAAGCTGAGCTATGTTCTTAAATCAGAACTGCTTATCTGTCTTAAAAGAAAAGTCTTTAATCAGTGCGTGTTGTCAGTACTTACATATGGTGCAGAGACATTAACACTAACCAACAAAGTAAGAAATAAAATTTGTGTTACCCAGAGAGCCATAGAACGATCGATGTTAGGCATTTCTCGTAGGGATCGAATCATGAACAAGGAATTAAGACGGAGAACAGGAGTGACAGATGTCATAGAAAGAAAGATGACCCTTAAGTGGAACTGGGCGGGGCACATAGCTAGAATGTCGGATAACAGATAGACACAGCGAACAATACAGTGGAGACCGAGACAAGAAGCACATCGAAGTAGAGGTCGTCCACCAACAAGATGGTCTGATGACATAAAACGGATCGACAAAAATTGGATGCAAACAGCACAAAACAGAAATACATGGAAAAGACTGAGGGAGACATATATCCAGCAGTGGATAGATCCGGGTTAAATGATGATAATGATGATGATGATCTTAAATTCCGTTGTTCTAGAATTAAAAACAAAGTTACAGAACAAATTTTAAGTAATACTTCTACCGATGATACTAGCAATTCCTACAATGGAACCTAAATGGGTACAATACCCATTTAGAAGATCTTAAAATTCTTATAAACAAATTTCATCCATTCATCCTGTTTGCAAAAAACACCTTTCAAAGGAAACTCGTGTCACAATCTTAAAAAATTTATGTCCGGACTACGATTAGGACAAACCAAGATCACACATAATTTCCTACTACAGAAGTTAATCAAACCTATGTGATACCCATGTGATAGCGATCTAACAGAAGATCACTTATTAGTAGAGTGTCCGTTATACGCATTTGAAGGATATATAAACAGTTACCTACAACAATAAAAGACATTCTAAGTGAACATAGTGACCGATATATTACCATACTTTTGTTTTCTTTGTTGGTTTCCTCAGGACCAATTACCAAAATCTAATTGTATTATTTATTTTTTTTATATTTATGTTATCTGTAAAATTAACCATTGCTATCCCTTGTGGTTGAAGCAGTTTCAAATAAAAAAAAAACGATTGCTGAAAATAAAAAATGAAAAAAGATATTTGCATTTCTGAATTAGTAATATTAATGAAACATAACGTTTCAAAAACCATATATGATTGACTGAGTAGGTTGAAATGTCAGTTAGTAGTTCAGATTTCTTTCCTACGTGGCGCTACGAGTTTAAATCTAAACTAACATAAAGCTTAAAATTGTATTGCTTTTTAAATTTTACCTTACGATTACACCAACCGATATTTTTGATAAATTTTGCGAAAAAATTATTCGCATTATTATTTATATTAATATGTACTTAATATTATTAGTATTATTAATTAAACTCATCGTCTTTAGAACAAATAAAAAATATGCTAGACTTTTCATAGATTAGATTGCTAATAGATAAGTGAGTCTGTGTCTATAATGGGCAACGGGTTTCGTGCCCTAAGTAATAAGTAAGTTTAACTTAACGTAGACACAGACTAAATTAATGACATGGGAACTGAAGTACGGGGTGCTTTTATTGTTAGAAAAATAAAACACTACAAAAATAGACAACGAAACCCTGTAAGATATCTGGAAAGTTAGATTGATTGCAGGGTTGAGAGCGACGAAGAAATTTTGACCCGAATAGAACTGGCACTGAACAGCTTCATTAGCTGGCGTTCTGTATTATGCAGAAGAGGTCTCTAGTTGAACACGCGTCTATGAGTGCTAAAGTGCACACATATTACACACATAGGAGATTTAATTACTGAGATTGTTAATGAATAAGTATCATGTGCACAGATCCCAAGTTCACAGGTCAACATCTCAATATAAATACAAGTGTATTATACCCACCATATGTTAAACCACAAGGGATAAATTAAAAAATAGTGACAGCTCTTGAGGAGATTTTCACTAACGTTGTTTATAATTTTCTACCAATTCAGCATTAAATCTATTATAAAAGAGTTCTATATGCATAATCATAAGTCGAATTTTTGACGTAACTTAAATTGGTATGATATTTGAAGAGAATTTAACTAAAGGTTTGTTTTTTGGTTTTGGTTCTGAGCCTTTAGCCATGTTATTACATATAAGTATTATTATTTGTTCATACAGAACTATGCAGAAATGACACGATTAGACAGGTGGGCAACACCTTAAGTTTCATTGATCTAAGAGCAACAAATAGGTACTCTTACAACGGAAATCTATTTAAACGATCACATTTTCAAACACACCCTTTAGTTTAATTTTTTGCAGACATATAATTAGTTAAAAAAATTGTAGTATCTCCACTTAATAATACATTTAAGTTTAACAAAAAGAGAAATCAAACGATTTCTACCTGGCGAAATCGAATTCAAATCTTGACCACTGTGTTTTCTGAAACTTGCAAAGTAAACAGCTTGATAAATTACTCGGCAAGGGAAGTCAAGATTTATAGTGAATTCAATTTCTAGTACTTCAAACGGAGTAAAGAAATAAAATATAAAAACGGTACTAGATTTTTGTTTCAATACAGAGCGGCGGCAAGCCGCTTATACGTATTTCGACCTCTTTAGGTCTCTTCAGAGTGGTAAAGCTACCTCTCTGGATCAAAACAAAATCTGTTTCCATTTTAGACAATAGTTATAAAATAACTATATACATATATAGTTATTTTATATATAACTATATATGTATATAGTTATTTACTATATAGAACTATATATAATAACAAAAAGAGCAATCAGACAACTTCTACCTGGCGAAATAAAATTCAAATATTGACCACTGTGCTTGCTAAAACGTGCAAAGCAAACAGCTTGATAAATTACTCGGCAAGGAAATCAAAGATTGCATTCCACATGCCGTTCATCATGGTCAAAATTCATAGTGAATTCAATTTCTGGTACACTAAACGGAGTAAAGAAATAAAATATAAAGACGGTACTAGATTTTTGTTTCAATACAGAGCGGCGGCAAGCCGCTTATACGTATTTCGACCTCTTTAGGTCTCTCCAGAGCGGTATAGCCACCTCTCTGGATCGAAACTAAATATATTTCCGTCATAGACAATAGTTATAAAATATCTATATACGGACGTAACTATGCCATCTAATAACAAAAAGAGAAATCAAACGATTTCTACCTGCCGAAATCGAATTCAAATCTTGACCACTGTGCTTTTTGTTTCGATCCAGAGAGGAGGCTATACCACTCTGAACAGACCTAAAGAGGTCCAAATACGTATAAGCGGCTTGCCGCCGCTCTGTATGACTGAGACAATTTCTTTGTATGACTGAGACGTGGTCAGCAAATGACGAGGTGATTCATTATAATTTTCCAAATTTTAAAATTGTAAATTCTTTTAGTAGATCCCAATATAAATGTGGTGGCGTTGCAGTTTGGGCAAGGGATGATATGAAGGTTAATTCCATTTTACTCGATCAGTACTGTGTTGAAAAAGACATTGAGTTATGTGGGCTGAAGTGGCATTATAATTCAAATCAACACACAATTTTAGTTTGCTACAGATCTCCTAAAGGTAAATTTGATGTATTTTCTGAAAAACTTAACCTTATTTTAAATTCAAATTTTAAACCAAATCAATTCATATTTTTAACAGGCGATTTTAATGTAAATTCCATGACACTAAATAATTCACACAGATTTTCTGGTCTTCTAGCATCTTTGTCTAGCATGGTTTGTCACCCAGGAACTTTACACCTACAAGGTCGACTTCCACATGCGGAAATATTTTGGATCAGGTATATACAAATTGTGATGATTGTGTAGGTACTGTAAATGTAAATACTAAATCGGATCACGATATATTCCTTTTAAGATTAAATTTTATTAATCCAACTATGACAACAGTTCGAAATACTTTCAGAGTAACACATGAAGGCGCTATAGATGCATTCAACAATCTCTTGAGTAAAAAAACATGGCAAGATGTTTATCATGCAACTGATGTTGAGAGTAAATATATTGCCTTTCATAATAAATTACAGTTCTATTTCAATATTAGTTGTCCTATTAGAGAAACCAAACATTACCAAAACAAAAAAATACATGGGTCACCCAAGAAGTAAAATCTTCTTCAGATAGTCTGAAGGATTTGTATATATTGAGTAAGACTTACCCTGAGCTAAAAACTCTACATAGACAAAAAAAATATCAGCACAAAATTCTTGTTGAGGCCACAAAGGGTCAGTTTTATTTTAACAAAATCTCTGAATCCTCTAACAAAAACAAAACCACATGGGCTGTTATAAATGAACTTAATGGAAAACAAAAAAATCACAAAAATATCTGTCTAAAAATAGATGATACTAGGATTACAGATTCAGATATACCTAATATCAAACAAATTTAATGATTACTTTATAGATGCACCAGTGGATATAATTAGTAAAATAATTAAACCAAATTTAAAATTTCAGCATTCCAATGATTTTGTTCAAAGTAGTTTGTTTTGTGGCCCTGTCTTATGTAACAGAGGAAGATGTCTTAAATATAATAAAATATAAAATTAAAAACAAAGCATCGTGTGGTTTTGATGAAATATCAGGTATAGTAATTAAGAAAATTGCGTCTCAAATTTTGACACCACCGGCTCATATTATAAATGCTTCTTTAACGTCTATCATTTCACCGGTATTAAAACAAGGTGATCCTGAATTAATGACAAATTTTCGACCATTGTCTGTTCCATCTGTGATATCTAAGATTATTGAATATGCAATGCTAAAACAACTTTTATTATTTTTAGACATCAACCAAATTATCACAAAGCATCAACATGGATTTCGAAATAAATTTTCTACTTCCACAGCCATTAACAGTTTTTATGAGGAAGTCTTACTCTCAAATGAGAACAGTGAAAATCCAACTGCCATTATTTGCGATCTCAGTCGTGCATTTGATTGTGTGCAACACGATGTGCTCCTCGATAGATTGTACAGATATGGTGTTAGGAGAGTTGCCCATAGTTGGTTTGGTTCCTTTGGCCTGAAAGACCGGCACCAAATAGTTAAAGTGAAAAATAACTTCAAGATTTCAATGTGTGATCCTATTATTAATAAGAATGGAGTACCACAGGGCTCAATGTTGAGCCCTATATTATTTATTTTGTATATTAATGAACTATCATATGTAATGCCTGATGCATTTGTATTAGTTTATGCGGATGACTCAACAATCCTATATCGCGATAAAGACATAAATTTTTTACAAGATAAAATAACAAACTTACTGAAGACCTTCTCTGATTGGTCCAGTAATCAGTCGCTCCTGTTCAATGTTCACAAAACTAAATTTTTATCATTTACATCACGTTCAAATTCTACTAAACCTGATTTAAGTATTTCCATCAATGGTGAGAATATTTTGAGTTGTAGTGAAGTGAAGTTTTTAAGAGTGACTTTCGACTCTCATTTATCTTTTAAGATTCATTGTTGGAATGTATGTAAAAAACTGAATTCTAAATGTTATTAATTGAGAAATTTGGGTAGAATACTTAGTCTGCAACACCTTCGTCTTTTTTATTTTGCTGAGGTACAATCGACAATAAGTTACGGTATAACTGTCTGGGGTGGTTCTTCTAGTATAAAGACGTTTTCAAGGCCCAAAAGCGTATTGTCAGATGTATAGCAGGTGTTCCGTATGGTTGGTCTTGTAAAAACCTATTTAGAGATTTGAATATATTAACAGTGTATGGAATTTACATTTTGGAATTATTGATACTAATTCATAAAAATAAAAGAACTTTTTTATGTAACAGTGATATTCACTCACACAACACAAGAAGTAAGAGACAGTTTGTAGTACCTATCGACATTTAGAAATAAGCAGGAAGTCATCTACTATCTGTGGTTTACTACTGTATAATTAACTTCCTCAAAAATTTAAAAACATTAATTCAACTACAGCTTTTAAAAACCAAGTCAAAGAGTACCTAGTGACCATGTGTCCTTATACATTAGGTGAATATTACGAGGGTGTATCTGTGAATGCCTAAGCTGCAACATATCCAACTTTACTTTCATTTAACAACATTACTTTCATTTAACAAACAATCACACACATATCTCTTCTTCATTGGATCAAATCTATCTCCTCAAGAACTTCCCGTTTACTGTCAAACAACTGCAATAATAGAATTGAGTTCTCCATTCAACAATATATAGTAGTTTCAACCATGTTCTACCATCCATCAATTAATAGAGTACCGGCATGTAAGTAATGTTTATTTTATTTATTTATTTGCTCATTTGTTAATTTATTACAATCGAAGAGACTATTTTATAACAATTTGTGGGCCTTACCTTGTCTGTTTAAACTTTTAAAATTTTTATACCTTTTATTCAACTTACTCATTTAAATAAAACCACAGACATGTAATATTGGCATAATTATTGTAATTTACAACATCTACTTTGTTTATCGTTATTGGACAACACCCTAATATGGGTTTTTATTATTTCAGCATTTGTTTAACTTTGTATCGAGACCTGAGGATGCTTTGCATATTGTAGAAAGCGAAACCGGTCGTCAGATAGTTAAATTAAATTGATTGTGAGTAAGTCTTATTTATTATTTCTTTACCTATTTGAATTGGACTCACACAAGCAACACGTTCATGATTGCATGACATGATATCCAAATTTATTAATATTTTAATTACATGTCTATATTGTACGTTTTTGAAGTATTTTAATGTTTTAAATATTTTAAGTGTATTGTTTCCATTTTTTGTACTATTTAATATTTATAATTTTAGTTTTGACTTGCTGTAAACCTATTTGTAACTTACAGTCAAATAAACTATCTATCTATCTATCTATCTATCTATCTATCTATCTATCTATCTATCTATCTGTACTGAAACAAAAATCTAGTACCGTATTTATATTATATTTAAGTTTAAGTTTTTAAGTTAAATTTAAACCTGATTGTAGCAGCCACGTGCTTGTATTGAGATGTTCTTCTTCTTCTTTAAGTTCCATCTTCTATCGAAGGTTGGAAATCATCATGGCTATGCGGACTCTGTTGACTGCCGCTCTAAAAAGTTCTGCACTACTGCATTCAAACCATTCCCTTAAGTTCTTAAACCAGGATATTCTTCGTCTTCCCACATTTCGCTTTCCTCGGATTTTGCCCTGCATAATAAGTTGTAATAATGCGTATTTTTGCCCTCTCATCACATGTCCCAAGTACTCAAGTTTTCGTCTTTTAATAGTTAATATTATTTCCGCCTCATTTCCTATCCTTCTAGTTACTTCCATGTTTGACATTCTTTGAATCCATGATATTCGTAGGATTCTTCTGTAACACCAAAATTCAAAGGCGGCCAGCTTATTCAGATGAACTTGTTTTAGTGTCCAAGCTTCCAGACCATAAAGAAGAGTAGAGAACACGTAACATCGAAGCATTCTCAAGCGTAGTTCTAACCTTATATCCCGACAACAAAGAAACTTTTTAAGTTTAATAAATGATGTACGTGCTATTTCAATACGTGTCTTAATTGAGATGTTAGAAACATTTAAAGAATACCCATGTGATTTAGTTCAGCTGTGCTAGTTTCAAATTTACATCTGCTTGTTGGAAGAACTTCGATTTTGTTTAAATGCTTTGGAAAACATCCATGATCTACTTTTAATCCTAAATTGTGTTTCTACCTATTGCAATAAATTTGTAAAATTGGTTCATAGCTACTGTTAATTGTAATTTAAACAAATTAGTGCCTGTACTTTTACTAAACTGAATCAAACGTCTATCTCATTTAAATTTAATATGCTATTTAACATACGCAACGAGATCATTAAATGCTTTATTAGATTTTTAACTATTAAAATATACTGAGATATATGAGTTATACGTACTATTATCAAATGTGTCTGAATGTCAATTAATCCATACGAATTTAACATTATAATAGATAGATTATCAGAATTATCAGAAGCTGATAATTTTATAACTTACTATTGAAGGATTTTTAATATAAAAAAAAGACTATTGTTAATAATTGTGAACTAAAGATTTGTAGTGCATTTAATACTCATCACATTATATCCAATGATTTATATATACCTAATATTATAACTTAAATTATATATTCTATAAATGATTAATTAACAACAATACAACGCTTACAAGTAAATAAGTCAATGTTCCAAGTAATCAGAAAGTAATTATTTTTCGTAAATATAGAATGAAGATATAAAGCGTGTTTTATATATCCTCCGGCGATTTAAATAATATTATTATATTATCGTATTTTATGGTAAACTCACCTAATAATAAATTTTTATTCAACACTAAACTAATATACTTTAAACTAACTACGACTCAAATCGTTGACATTACTCGAGGCGATAATAACATAAAAATGATATTACACCTTCAGTTGATTTCAAAGGACAGAATGAACTTTAACAACGTGCGTTATAGTCTGAGACAGATCGAAACCAATAGGTGCTATGTTATAAAGATTGTTTAAAAAATAATCTGAAATAGTGAGCAATTCGTCGTAGTGAGTTTAGTCGTTACTCACATACAGAAGGTTAAAAGAATAAATTCGATAGTAAAACGAAATTATTATATATCAAAAACTTCTGACTATTTTTTCCAAATGTAGTGATCTCTTTAATTTTCTTTTCCTTTTTTATATCGGACTTCAAATTGAAATTCATCAAGTTTAATCCTTTGGCGAGATAACCTTGAGCAAGGGTCTTTGATTTTATTAATCCAAACGAGAGGGTTGTGTTCGGTTTCAATGATAAAATGTTGGCCATAAAGATATGGGCGGAAGTGTTTACAAGAATCTACCATGGCGAGCAATTCTTTTTCGATTGTGGAGTAATTCTGCTCTGCAGTATTTAGTGTGCGAGAGTAGTAGGCGATTGGCTGATTATTCTGGGATAACACTGAAAGAATAGCGACATTACTAGCATCAGTGGTCAATAAAAATGGTTTAGAAAAGTCGGGATATTGGAGAATTGGGGCGTTGGTTAGTAACTGTTTACATTTTTCAAAACATTCTGAAAATTCTGGATTAGTGGGTTCAATGATTGCATCTTTTCGTGTGCATGTTGTGAATGGAGAGGTGATCTTTGCAAAGTTTTTACAAAAACGTCTGTAGAAGCCAATGAGGCCTAAAAAGGATTTTATTTCTTTGACAGTCTTAGGTAGAGGGTATTTTTGGATAGATTCGATCTTACTGGGGTTCGGTTTTATACCTTCGGGAGTAACTATGTGACCTAGGAAGGCAACTTCTTTAGTCAGAAATTCAGATTTATCTAGTTGGAACTTGAGATTGTTTTTTCGAAATGTATCAAAAATTGTGGATATGTGGACCAAGTGATCTTGTAAAGATTTTGAGAAGACTATAACGTCATCCATATAAACAAAGCAGAATTTGTGTAGGAAGGGTCTTAAGATGTTGTCCATTAATCTTTCGAAAGTGGCAGGGCTGTTCTTTAGCCCAAAAGGCATTCGTAAAAATTCGAAGTGGCCGTGGGGTACTGAAACTGCTGTTTTGTGAATAGAGTTTGGGTGAACTTCTATTTGGTGGAAGCCTTGAGCGAGATCGAGGGTAGTGAAGTATGTAGTTTTTCCGAGATTGTCAAGGATTTCATCAATTTTTGGTAAAGGATACTTATCTCCGATAGTATTCTTATTTAGTTTTCTATAATCCATCACCATACGGAATTTCCGTTTTCCTGAGGCGTCAGGTTTCTTGGGAACAATCCATACGGGTGCTGAATATGGGGAAATTGAATTTCGGATTATCTTGTTGTCCAAAAGTTTGTTTACTTGTCGAGTGATCTCTTCTTGCATAGATTTTGGATGTCTGTAGCCTCTAACGTAAATGGGTGATTCGTCCTTGGTTTTTATTTCGTGTTTCACAGCAGATGTGAAAGTTAAATTCTTTGAATCATCGTAAAAAATATCTTTGTATTTTCTACAAAGTTTTATGATTTTTCTTCTTTCTTCTTCGTTTAGGTGTTCTGTTCTTATTGCTGGTTCGTTAAATTCGGTCGGAAGAGGTGTTTGTAGTGTAATGCTTTCTAAAAATCCGTCACTTACATTGTGGATTGAGTTAGGTATTTGTAAATTTGCAATTTCTGTAGCGCGAATAAAGACTTGTCCTTGTTGTATGTCAACGGGTATTTTATTGTATAAAGTATGGAAATTCGACATTGTGAGTGGTTAAGTTTAGTATTTTCGTTTTATCATTAATTACGGCTTTAAAACGTTCAAGCTCAGAGTTTCCTAAAAGAATGTCGAAGTCTTCGCTCCAATCAGCGATTCGAGCATTTATGGGTTCGTAAATATCATAGACTTGTAGTCTATGATAAGAGGTGATTTTATGTTTAGTAAACAGTTTTGGGTTGTTTTCATGGACGTCAGTGTGAAGGGTTTTTCGTAAATATGTGAAGGGTCAAAATATTTTAAAACTTTTGGTGAGACAACTGTGTGGGTGCCACCATTCTCGATTAATACTTTAATATTTGAATCTGGTAAGAAGAAGAACGGTAGTCGGGGATTAGCTTGGAGATTACTTAGATCGATATTAATGGAGGATCTTCGTCTGTTGGGTCCTCGAGAAAATCCTGAGAAGTTTCTTCAATTAATTCTTGGGGATAGTCATTGTCATTAACTTCAAAATATTCAGGGGTGTATTCGAAATTTTCGTCCGAGTTTGCATTAATATTAGAATTATGCGTACGTGTAATAGTGGACGCATCCAAATCCATGGGTTCATTTCTTGTGGCAATAGTCTATACCTCGGTCATTGGGGTAGCATGATATCTTTCAGGTGATTTCGGATTTGTCTATTGAAATTGTTATTATTTTGTGGATTATTTCTAAAAGAATTAAAATTAGAGTTAGGAGTTGCATTGGCGTTTGGCCTAGTAGCAACATTTGTGTTTTGATGGGCATTGTTTCTTGATGTTAAGTTAGAATTGGCTTAAGAAAGTTTTGTCTCGGGTTAGAGTTGAAGTTTGGTTGTCTCTGATAAGAGTTGGAGTTTGGTTGTCTCTGATAAGAGTTGAAGTTTGGTTGTTTGGGATAAAAGTTAGAGTTTGGTTGAAAAACATTTCTTGTGGGATTTGGGTTATTGTTAAAAAATGTCTGGTTTGTATTAGCAGGTTTTTGTTTTGGTAAAAATAGTTTATTATTTTGTTGCGTCTTTAAATAATTCATATATTTCTGTTGAGATTTATGATTGTCATAAACTATACATTTTTGGAGCACTTGTTCAAGCGAAGTTATTGTAAAATGCGACAAATATTCGGTATATGGTTCATTAATACCCGTGCAAAATGTTTTTAAAGCTATATTAAAATAGGGAGTCTTAAAATTAACAGTTTCGACGTCATCGTTTAGAGCTGTATGCTGTAATAAATCGTTTAAATTTCTTGTAATTCTCTGGTGGTATTGATCATAAGATTCGTGATTTTTCTGGACAGTCGTCGAAAGTTGAGTAACTAAGATATCTTCAGAGCGTCTGTCTCCGTACTTGGCTAAAAGCGCTGGCCTTACTTCAGCCCAAGCTGTTTTGTTTGAATAATTAAGAAAATCCCGCAATTCGCCTTTGATACGAGCAATAATATTAGAGTTTAAGATAAATTCTTGCGAAGCTGTAAGCTGTTGGCATACCAGGAATGTAATTAAGTTATCGACCGATTTTAAAAAGGTATATAAATTATCTCCGGTGGAAAATTCCGGCAAAGTAGCAAATAGGCTAGTAATATCGGCATTTAGAAACTGCATTTTAACTTCTATGATAATAATAGTAGGGATTTGTTAAGTAAAATCGGGATCGGAGTTAATACGGGTGTATAGAATCAATTTCAGTATTCAATGTGAGATTTTCAAGCAAAGTATTTAAATTATTAACAGAGTCTTGCGAAATATCAATGAAAGTGCTCATAAATCAAAAATAGGAATGACAAGGAAAATGTACTTACAGTAGGATGATCTGTTGGGATGTCCTGCACATAATCTTTTCTTTTCCGCTTCGGATTTCTCGTCTAACAACTTCGTCGACCAACGTAAAAAAATATCCGCAAAACACAGTAAAAGTTAATAAAAGAAAAACTTGAATAGTTTTTAACACAATCAGATCAGATCAAGACAGAAACGAATCTGTATGCTGAACAGTTATTTCTATCGTGTGTTACAGAAAGATTTAGAGAAACAAATTGAAAACCACTCATTACCGAAGAATTGCATAAATTTTTTGGGCTACTCTTACACATTTGAACATGCAAAACCAACATAATGCAAGATTATTAAAAAACTGATAGTCTTTTTAATGTAAAGTGTTTTCTCAGAAAATATCACGTGAGACCGTTTTTTTATTAATTCGTCAGTGTGTGCACTTTGCCAAAAATCCCGAGGTAGGAAAAGTTATAGAGGACAAGCTGTATAAAATTCAGCTGTACAAATAAATGTTTAATTATTTTTATCAAAAAATTAATGACATATATCAGCATGACAAAAATCTCTCCCTAGATGAATCTGTAGTTTTATGGCGTGGTCGTTTTAGAATGGATAATAAAAATAAGCGCCATACATTTGGTATAAAAGTGTATATACTTATTGAACCCAATGGATTAGTTCAAAATATGAAAGTTTATGCTGGTAAATTTGATACCATTCAAAAAAAAGTTGTCATGGAATTGATGCACAAATATCTATATGCAGGTCAATCGTTGTTTACAGACAATTTTTACAATGAGTATGGACCTTACCGAAACACTTATGAAGAACAAAACATATTGTACAGGAACTCTTCTGGGAAGAAGATAAGGAAATCCAGTAGAAGTGACTAAAGCCAAGTTAAAAAAGGCAAGTCAGTAACCAAATATAAAAACGGCGTTGTTGTTGGCAAATAGGTCGATAAGCAGTAAGTAATGTATAATATATCCACTGAGATCAGTAATGTTATGGTAGAATGTGAGAAAAAACGAAAACAAAAAAACCAAAACCTTTTTCAATCGCAGAATATAATAAAATTATGTGTGTTGTTGATCGCAAAGATCAAATGTTATCATACTATCCTATATAAAGAAAAACCATTCACTGGTACACAAAATTGGTGGTTGTACCGGCGCGGATGCGCATCCTTTTGACGTTTGCTCCCAGATAAGTCATATAATGCCTAAACCGTTTAAAAAAAAAACATTATTTTTCATATATATCAGTTTTATTTTCGGAAATGGTTGTTTACATTTGAGGAAATGTACTTAATATCTGCAGAATTATTATTATTATTTCCTGCTTTAATAATGTGGCATTTGCTATTATGTGAATTAATTAAGGTTTTGGATTAAAACTCGAAGTTTTAAATAAATTATTATTTTTACTTAAGTAAGTTAGTGCTATGGCTAAATTCCTAAAAAGTAATTAATGCAATAAAGAAACATTATTTGTAATATTTTTCTGTAATGTATTCAAAAATGGCAAAATTTTAAATGACTTATTAAAATGTCAATTTTTTACAATATACATTTTATCTTTTAACTAAATTAGCATTATGTATTTATTAAGCTTAAGAGATGTTGAATGCAGAGCTGCAGTGGGCTTTAACTGAGTTACATATTTTACAGTCGAAATTAAATACAACAGACAACGTTCAATAATTTTAATTTATTTTTTTACCCTATGCTCGGACTATCAGTAATTTGTTTACTTGTGAACTAAAATTAAATTAGACACTTATACTTACTTAATAATAATTATTAAAATAAATGGTCAAAGTGGCGTTTACCTTCGCCAAAAATACGACGAATCCAATTGCTATTAATGTTATAGTTAACTAAATTATGTCGGCTAGTTTCTGCAGCGTCAACAATTTGTTCCCATAATTAAACAAACGATTTCAGAGGTTCTCAAAAAGTCCAGTAAATTGCATTCGAGACTTGGTCACATCGGCAGACGCATCCGCGGACGACATCTACGTATGCATCATCAGATATGTACGGGGTAGGCCATACGAAGTGATCGAACCTCTGAATTTCAAAGGACGAGCTCGTCTGTAGCCACAGACGGATCCATTCCTACCAATATAACCAAGAGGATAAGTGCTATCAAAAAGATTTTTAACAGCTCTAGTTAATGTGCTGTATTTAATGTTAATAAATAAGGGTTCTCGTCACCCCCCATATGTGGCAATTATACACACCGTTTCTTGTAAAATATGTGTCATCCGCACATAACACTGTAAATGAAAATTCAGGCTCTCTGACAATTTTATCTTAACACAGCCTACAAAATGTTAATCTTTGAAGATTATCAGCTTGTTGTAAATCTTGTACTATCTGATAGTGATATGGATGTAGAAGTTGTCCCGAAATGCTCCATGAACCTCGTTTTCGACATTCCAATCATTTTAGCCACGGTTCGTATACTTACGTTTAGATTATTCTCCACAGCATATTAATTAAGGACTTCTACATTTAATCGACGGATACTTCCTGTTCTTCCGCTATTTTTTTTTGTTCGGTACAACAGAACCCGTTTTTTATAATCTTTCAAAATCATTCACAAAAGTTCAAGCATTAGAAGTTCGCCTTTCGGTATACCGATGCACATTAATTTGGACAGCTAATTTACTGTTAAACTGCTCTTGTCCATAAATAATCAACATATTATGGTACTCACGAATCGAAAATATTTTCGCGATGACTTTTCACGGTATACGTTTTGAGTTTCGTGCTGCACGTAGTTGACAGATTTATATTTGAATAACAAAATGTATTTTCGTTTTTTTGTCAAACGGTTTGTTTGTTTGTTTTTTTAACGGGATGAACCCTTTTTCCTTACAAAAATTACAATATACACATATAATTAACATATAAACTGTAGTCATATATTACAATTTTAAAAAGTATTAATAACATTAATGTCTCAATTTCTTTAAACTATTCTTGAACGAGGACACGGATAAATTAAACAATTCAACACTATCTTGCAAATTATTGGCCAGTCTCAACATCCTTGTGATTGACTCACTTGAGACTCACGCTGAGGGCGTGTTCTTCTAGAATTTACATTAAAAACAATTAATTCCAGCAGTTCCGGACAATCAAAATAACCATTAAGAATTTTATGCAAAAAACGCAATTCACACTCAGATTCTCTGTTTTCTAAAGTTTTCATATTAAGTTGATAAAGAATATAGTTATAATCACAGTTAGTTCTATTAAAACCCATTTTATACCTGCAAATTCTTAGGAATTTATTTTGAACTCGTTCCAACTGATCAATATACATATTATAATATGGATACCAAATAATATTACAATATTCCAAAATGGACCAAACTAGAGAACAATACAAAATTTTAAAGTAAATATTGAAAATTCTCGGGAGTTCCTTTGAACAAAGCCGAGCATTCTATAAGCCCGCGATGTAATATTATTAATATGCCTATCAAACATTAGTCTTTGGTCAAATGTAATTCCAAGGTCTCTAATTTGATTTACTTCTGTAATCGATAGGTACTCCCTTAAGTATGTATATTCTATATAACTGATGTTTAGTATTTCTGGAAAACGTAATTTTATAGCACTTTTTTATATTTAAATATAAGGCATTAATGTCACCCAACGAGATTAATTATTTAAGTCAGACTGAAGAGCATCCATATCAGAGGTATTTATAATTGCTTTAAAGAACTTTATGTCATCAGCAAACAATAGAAATTCACTATTATTAATTACTGATGATATATCATTCACAAACAGATTAAATAGAAGTGGGCCTAAGTGAGAACCTTGAGGTACACCCGAAGTAACATTAATCGCTTCAGAAACAAGATTACCATATTTTACTATGTGTGAACGATCTTTTCAATAACTCGTGATCCAACCCAATAAATTATCTCCAATTCCGTATCCACGAAGTTTAGCAATTAATATTTCGTGATTTACCTTGTCACATGCTTTGGCAAAATCAGCATATATGGAGTCAACTTGGTTTCCCGATTCCATAGAATCAACAATGAAGTTTGAATACAAAATAAGATTTGTACAAGTAGATTTCTTTTGATAGAAACCATGTTGTTGACCGAGAATTAAATTTTTACAATCGTAGGTTAACATATGGTTAACAAAAAAATCAAGCAACTTTGGTAGTTCAGACTGCAAACAAACAGCCCTGTAATTTTCAACATTATAATTTTGACCAGATTTAAAAATGGGTTTTAAAAAACTCACTTTCCAAAAATCAGGAAATGTAGAAGAAGTTAATGACTTATTGAATAATAACTGAATAGGTTTAGCAAGAGTGAATACACATTTTTTAATAAAATACATTGGTATGCCACCTGGACCCGCTGTCAGTTTCCACGGATTATTCTGTATCTTATCAATAATATCCTTAACATTAATTAAATAATTATTAGCATTAACATAATTTTCGTACTTAAAATTAGGAATCTGATTTATTTTTTCTTTATTATAGACAGTCGAAAAGAACCCAGCAAATAAATTCACAATATCTGAACCATTTTCACTACTTTCATTACCATAAGTCATACTCGATGGTAGAACATGAGATTTGCGTTTATTATTAATATATTTCCAGAAAGTACTAGAATTATGAAAAATGTTAGCCTCAATTTCATTCACATGACGCCTTTGTAAATACTTGCTAAGCTCTTTACATTGTTCCCTGAGATCGGAAAAAAGACAATAGTTCTCATCACCACCAGTCATTTTAAATCTTTTATGTGCTTTTTTCTTCTCATAAAATAAATGTTTTAACTCTGATGTAAACCATTTGGGATATGTATATATTTTAAATTTTTTTAATGGTATAAACAATTCGATTAAATAAAATAAAATATCATAAAAATCTTTAACTACGTCATTAATGCTTTTGTTAAGAAATAATAAATTCCAGTCAACTTCTGCTAAATAATAATTTAAAGCAACATAATCACCATTTTTAAAGTCAAAATATTATTCTTCATAATTAAGGACAGATTCTTTTATATCAACAATTACGTCAAAATTGACTGGTGTATGATGAAATCCCTCCTCAAATAACGGATCCAGAGGTACAGAAACAGATATATCACTAGAAAAAATTAAATCAAGAAAAACATTTCTCCGGTTGGATATCGTATTGACCTGGTATAAGTCACAAATATTAATGATATTATAATCCGACAAGCGAGAGCTGGCGGGTGAGCTGCGCGAAAATAGAAAAGGAATTATTCTAAGAGAGATAGGAGAGGTACTGAATCGCGATTATAGGTATATAGTATAGATACTTAAACGATTATACACGATGTGAACTCCTAGCCGACTGCAATAGAAATGAGCAATCCCTTCCACTTTTCAATTTGTTCTACATGCAACCCGCCAGCTCTCGCTTGTCGGGTTATACATATATCGTTAGCTGGTGAGTTTTGGTTAGCCTGTACCGTGGTACCATAAATACTGTTAACCCAAACAACATCAGGTAAATTATAATCCCCACAAATTATTAATTTACAATCTGGAATCTTATTATATATATATATATATATATATTATATATATATATATATATATATATATATATATATATATATATATATTTATATATATATATATATTCAATACTATCACAGTGTTCTATATATACATGCCTATCAGATGCAGGAAGTAAATAAACACCACCAAATAAGACAGTTTGACTTTGACACTTAACTAAACATTTGCTCAACACTATTTTGAGGAACAAAAACTTCACACACTTCCAAATGTTTGGCCACAGCTACTAATACTCCCCCACCACGTTGTTTGCACTAGTATTATAATTTCTATCACTTCTAAAAATGTTGAGGTCTTCTAACCCCAATTCTGCATCATGGAATTCAAAATTTAACCAAGTTTCGACTAAAACAATCACATTGTAATCGGCGCATGACACTTTCTGGCTTAAATCCTTAAGCTTTGTTCTTAAACCACCCACATTTTGAAAATAAACATTTAGTACAGTTCTACCATTATGATCATTAACGCTACTTTTTGATTGCTATCTTTGATAATTTATCTTCTCTTTGTTTTTATTAATTTGTCGGAGAAAGCTAGGACAGTTTGTATCAAATACGTGATGACCTGTATCAACACCATCTATTTTCATTACATCCTTCGCATAATTACAATTAGAAAAAGAATAATTAGTACTGTTGCATTGATTTTTTTATGCTTACCTGCACATAAAGGACATGTATCTTGTTTGGCTTGACATTTGTCAATAAAATGTTCGAATTTCCAACAACGAAATTACACTTACATTATCGATCGCATTACACTTACAAATTCAAAAAATTTGTAACTGTTCCACCCGATATGAACTCTATCTTTTTTTGAAATTAAATATTGAAATTCTCTAGAGGACAATTCAACAATTACATTCACAGAATCGTTTCTACTTTTTTCTGATTTAAATTTATGTATAATTTTAGCTTCTGAAATTAAATCTTTAGGTAAATTTTGGGATTTAAATTTATTTATAAAATCGTTAGAGTCTACATCGTCTGAGGATACATTAATTATTTTAATTTTGGGATTAACTAATTTTCCAATTTTAATATCATATTCATCACCAAGTTGCTGTTCCACAGTAGTTTTAAGATTTTCCAAGGATTGTTTATCTTGACAGTGAATCATCAGTTTGCCTTGGGTGCCTTGTTTTACTTCTGTTAAAGCGACATTAATATTATTTGGATCCAGTTTTTGCGAAAGAACGCTTTTTGTTACAGAACTATTTTGATTCAAGTTTTTTGGTTTTATTATTAATGGTTCAATTTTATTATTTTTCACTACATCTGACCATGAATTATAATTATGTTTATTGGTAGGTATTGAATTCGATAATTCCAACAAATTAATTAACTTACTAGTTTTTTTCCAATAATTATTCGTGTTTATTATCAAATAAATCATTTCTGCCACTGGTAAAAACTTGAACTCTGGGCAAACAATTGTTACAAAACCACATAAAATTGGCAGCATCCTGTTTAAACTTAAGAAATTGATCTTTAACTTTAGCACAGTTCGAGTGATAATATTTACAGCAGAAATCGCACGTTATAGGCTTAGTATTCACTATAAAATTATCAGAGCACACAACACACGACCGACCTCCACTAGCCATGACTACCAACTTCGGTTGAATGTAGAAAAACTATATAAGTCGAATAAGATTCTTTTGCTCTACATGGTGCCTTCTACCTATACCTTTAAGGAACGTACTATTTTTGGCGACACCCTGTATATATGTATGAATATTTATTATTAATAACATATATTATGTTAAATATATCATACATTATTTAGCATTACGTAATACACAATATTAATTATTACACAATTAGCAATATTAAATTCAAAAAACAATAAGGCACCTGGACCAGATGAGATCCCGTCAGAAATACTCAAATTACTAGATGAAAGGGGAATTTCAGCACTACACAAAATATTTAATTTAATTTATGAAACTGGCTGCTATCCTCAACAGTGGTTACGCTCTACCTTTATTCCCCTGCCCAAGAAAGTCAATGCAAAAAGATGTGAGGATCACAGACTCATTAGCCTGATGAGTCACACTTTAAAGATATTCTTAAAAATACTACATCAAAGATTATACAAAAAATGTGAATGGGACATCAGTGATTCCCAGTTCGGGTTTAGGCAAGGTTTAGGAACACGAGAAGCAATAGTAGCAACACAGGTACTGGTCCAAAATTGTTACGATCAGAGGAAGGATGTGTTCCTATGCTTTTTAGATTATCAAAAAGCGTTTGATCGTGTCCAACACCATAAGTTAATGCAGATTTTCAAGAAAGTTGATATAGACCAAAAAGACATAAGATGCATTGAAAACTTGTACTGGCATCAAACGGCACAGCTAAAAATAGACAATTCTATATCCAAGCCCATACATATAAGAAGAGGCGTTCGACAGGGATGTGTGCTTTCCCCTCGTTTATTTAACATTTATTCGGAAGCCATATTTCAAGATTCTTTGGAGGATGCATAGATTGGAATCAAGGTGAATGGAGTATTGATCAACAACATACGATATGCTGATGATGGTGTCTTAATTTGTGACAACATAGTCGATCTTCAACAACTTGTCACTATAATCGGAGAATACAGTGAGCGAATGGGACTAGAGATTAATACCAAAAAGACCAAATTCATGATCATCTCCAGAAACTTGGATGCACTTGAAAACTCCACCATAACACTGAATAGTAAATCCATAGAAAGAGTGAGTAAATTTAAATACCTGGGATCGTGGCCTTTTGAAGACTGGGTATCGGACAGGGAAGTAAAATGTCGCATTGAGCAAGCTCGACAAGCTTTTGTAAAATTCAAGAAGGTACTGACTTGTTCTGAGTTCGATCTTCAACTGAGACTAAGGTTTACTAAGTGCTACGTATGGTCAGTGCTGCTATATGGCGTAGAGGGCTGGACACTCAAAACGAGGGATATAAACAGATTGGAAGCTTTCGAAATGTGGCTTTATCGCCGTATCCTAAAAATACCATGGACAGCGAAAATCACAAATATAGATGTCCTTAAAAGAATAAACCAAGAACGCCAACTTTTCGAAACCATCAAGAAAAGGAAAACGGCGTATCTAGGTCACATTATGCGAAATGAAAAATACCAGTTCCTCCAACTTATAATCGAGGGTAAAATTGAAGGCAAGAGAGGAATGGGACGCAAGAAAATGTCCTGGCTCCGAAACATAAGGCAATGGACAGGGATTAACGACATACAATCTCTGATACATATTGCAAGAAATAGAGAATTAATGGAAAATGTGATCGCTAACATCCATTAGTGGATTTGCATCTGAAGAAGAAGAATACACAGTTATAGGCAGGTATTTTAAAATGCGAGTGTGTCAGGATCATACTTTAATCATCCGCCATGGTGCATTCAAAAGACAACTTAATTTATTAAATTGTGATACATACTGGAAAGATTTTTAATGTTAGTCCTATTATTGATCTTTCGATTGATTACTGATCCATATTTTGTTGTAGTTTTGTTCGTTTTCCAAAATTTGTACAGTTCAAGTGTTATAAGATAATCACATATGGAAACAACAGTATTACGTAAATCCATGAAATAATTTAATTATTGCAGAAACAAACAACTTAAAAAAATCTTTAAAGGCGTCAATTTTAATCTTTTAATTGCCTTACATTAGTAATGGACTATTTTTTGAATATTTATTTATATAGTTATGCTACAAAGTTAACCAAAACTGTTGGTTTACTAATAATTAACTTCTAATAAATATTTAGTAAAATACATTTAAATTATAAGAAATGGTACAATAAATTGATCTTTACCAATAGTACAATGAAAAAGATGGCATTAAATTCTTTCCTAATGTTTTCGTTAACTTCTGTAGTTCTTTGCGCAATTTCGTTCTGATGGGCTCCTCCACTTCTTTTACATTATTAGGTCGACTTTAATACATTTTACTCTTCAATTATCCCGATAAAAAGTCTAACAGATGTTTATCTGGATATCTTGGTTGCTATTCGACAGAATAATTTTACGGGAGGAGAACTACATTATATCTGATGTTTGTTTGGAAAATAATAAGTAATTAATAATTGTAGTAGAAACTATTGTCGATATTCAAAAATAGTATTATGTGTAGGTGTAGGTTACTGTAGTAATATGGAAGTATAATAAGGGTTTACCGATAATAAAAGAATGTACTTAGGATATTTTACTTCTAAATTATAAAACATACAAAATATTTACAAGTATACTAAGTCCGCATAAATTGGTTATCTAAATAAAAAAACTTGTCAATATTTATTTATTTATCTTATTTAGTTATAACACGCGATTTGAAAATTACGCTTCAGCATTATCGTTAGGTTAGGTTAGGTAATGCTTTATCATTATCGTTAGAATGCTCGGATTCTTCGTTTGAATGAGGCAGATTCTTATAAAAATCATGGCAATACGATGGCAAGTATACTATACCATAAGATTACTATATTTTTTTGTTAATATAGGAACCAATTGTATATTCATTTGTGGTACAGCTTCTGGCAAAATTATACCTCCTTTTTTATTTCGTCTTAAGTCAACCATTTAAAAAGTATGGCTGTTGAATGAAATTTTACATTGAAGATATCCCAAATTTTATTTGGTAACTTTTAAGATCACTGATTTTGAAATGACTCTCTGTCAGTATTTATTTTCCAATTAATAAATGGACCTGTTGAAAAATATAAGCATTCAAAATTTTTAAAATCGTTGAGTTACACAGTACACAATATACAGCATTGTTATATCCATTGTATAAACTGTAATTCAAAGTCTATAATTTTCGCTTATAAAAATTTACACAATTGGTCAAAAATGGCATTGGAAGGCCCTTTTGTAGATCACCGGTTAGTACTTTGTGCTTGATATTTGCTTTTGCTTCGGTGATATTAAGAGATATAAATTTATATCTGCATTCTGCTTCTTTCTTTAGTAAGTATCTTTCTTATTTTAATTTATCATTTAAATTTATAGGGATAGTAGTGACCTTCTTTTTGGACTTTTTAAATCTGTTTGCTTTGGTTTCATCCCACATTACACAATATGTATCACTATTATATCCATTGTATAAATTTTAATTCAAAGTCTATAATTTTCGCTTATAAAAATTTACACAATTGGTCAAAAATGGCATTGGAAGGCACTTTTGTAGATCACCGGTCAGTACTTTGTGCTTGATATTTGGTTTTGCTTCGGTCATATTAACAGATTTAAATTTATATCTGCATTCTGCTTCTTTCTTAAGTAAGTATCTTTCTCATTTTAATTTATCATTTAAATATATCGCGATAGTAGTGACCTTTTTTATGGACCTTTCCCGATTGTAGTGACACTCGTATTTCGAAAAAGATACTACAAGAAATATGTGATACTATAGAATCAAGAATTGTTTATGTGGTCTTATTACTTGGCTCGTGAGTGCCTCTAAGATCTTGTTGAACCATGCCTCCATGCCTCCAAGAACATGGTTTTACATACTACAGTTCTAATACCCTTAATTTCAAAAGAGTAAACTAAAGTATTTATTCTTAATTTAGATTCATCTCCTAAGTCCAACCTATGTTGTTCTGTAGGTTTCGTTTGAAAACAAGAGAGTATAAATAATTTGATATGATGGTCTGCTGTATCATTACAATATTTTTGGAAAATATCTTTCCTCTGAGCTTCAGGTAATTTTGAACTACATTTCATGCGGCAAGATATTCCGCATGACACTAATAAGGTTTTGCAAGGAACATTCTTACCCTTCTTAATAACATTGTCTTTTCCACTAGCATAGTTGCTTTTTCTCTCATTTGCTTTCCAGTGAAGAACATCTCGTTTCCTTTTCTTTCCTGGCAGCTTTATGTTTGTTTTATTGACAATTTTTCTCTTGGTCACTAGAGAATTGGGGTTTATAGTTTCTTTTACTGTATTAGCTACGGAGCCTGGTACAATCTGTTGTTTAATAAAAATCTACAACCTAACACAGATTGTAAGTATAAGACCCTAGTCCCCAACATTAAAGTTACTTTCAGATTAACTGAATATAATAATTTTTTAATATAATTAATACATATAATCAATAATTAAAACATAATTTTTTAAAAATTGTCAGGTTTATAGTTTATTGTTATAGAATTATATTTATAATGATACTGACAAAAATATTTAGCATAAATCTGTGAGTTGTATAGTATCCGCTACAATAAAAAATGATTGGCAACTTATTGGCAAAATTATAAAAATAAAAAAAGCATGTTACCTTCGGTATTATTTCAATTTGTTTTTAAATGTTCCTAATAATGTAGCTTTCTATTTTATATAAGATTTAAATTTCTTTAGTCTACAAATTTACTGTTCTATTTAGACTTTATTTTTTGGTATGTCACTTGCACGATATCCGTCTGGAATCTATGGAATTTAATAATACCTAGTACCTAAGCTGTCGTTACGCAACGAAGGTTGAAGCTTATGAAATATTTTGAATTGGAAAAGTATTTGGACAACAATCTTTAATATATAAATATTAAATGATAATATATTTAATTTACTCACATAAAATAAATTTATCAATATTTTATATGTGTACAGGGTGTTAAATGTAGTAGACTAAAATATCTGGATTAGAAATTTATATAAGTATTTCTCTCTTATCCCGTAAGTTCCAACGATTTTTTTTTATTTTTACTTTATAGGAAAGAGTATTGGATGGCGGTCTACAGTTACAATTATTGTGAAGTATCTGTTACTATAATATAAAGATGATACAGCAGTTTGAAGAATTCTCAAAAAACATAGGGGAAGGAAACATAGGAATATCGGCAGTTATAGACTGTTTGCTATAGCTTTTATGAATTTGAAACTTATAATATGTACATTTAGTTCATACAGCTAACCAATTACAGCTTTAAAAATATTATAAAATAATTAAAAAATATTTAAAAAAAACATATTTTTAAAACTCAAAAAATTCGGATAATATCGACAATGAAGATGGGTAATATCGATCAAGGATGAGAATTATTGATCACAGATGGACAACTTCAATGATTAAGATTACTTAGGTTTAAGTAAAAATACATATTTCTTTAGCTACATTTACAGTTTGAGCAAATATAAAGAGTAGCAGTATCCGCTTCCGTGCAGTCAGCAGGAGTTTCGGGGGGTAGTGATGCGTCTCAAACAGTCTCTCCTACTCAAATGTCAACCTCACCTTCACGTTGGTGAACCCAATGCATCCTTCCTATCATGACCTATGGATGTCAAACCTGGACCCTAACTAATGCAAACATGGCGTCGGTTTGTTGCACATTGCATGTGCAACGAAATTTATTAACTGGTATTTGTTAAGTACGAACCTGCTCGCGCACATCGTAGTTTAAACCCTACTAAATTGTGCGCCTGCATCACGATCTATCCCGATCGAACCGAACGCGCTCCATCGACCAAGGGTGGCTTACGCCGAGATGACCAGAGAATGACGACATCCACGCTTGGATGAAGATATTTTAAAATTATATTTAAGTTATTATCATACAATTAGTTTGTTATTTATAGTGTTTGTTTAATAAATCTTTCAGCACACGCTCTAACAGTATTCGCTAATTCTTTAGAGAATACCTTTTCTAATGATTTTCTTCAGAATAGTAAACATAATGTCATGTACTGTTAACCCAAAATCAACAAGTGAATGGACATAATATCAATCAATGTTCTATTTTACTATAAAATCCAAAAAAAAAAACGTATTTTTGATTAACAATTAACAACAATAATTTGTTTCCATTAAGTACTGTCATCGTCATCACTGTTTTGAATTGCTGGCGCAGAATGACTTGTCTTAAGGGACTTGTGGAACCCATTACATTTGACAGGGATTAAACTAAATAATGACAATATTGTTTTTCTTGAGGGGTTTAATTGGCAGTGATCTATGATATGTCAGCTCTAATGTTGCAGCCGAATATCTTTTTGTTTTATTTTAATATCCATCCATCAATTTAAAAGGCTCGCTGACGTCCAAAGTGTATTTAAAGAGGATTTTGCCAAAAGACTAAGCATATCTCAGCCATTTAATTTATAACCAATTTATTTTTTCGCCTTTAACATGAGAGGTTTTTTTATTAGTTGATTTTTCAGTTTTTTATAAGTTGGCACCATAATTGAGGTATTAGTGAATTTCTTTGCTCTTTCACTAGAACGGTCAGCGTTACATTCAATATGAGTATGTCCAGGCATAAAAAACTTTCAATACACTTTATTGCAAAAAAATTGGCAATTCATTTTAAAAATTTTAAGAATTTAGGGGCCTTTAAAACTTACAAAACGCCTACTGAAACATCGCTAGATTGACATATCAACTATTGCCATACCACTACAGATATTTGACTTGAACATACCACAATAAGATAGTTTCAGAACCTTTTATACAACCTGGATTTTACAAAAAAAAAATAACCCTTTAATGCTCTCTGGTAGCTATATATACCACAATGTATATATACCAAAAGCCACAAGCTATATAAAACGATCCTTATAGGCGCAGTCGATATGGGCCTAAATGCTTGAATAAGCTACCAGCGTGCCTTTCTGCAAAAGTCTATGTAAAAAATCGTTTAATTTTATTTTTGTTTTGTGCATATGTGTCATTTGGAATAAAAGAGTTGGACAAAAATTGAAGGTAAGTGTTAAGTCTACTTTTTTTTTATTACGTTTAATAGGCAGATAATTCTTTAATAGCACTGAAATAGTTATTTCAGGAATAAATATGTCTTATGATAATTCAGACCCCAAAATTCATTGTTTTTATTTATCCCTGAGTATAAACAATTGTTATTTCTGAGTTTTAAAACTTATGACAGTTTTTGCATTGTTGTTTGCCATAAGCGATAGGAAAATATTTTTAATCATTTTGAGGATTGTACCCAATAAAAGGTTATTTTTTCACATACTCAACCAAAAAATGTCGAGATCGTAGTTTACCCACAATACTAAAATGTTTACGGATACATTAAAGCAAAGTTTAGTATTTATTTGCAAGACAAGGTTATACAAGACTTTAAATTTTTATTAGGCCTATTTGTCATTACAATTTTTCCAGAACATTATTTATGTTTTGTTAGATGTCTCAAAACCGACGGCTTACAGAAGCTGAATTCCAGTATTTAGTGGATCATCTAAGTGATGAAGGGTGTTGTCTTTCCGAATTTGATGGCGATAAGGATGCGGACGACAATTTCCTCGACACAACGGAACTCCGTCACAATCCTTCACTACTAATAGTTGAGCCGCCGAAAAGATGGAATGGTCACGTGAATGGCATGCACTTTTAAATATTCCTCTCCCTATGTTATCACTTTTCCCACGTTTACACCGCTCAACAAAAACGGACTAACACTCTTGCTATAATATATTTACAACATTTTTTACAGGTTATTAAACGTAACACACAATTAATAGAATCGTTAATAAACCTAACTCAGACAATAATTAATACAAATTAATATACGTACGCGTGAACTCTACAAACAAACAAAAATTTACTAGCTAGCGGAAGTAAAATACAAATTAATAATGACGGTGTAAACATTCTCTCAGAAGATCTAGTTTTGACCGCCTGTCGAGGCTTGCATTCAGCAGTCATGCGACCTTGGATTCCATGTTTTAAGCGGCCAGGGTATAGTATCGGCAGCCAGCCGACATGTTCTAGTTCTTCAGTACAGCACTTGAAAAGGGTGCGTCAATATACTGTTACAAGAAACACCTATAATTCTAGCGGAAGCAAAGATTTTAATGATTTAGATCAAGATCCAGATTAAGATCCATGACTTTGATCTAGATGATGAATTTGGTTTCAAACACAAGTTGGCAAGGTTATTTCCTAAAAACATTTTTTTAATAAAGAAGACGAGGATAAACAACTGATAACATTACCGCAAGCAACAAATTCCTTACCTCCTACCGATAAAGACCAGAAACAGGAACAAGCTCCGTCAAAATAATCTTTTGTGTGGTGCAAGAAAAACGTCCCCAATCTCCTTTTCAAATCATTTGATTTTACTGAGTCTTCAAGCGTTAATGTTGACAATAATTCGACTAAACTAATCGAATTCTTCAGAGTTTCCTTTAGTGAGAGTGTCTGTCAAACAATTTTAAAAAAACCCGAACCTCTACGCTACCCAGAAGAATTCGCAAATTTTTATGGATATGGAACAACTCGACGTTTTTTTTTTGGGAATACTTATAGTTATGGGGTTCTACAGTCTTCCAACAATAAGGTCATACTGGTCCAGCAATAAAAACTTCTGTGTTGAACATGTGACTAAAGAATTTACATTAAAAACGTTCTTGAAAGTCTTGAGATTTTTGCATCTAAACAATAATGAAAGTATGTCCCAACCGAAAACTAAAGGTTTTTCCGCCTTTTAAAATGCTTTTACGCCTTATAGAGATCTATCTATTGACGAAACCTTATGTGCTTTCAGAGGGCGTACATCACTAAAACAGTACATGCCTATGAAACCCATAAAAAGACGCTTTAAAATTTGCGAATTGGCGTGTGCTAAAAGGGGATACCTTCTGAATTTTTAAATATATCAAGGAAAAGTCACTGTCGGTTACTTCTGGGGAAATATCTGTGTATAAGTGGAAAGATAGAGGCGTAAAATGTGTTCGTGTTGTCAGCAATCTATATAATTCTCAAAAAAAAACTCAGGTATTGAGAACAAACAAAATAGAGATCCAGTACCATATCCTCAGGCAATAGTAAAGCACAGCAATAGTAAACAGCTATATTTCATATAAGCAGACTCTGAAAAAAAAATAACAAATGCTAAGCCTATGACTGCATTACAGTTCCGCAGTAAACTAGCAGATAATTTAATTAACACTTTTACTTTTACCTTCCCAGAGAGAGTCGGGCCAAGTTACGGCTCCGGCTACACCTGTAAATACGTGCTCAACACAAGAAAAGAATATCAAAATCAATTTATTAGATGAACACTCAATAAAAGACCTATATAAGCAAAGATTGGACCAAAAGCTAGAAGAGTTTCGGTATGAATCATTAGAACAAACATACGAACACATAAAAACTTGCATGAAGACAGCAGCCCTAGAAGCTCTTGGAGAAGTGGAGCAAAAATACACTAACCAAACCACGAAATTAACCGAAGACACACTAACATGCATAAAAGAGAAAAAAGAACTCGATATAAAATACCTGAACACAAAAAACTATCAGGATTTGGAACTATACAGGAAAAAAAAATAAAGAAGTGAAAAGAAAAGTGGCAAATAAAAAAAATTAAAGATGGGAAAAACATGCACAGAGATAGAACAGCACATAGGACGAACGAGAAATTCAGAGTCATGGTGCATCTTTAAGTCGCTTCAAAGAAATAAGACAGAAAAAATCAAGATCGGTCAAATAAAAGAAAACGATTGGCAAGAATACTATAGAAAAAACTATGAAAACTCTAAAGAACAAAAATAGCAGAAGGTCCCGGCGGAATACCAAATGAATTGATAAAAAATGGATAGGAAAAGTTACTCCGTATGATACACAAAATGTTTGAGAGAGCACTGAATGGAGAAGACTTACCGGCAGAATGGACCCAAGCATATATGACATCCATATACAAGAAAGGAAATAAAAAAAACTGCGAAAACTATCGGGAAATCAGCATTATATCGTCTATAGGCACACTGTATGGAAAGACCATAAAGGAAAAATTAGAAATATATATACAAGATAAAATCGGAGAAGACCTGGCAGGTTTCACAGCGGGGAAAGCATACTTAAATCACATTTACACGGTTGAACAAACTGATAGGAAAAAGAATGGCCAAAAATAGATCCGTCCATCTGGCTTTTGTTGATCTTAAGAAGTCATATGACTCAATACCTAGAACCAAGCTATGGGAAGCAATGGAAGACATCGAAGTTCCACGAAGATTAATAAACGCGGTAAAAGCACTCTACAAGAATAACGAGATAGCTATCAAAACGTGCAATAGAATATGCAGTCCATTTAAAACGACAAAGGGACTACTACAGGGTTGCTTCACATCCCCCACCCTGTTCAAAATATTCCTGGAAAAAACCCTGAAACCATGGAAAAAAAGTGCGAAGGAATGGGTATATCAGTAAGGAACGAATATCTATATACGCTAAGTTTTGCTGACGCCCAAATAGTGATCGCACAAGACGAGGATGACCTAAGTTTTATGATGAGAAAACTGGAGCAGAAATATACAAAGAATGGGATGGAAATAAACCTAAAGAAAACTGAATACCTAACAACGAAGAATACAGAAATAAAACAGCTGGAAATATACGAAGGTAAACAAATCAAAGGAACAGACAAGTATAAGTATTTAGGTTTCATAATATCAAACAAAAGAACAACGAAGGAAGATATAAAAAATAGACTAGGACAAACAAGAGACTACATATGAAAATTAAAACGGGTACTATGGGATAAGAACATCAGCATGAATACAAAGAAAAAATATATAATACCATGACAAGAAGTATCTTCACTTATGGCTGTGAAAATTGGACAATAAATAAGAAAACCAAAAACAAAATAAGAGCAACAGATATGGAATTCCTAAGGAGAAGCTGCAGAGTAACAAGAAGAGATAGAATAAATAACATGGAGATTAAAAGGAGAATGGGAATGAACTCCGATATAATAGACTACATCGAACAGAAGAGGTTAACCTGGTACGAACATGTCAGAAGAGCAGACCAAAATCGGTGTATAAATAGAATAACAGAATGAAGCCCGATAGAAAGAAGAAAGAGAGGCCAAAGATCTTTCAGAGATGAAGTGGACGAAGTAATGAAAAGAAGAAACCTACAGGAAGGGGACTGGCTAAACAAAAAAATTGGAGAAAACGGTTGAGTGAAGGAATACAGTGAAAACTGTTGAAATCCTTGTATATATACTTAAAAAAAAAGTCTGGACCTCCATCAAACTCAACTTTGACTGCTGGTTCACACTTTTCCACCAAAGGAACTTATAGGCGCTGTGCCCTTTGTGCTTCATCTAAAAAGATACAAATGCTAATCAATTTTATTTGTAAAGTTTGTAACGTTGCTCTAAGCAAAGACTTCTTTGCAACCTACCATAATAGATAGAAAGTTCTTAGATAATAAATTTAAAATATCTTTGTATTTAGTTTTTTTTTATATTCTCAAAATAAATTATTTGTTTATAAATGTTTGTAATTTTTTTTACCGGTCGCTATATATACCATTGCTCAGAAGTATTGGTTGTTTGTCAAAATGCACACTGATATCTACCACCCTTTTCATCCCTTCTGACAAAGAAACTTTTTTTTAAAACATTTTTTGTCTTGTTAATGACGCATAATGAATTACTTTTACTGTTCAAAAGTATATTTTTACAAAAAAAAAAAGTTCTGCGCGTTAAAGGGTTAAAGTATGTATACCATTATAAATTTTCAGAAATAAAAAGTTAAACCCAAAATAAAAAAAAAACATTAAAGTGTAAAACATTTACGTATCATAAAAATATCGCATAAAATATAAAATTAATAAAATATCACAGTCGATGAAGTATTTATTGCTAACAATAACGAAATTTTTAAAAAGAAATGAAACTACTTATAATATTACTTTTAACTTACCTTAAGAAAAAATATTCATTTGCAAAAATGTATTTAGATAGACTCAACCTTTTGTACCAGGTAGTCGAAAATTATTTATGGTTATAAACTTTTATCACATAAATTACGTGCGTTGATTTGTGCGATCTGATGATTAATAATAATAGTTCGACTTAACCTATTTTTGTAAAATGCTAAACAATTTTTTCTTCAGGGTCTCACAAATACGGGTTTTTGACAGTGTTTTCGAATCTGCTCTTATAGAGTTGTCCTTTACTTTTATTAATATAAGATAAGGTAATAATATCATATAAAAAATTTGTTTTACATATTTTAATTTCGACAGCTATATCGGAGATGTGTGTTTGTGATGTTGAGTTTTAATGACTGAATATTTTATGTTAATTTTGCATGGCATTCCTAAGGAATATGGTAATAAAGACAATGTTATGAAAGATTCATAACAAATAAATTTACAAGCTTATACCATTTATACAACAGTATAATCATTTTATAGTAAAAATAAATCAAAACTAATAATCATAATGTAACGTTCCAACGAACATTCATTGGACGTCAATCTATGACGTGCCAACAAATATTCATTGGGTGCCAATTTGTAACCCTTCGAGGCTCAATTTGTAACATCCCAACGTTGAGCTGCTGTTGTCAACCTGTAACCGCAAACCTTAGTTTGCTGCTACAACCTGACTAACATCACTGACAACGTTGGAGTGACAAATCGTTTCCCGTTGGGACCAATTTTTACCGTCATAACCCCTAATGCATCAATTACAAAATTGCTACATTAGACGTTATACGAAACACTCCCTGGCTAGCTCACTCAGGACGTGAATATGGCCTACTCTGGAGCAACATACACAAACAAGTAAAAAGAAGAAACAATACACAGTTAAATTAACACATGTTTATTGAAATATAAAAAAAAACAGAAAAATAAATGTTAAATATCGTATTGAATTTAAATAAAAATTATTCGACTTCTTGCTACAGTGTTACATTAGGTATATGAAAGAACAATTTTTGTCACCAAATCCTAAGTTTTATCCTAGTCTTTTCTGTTCTGGTTGTTAGCAAGCCATGTTGGTAGTTTTGGATTTCCTTGTCTCGGAGTCAACTCTCCTATTGAAATAATGGTTCCATTCTCAGGCCGGTTGGTCTTCTGGATGGTAATAGAATTTGACCCGCACCTGAGAAATGTATCCCGGAGGTTGACTAAAATTAAGAAAAACACACCTTGCTTTAGAAAATGGTGAAACCAAAATGAGAGACCTTGCTTGGGGGATGAATAAGGTGACCAATCAAATTTAACAAAATTTTATCATTATTCACCCAAGCAAGTCGAGAAACAATTCTTATTTATGCACTTATCATAGGCAAATAAGTAAAAGTAAGGATATAACTTTAATACAAATGGTAATTACTTTTTTAAAACTGAAATATTCTAATATTAATAAAAAAAACAAGATATATTTATTGAAAAGCTAGATAATTTAGAAACATTGCTATATAGAAATGATAGTTTGTCAAAAGTTAATTATTATTAAAATCAAAAGATATTATGGATTTAAAATTCATATTTAAAACTATAAAAATATTCGTAAAACTTTTACAGACTATATTAAAGAAACTATATATTTCTTATCGCTAGTTTTTTATATTAAATAAAAAACGTAAAAAATCCACAAAATATGTACCTACTTACATGTCATACCATGATCATAAATAATGAGCTTAGAACTTTTAAAGTTAAAATTATAAAAAGATTTTTATACAACAGGTGGAATTAGGAAATCGATAAAATATATTATACACTTACCTCCAAATCTGGAGACGACACAACAATTGGTTATTCTATTCTTAGAGAAGTCATGAAGAAAATCGACATTTTTAGAAAATAGAAGTCTTTATATCGACTTTTGTATCGAATGGGAAGGAGAAATGTCGAAAGAATAAAAATGGGACCTCTCGTTCCAAAGTAACGGAAATAGAGATGAAAATAAAATTCACTCTTTAGAAACTTGAGTAAAAGATAAAAATGATGATTATTAAGAAAATAGGAAAGGTAGATACTAAAATATATATATAAAGAAGATAGATTTGGACGCCAACTGGTTTTTATACCAAATACCAGTAAAAATGAAAAGAGAATAATGAATTAATTAAGTAACGACATAATTCTGATACAATCTATATCCTAGAAAATATATAGAAAAATAAGAGATACAATGGAGGATATAGAAGAATATGAATTATGACAGAAGATACGGAAATTGGAGAATAGAATTAACGAAATATATTAACATAAGAAAGAAAGCAGGCAATGTAGCAGTTATAACGCTACAATAATTATATAATTGGTTCGTTGGATCTTTGCGTCGCCATTTAATCTAGATCAGCGATTCCCTAACTGTGGTACGCGTACCACCAGTGGTACGCGACGATTATTAAGGTGGTACGCAAGCAGCCATAGGACATACACAGTAAAATTTACTGAGTTAATAACCCTAGCTGAATAAAAGCCTATTTTGCTGGCCAGCGCATCTTTCGGCGACCGCGACGCGAGTCAAACAGTGACAAAGCTATCGAGCGTCCGCACGCACGTGCAACTAGCTAGCATTCGTTAAATTACCTATCTAATTTGTTTTAAGTCAAGTTTAATATATTTGAATTAACATGGATAAGTGGCTTAGTAGTGTACAAAGACCTTGTGCTCAAAATAATGTACCACCAAGTTCATCTCAAGAATTAAATTGTGCAGTGATTCAAGATGATGTTAAAAATTCTTTACCATCGAGTTGCACTTCGGAGCCAGATTGTGCGGTAATTCAAAAAGATAAAATACCTACTAAAATTCGAAAAATTACTAGAAAATATATCCCAGAACACATAAATATTGGATTTGCGGAGACGGATGTAAATAATGAGCAACGCCCTCAGTGTGTCATCTGCTTTGAAATTTTATCAAATCAAAGTATGAAACCCTCATTACTGAATCGTCATTTTAACACAAAACATTCTACATTAGTAAACAAACCGAAGGATTTTTTCACTCGAAAATTAACAGAAATGAAAAGCACTAAGAAAGTCATGTCTTCATTTACTGGTATTACTGAAAAATCAGTAGAGGCATCATTCTTAGTTAGCCTAAGAATTGCAAAGTCAGGAAAAGCTCACACAATTGGCGAAGAGTTGTGACGTCCTCTCGTAGGAGTCACTATCCGGGTAGCTTTTGGACAGTCAGAGACAGAGTTCAAAATAAAAATAAAACTTTATTGTCTTCCTTAAATTAAATTGACAAAAATATTATGTATATATTTACAATTTAGTCTTCTCAGTACCTGGCCTATTTATTCAAATTAAGTTTGACCTTGTCGTATGAAACTAGTCTTATCGGCAAGCGAGTGTGTTTTTTGAAATTTTACGTGAACGTTGTAATAACAGCGGACGATAGGTACAAAGAAAAGAAAGGAACTCAACACGTCCCTTAAGTGATTCGGGTTAATAGGACACTCCTCGACAGTCTCAACACGACTGCTTCGGAGTACGGGTAATGGAGAGCTCAACACGCTCTCCGGTTGGCGGTATGGAACGGAAACAACTTGTGAACTCAACACGTCCACAAGCCGGGGTAGGGAAGAAGAGAACCTTCAGTCAACACCTGACGATTCTGCCTCTATGATCTTTCTTCACTGTTGCGTTGGTTTTTTCTTTGGTTTGGTGTGCTTCTTTTGTTGGGGTTTATGAGGAAATAATGCGGTTTATATAGCAAAGTTTTGCCCTTTCTACTGTCGATACACTCCTACTTCATGGGTTGGTTCGCGCGCACGCTGGTTTAACGGTGATGGCTTGGACTCATCGTTACAGAGTTGTTGTTACCTGCAGCAAAAGATATGGTTACCTGTATGTTGGGTGAGGCGTCAGCTAAAAAGCTAGAACTGATATCACTGTCCAATAATACCGTTCAACGTAGGATCGACAGTATGGCATCAAATGTTAAAAATAAAGTCATCATTCATGTAAAAAGTAGCGATTTCTTTTCGATATAATTTGATGAGAGTATAGATGTAACGAACTAAGCTCAACTTATGGTTTACGTGCGGTATATACATGAAAAGAAAACAATTAAGGAAGATTATTTATTCTGTGAGCCGTTATCAACACGAACTACAGTGGATGAAATTTTCAACAAACTGGATGAATTCTTTGGTGAAAATGGACTTGACTGGATGAATTGCGTTGGCTTCTGCTCTGATGGCGCTCGAGCTATGACAGGTAGATTCGGAGGTGTAGCCACAAAAGTAAAATCTGTTACTAAGAATTGTACTTTTATGCACTGCAGTATACACAGACAAGCGTTAGCAGTAAAACGAATGCCCGAACAATTTAAAAATGTTCTCCAAGATGCAATTAAGTTGGTAAATTTTATTAAATCTCGGGCACTTAACTCTCGTTTATTTTCAAACTTGTGTTCCAAAATGGGCAGTAACCATATTCTTTTGAGTTACATACAGAGGTTAGATGACTTTCGCGAGGCAAAATGCTGAACAGATTATTCCAGTTACGTTCTGAGGTGCAGCTGTTCCTGATGGGGACTGATTTTGAATTACGCAATCGACTGACAGACGAACACTGGCGTATATCATTGGCTTACTTATCAGACATTTTCAATCGCATCAACGACTTAAATCTAAGTTTGCAAGGTAGATCTACAAGTAGATTTTCAGTAAATGACAAAATAAAAGCATTTATCAAAAAATTTCAAAAGATTGAAAAGAGCGTGTCGAATGAGAAACTAGCATCTTTTCCTAATTTAGAAAATTTTATAACTGACAATGAACTTACAGTGAGTGAAATTGTGATCAATAACATCAAAAATCACAGCGAAATGATCGTTGAAATATTTGAAGAATATTTTAAAGAAGATTATTCGGAGTTCAATTGGATAAGAAACCCATTCGTTTCGGATTTGGATAGTGTTCGTGAAAATTTGAGTGTAAATGAAAAGAAATCTCTGATAGAGTTATCTTGCGATGGAGCTTTGCAAATGGAATTCAACAAAGAAGAGCTGTGTGAATTTTGGCTAAAAGTTAAAAATGAATATCCATCGCTGTCCAGAAAAGCATTACTGTTTCTAATTCCCTTTACAACCACATATCTCTGTGAGAGCGGATTTTCTGCTATGTTGATAATAAAAAATAAATATCGTAACAAGCTTAACATAAACACTAATTTGCGCCTGAAATTAAGTACTACTGAGCCAGATATTTTCTCTCTTGTCTCGAACATGCAGCATCATTTTTCGCACTGAGTATATTGTATTTTTTCCTATAATTAATAAATAATAATTATGTCATAAACAGTTGTTGCAATTTTTATTACTTTACCAGTTTCAAGGTTTTTCAAAGATTATCACAGTTCGGTGGTACGCTACTAATTTATAATTTCGTGTGTGGTACGCGAGATTAAAAGATTGGAAACCACTGATCTAGATGAATTAAATTAAACCGTTTAAGTGTTACGTGGCTGTGGAAGACGTAAGAAATAGTAAACGTTTTTTTTTTAGTATAATTCATTGAGTTTTAAAAACTTTGAATAGATTCCCGAAGGTGATTTTCAAATGATTAGAAACATAAATTTCATTGCAAAACGATATATATATATATATATATATATATATATATATATATATATATATATACCGGGTGGTGAATCGTCAAACGGGCCATAGGAAACTCAATGGGAAATTTTAAATTGTTGAATTGCTGCTTCCCTAATTATTTTAGATCAAAAGTCATGAAAAACTATTTGTAGAGGACTAAATTCTGAATTAAAACAAATGTTAAAACCGTTCTACGAATCAAATGTACTTCAAAATGTTGCAAAAATATAATAGATTTTTCAGACCACCCCTAATAGTTAGGCCACACGTAATACAAGAATGTATTAAAAAGTGTGTGTTCTATCCATTTATCATATCGATGTCAGATGTTTGACAATTTGAATTGTCAATTTTTTTTATTTTATGATTAAATTATAAACAATGAATTTTACTAAATACTACTACTACTGAACAATATTATTTTGTGAACAATAAATTATATTGTTTACAAATCGATCAATATAATGAAATGTACTCAGTTGACGAAAAATCGCATAATGTTGTATTCAGGCAATAGCGCGAACCTTTTTCTGTCACTACCGGATCTTTATTTAACGTAAGATATTCTAATACACTAAAATTTAATTCCATGTTAAGTTAAGTTGTACAACAATTCAATGAATTCCAATATACTGTTACTGTGATCTTTATTCCTAATAATAATATATGATAATTTCTAAACATAAAACTATAACAAATGTTATAATAAAACATGAATAAAACATTTTTATTAATGCTCTTTTCTCCTTAACTGAGTACATTTTTTAATCAACTTAATTTTTCTTTTAAATAATAAATCACAAAATTTTGGCCATTTAAATCATAGATAAATATAATATAGTTGATTTAAATATTGTCAAATATAGAAACGTCAATATGACAAAACGCAACACGTAATACACATTCTTTTCACGGCGTCTGGCCTGACTTTTAGGGGTGGCCTGAAAAATGTATTATATTTTAGCAAAATTTTGGAATACGTTTAAGTCGTAGAACAATTTTAACAATTGTTTTCGATACATATTTGAGTCCTCTACAAATAGTTTCCCATGACTTTTGGTGTAAAATAATTAGGGAAGCAGGAATTCAACAATTTAGAATTTTTCTCATTGAGTTTCCTATGGCCCGTTTGACGATTCACCACCCTGTGTATATATATATATATATATATATATATATATATATATATATATATAGATATATATATATATATATATTATATATATATATATATATATATATATAGATATATATATATATATATATATATATATATATATATATATATATATAGCAAAGTTATATTTAAAGTTCCTCTTATTTATTAATACAGATTGAAGGGTTATAAGCCACGGTTATAACGGAACGGAATATGGATTCAATAGATCGTCGAGAGAAGCTTCGATCTATTTCAAAATTTAATCAGGGTTTTTTGATATTAAATTTTATTTTTACCCAGTGTTAACTAGGGTTATTAAACCTCAAAGTTTGTTTATTACTGGTTAGTAGATAAATACGCTTTGGTACACCAAACGGAATATTAATTAAATTCTGACGATCTTAGTTTATACTTGGTAGGTAATCAGATACAAAGACGTAGATTATAGACGCAATAAATATTACAAACCCCAAGGAAGGAAAAACACTGGATGACTGAAGAAACTGACTTTTAATGAAGAAAAATTAAAAACAATGCTTTAAATCCGACATAAACTGAAAACATGATAGCAAATGTATCAAGTAGAAGGTACAAAAATAATCATATTTTAGAGATATGCAAACAACTACAAGAACACTTAACTTACTTAACTAAAGAGTTCAAACCACAAACGCAGATAATTAAAGATAACTTGATCGAAATGACGAAAAAGAACCACATATTTTAAAATTGGAAATAGAAACCGCAATAAAAAAATTTAAAACTGGAAAATCTCAAGAAGACGGAATTACGACAGAAGCACTTAATGAAACGGAAGACAAAGAAACTGAATTAAATTACTTCATTTTCAATTTCTAAAGCAATATCGCGATAAAACCAGTGCAACTGTTGACACGACTAACTTCAGCACAGTTACAAAAAAAATTAAAGATAAATTTGCTGGCAAATTTAAACAATTCAAAACCAACAAAACTGCTTTAGCATTCATAGTAAATCCGCTCAACACAAATAGTAACGAAATTCACGTTGAGCCATTTGGATATCATACTGGATCTTTAGAAATTCAATTGATCGATTTAAAAAGTTAAGCTTTGTGGAGTGGAAAATTTACCGAATTGAAAAGCAAGTTGGAAGAGTTGGAAGTCCAGAAATGTATGTACGTAGCGCAAAAAAAAGTAGACAGCTTTGAAAGAAATGCCGTGAATTGAGGGACTTATATTAGACGCATGGAATAGTCTTCCAGATTGCTACAGTGAGGTGAAGAAGTAGGCATTTATACAACTAACTATCTTCGGATCGACATATTCTTGCGAGTTAGCGTTCTCTTGCATGAATATAATTAAAAGTAAACTAAGAAGCCAACTAACAAATGAAAATTTAGAGTTGTGTTTAAAACTCAAAACAAGTTATGAGCCAGATTTATCCAAACTTTCTAAAACCATGCAAAGTCAACACTCACATTGTGATTATTTACTCAACTGTTTGTTATTGAAGTGGAAGTTAGTGTTATAAATGAATATTTAGTTGTTTTAATTTTTTATTTCAATACATGAAATATATGAAAATATATATATTAGGGTGGGTCAAAAAAATATTTTTTTTTATTTGTCAGTTCTAATAGTGATAAAATTTGGAAACTATTGGATATCATTATCTGCCTCCGGAGCGACGTTCAATATTCATAAAAATGGGAAAAACAGTGTACTAATAAAAAAGTAAGAGAAAAAAATGTTTGTACTATCCGTCAGTTCTAATAGTGATAAAACGATGGTACCTGTTGTTTTATAATCTTCTATAAAATTTGGAAACAACTGGATATCATTATCTGCCTCCGGAGCGACGTTCAATATTCAAAAAATTGGGAAAAACAGTGTACTAATAAAAAAGTGAGAGAAAAAAATGTTGTATATCCATCGTCGTCTTGAAAGTAAGACAGCATTTGCTTTGTGTTCGGTCGTCAATGCAGTCAGTGAGTTAGTGTAGCTGCTGCTTATCAGAGGAGTCGTTTTTTTATGTATATCTGTTTTCGTTTTCGCTGAAATGGAACGTACTTGAAAAGCGTTAGTAAGTCCGTTGTTTGGTGCAATCGGTGAGATGAAAGACAATATGCTTTCTACTTATGAAGACGTGATGAAATTTTACTACTGGACAAGACATCAACTGAAATCGAAAAAAGGTACTAAAAAAGAGCCAGTTTTTTGTGAAATAGCAGACATTGTGACTATAAAAATTTGAGAAAGATGGGCAAAAACAAATATTCCAATTGTTTCAAATACAAGAGTAACACAAATATTAAAAACGTATAACTTAAAGTGCCAGAACATACTTAAATCACATCCTAATGTTCCAGCGAAAAAGTTAGAAGATTTTCGTCACAACAGCAAAGTTCTATTTGATATTTCGTGCTGTAAATGCAAGGAACTCAATAATTGTACCTGTTCTAGAGACACAAAAGTACCATTAAAAGAGTTGAACTTTTTAATCGATCAACGTACTACACGAAATATGATTATTGGAAACTTGGATATCGTTGCTACAAAACAAATGCAAAAAACTGTGAAAAGAAAAGCGACAAATGAAAAAGCCTTGTCTAAAGAGAAAAAAAGCATATATGAGCCTGGAACTTCCTACCAGTCTACACTCGATGTTTCAACGTCATCTTCAGATGAATCTGTGTGTTCTGATTTTAAACCCACTTCTGTAAATATTGCGACACCATTAAAATTATTTAAGAAAAAAACTGCAAAAACTATTCATTATTTTACATTATCCAAAACTTGTGACCGATATGGGGTGTCTGATAGGGTAGCGGCAGCCATTGCTTCAGCAGTTTTGCATGACACCAAATCTAATGTGCCAGTGATTGATAAGAGCAAGTTACGAAGGGAAAGAAAGAAAACTAGAAAAAATCTTATATCGCAGGAGAAAATTTCACAAGTACATGCGCTATACTTCGATGGACGAAAAGATAAAACGTATGTAATCAGAAAACAAGGAGGCAAAAACTACCTAGACGTTATTCAAGAGGAGCATATTTCGCTTATAAAAGAACCAGATTCCGAGTTCTTGGGTTATATTGTTCCATCTTCTGGTACGTCCAAAGCAATAGAAAATTCGTTAGCTAATTATTTTCGAATGGAGGGAATGTCTCTTGACGATTTAATAGCTGTTGGTTGTGATGGAACAAACGTTAACACTGGAAAAAATGGTGGCATTGTACGTTTACTTGAAACGCGGTTAAATAAACCCCTACAGTGGATAATTTGTTTGTTGCATATGAACGAGTTGCCACTTCGACATTTGTTTCAATTTATTGACGGCACTACAGCGGGACCACAGACTTTTTCAGGTACAATAGGGAAGGCTTTAGAAACTTGTGCAAAAAATCCTATTGTTGAATTTCAAAAAATTAGTGGTAATTTACCCTCAGTAACAGTGAAAGATTTAAGTACTGATCGATTATATCTACATAGAATTGTGTCTGCGGCTTATGACTGGAGAATTTCCGGAACACTTGGCCAATAAATCACCAGGAAAAATGTCCCATGCAAGATGGTTGACTCGTGCTAATCGCATTCTTCGTCTATATGCTTCGACAAAGGTTCCTTTAAAAGACCTAGTTATTTTAGCCACTTATATTGTGAAAGTTTATGCTCCAACTTGGTTTCGTATTAAGACTCATCCCACATGTAAAGATGGAGCACGACACTTATGGGCCTTAATTTCAATGTCAAGATACCTCTCACCTGAACTGAAAGCCATAATTGATCCTGTGATACAAAGAAATAGTTATTTCGCGCATCCGGAAAATTTATTATTGGCAATGTTAACTGATCATAAAAAGCATATTAGGGAACTAGCTGCACGTCGTATTTTGAAGACTCGTAAAGTAAAACTTAACATAATCAGGTTATTCGAAGTTCCAACTATAAACTTTGATGCACAATGTTATTATAATCTAATTGACTGGCAACAAGAAATACCTGAACCCCCACTACTAAGAAAAGTATCTGATGAAAGTCTTAATTGCTTCATTGCAAAAGCAGGGGAAAGTGAATTGTCGTTTTTACGTCTACCTTGCCACACTCAAGCAGTAGAGAGAGTTGTGAAGACTGTAACAGAAGCATCCACTACGTTGTGTACAAAATCGGAACGAGAAGGCTTAATTAAGGCGAAGTTGGAGTCTCGCAGAGTAATGCCGCAGTTTGATAGCAAAAAGGATTTTGCTACTACTTAGTTATAGTATCACTTTGAATATCTGTCTTTTTTTGTATTAATACACACATTTTTTTGAAATTTTGGTTTTAATTGTTTACTCCGTTTTTGTTAATATTATGAAATTTTAATGTCAAACCGGAGGCAGAAGATAATCGAACAACTAAAAACTTTTAAAGATGAGTTTTAGATACAACACCGTGCCATTTTAACACTATTAGAAGTTGATAACTTTCACATATTTTTTTACGCGTTTACGATAAATGAATGATTTTCCACATAATTCTGATATTTCAAGGTCAATCCGGAGGCAGAAGATAATTTTCAATTAAAATAAATTTTTCACTGTCAAATTAGCATTACATTTAGCACTCTTTGATAAGTATTACAAAACAATATTGCACACATTTTTTTTCCCATATACAAGTGACCCACCCTAATATATATGTGAAAAACACTATATACCTACATATGAATAAATAAATTAATTTTTTTATCAAAGAACTTTATTTATACGAGTACTATTGATAAAAAAATTTTTGGCTCTTTAAAGACTTTAAAATTTTGTAAATTTTAATTTTTGGCTCTTCGGACTTCAAAGGTTGCCGACCCCTGGTTTGGGGTAAACATAAACTTTTTTTATGGATGTACGACAACATAAAAATTTAATATTGGAAAAACAACAAAAAACATTATAGACTACGAAAAACCGTGTTTTAAAACAATCTCCCAAATACCAACAATTTGTATTATATTTTTATAAAATTTAGCATGAGGATAGAAGAGGAGTTAATTTTTTTTTAAAAGGACAAAAATTGTATTGCCAAACAAGAATTTATTGTAAAAACAATTATTTTGCTAATATATATTCCTTAAAACGATTTCTTGCTTAAAAATATACAGTATAAATAATAATATTAATGAAATATTCAGTATTCATTAACCTATTTCAAAACATCATTACGTGTACGTAAAGTGAATTCGTATGCGGGTTTTCCAGCTTCAATTACCCAAATTGATCCTGTTTTTGAATTTTCTAGGAGCTTTATTACTTCTGTGGAAACATGTTCGGGCCTAAAAAATTAAAAATGCAAATAAGTTTATTGTACCCTTCAAAATGTTTGAAAAATGTTTAATATTAATTTTGTGAGGGTGCTGAATTTGCCCTTCGTCGGGTGGCGGAAATCAGAACGCCTCCCACATATGATTATAGTCTAAAATCCCTTTGCAGGATTACTACATTCATAACGTAGTTAATCAATCTCACATTTTTACATACATTTAAAATTAGGAGAATACATTGGTACACAAGCCTACAATGTTTTTGGTGCCAAACTGTTTAGAGCTGATTTTGGGTAAATTTTTGGTGCTAATTCCGAATATGGCTTTCGTTTTGCCCTATAAGCTCTAGTTTTTAAGATAACGTAGGTCTTGCCAGGTTTTATGCATTAAAGTATGAATATGCTGATATGGATATACTAAATTGAAATAAAAATCATACAATTAGAAAATACGTATATTTTAATCTATTTAACTACAATAAAGCCCTTTATACAATGAAACAGATATACAATTAGTTTTGAGTTAAACTAACTAAATAGAAAAAAAAACTTTACTTGACGTAACGAAAGCTTCGCTTGCGTGATTTCATGGATTTCATAGATTTAAACAGTCTGTCTTCAAACTCCAGCAAAAATCTGCCATCATATGAGTATCCCATCTTCCTTGATAGCGGTCCTCCATTTTTATGTCTTGGTAAAATCTCTTACTTTGCTCCTCACTTGTGTCACTTGTTTTTAGGGAAACGGTCCAGGTGACTGTGAAGATAGTGGACTTTGATGCTCATATTACATCCAAGTGATTGAAAGTTATTTAGCAAATTGTTTACCAGCTCATCATAGTTTTCACTTTTGTGATTTTCCAGACAATTTTTGATATTGTCCACAAATGAAAGCCAAGCTTTTTTCTCTACCTGATTCATTGACCCCACAAAAGCCTGATCCTTTGTAAGAAGTCTAATCTGTGGTCCATCAACGATTCCAGCTTTAAGTTTTTCCATACTTTTCGGATGCAGCTTCATTCTTATTTAGGCAAAGCATGGTCCATAAGAATCAAGTGCCTTAACGAATTGCTTCATTAGGCCTAGCTTAATATGGAGGGGTGGTAAGTTTATTTTTCTGGTTCGACTAAAGACTGGGCAATAATGTTCTTTTGTCCAAATATTAAGTTTTTTCTCTTAGGCCACTCTTTTTTATCCCAGTGGTTTTTTTCAGTACCTACTATCCCACGGGCACAAGAAGGAAGGATATTTTGTGTAGCTGCTTTGCTGCCCAAAAGAAAATCTACACAAATTTACATTTTATATTCTATAAAACTAAAGCTATTGTAGCATATTCTTCTTTATTCACGGTTGAATAAGCAATTGGTATTGGCCCAAACTTGTTTCCATTGTAAAGCGGAACACATTTTAAACTGCGCTTGGAGCTATCAATAAACAAACACCATTCATTTACATCCAAGTGTGGAATAATATATAAATCTTATACATCGTAGTATGAAATATAAAATCGCATAATACAGTGAGAACAACAAATAATGAGGAGTAAGTTCAATTAACAATGTATATTCCTTGGAATATTTCAATGTATAATTCTTCAATATCTCAAATATTAAAACTAGGTACTAATTTTGTAATGTGCTATATCCATAAAACTAGAGCTGATACAAAAAAACGGAATCCATATTTCAATTTATTGGTCCTAATATAGTAAAAATCAGCTTAAAGATTCAATGCATCAAAACAAAAATTTTTTTGTAGGCCTGTGTAATAGTTTGCCAGTCAAAAAGTTGCTGCAAGTAGTTTTAATTCAATTAAAATTAATTACTTTAAAAAAATTGTTATGTTTATTTATCTACTATTAAAAATACGCTGCTGATAACGTATATGAATGTTGTTTTTTATATCAAATTAAAGATCTTTTTTTTTTTCTTATATGTATTAACGATATAAGGTTGCCTTACAAAGATAACGACATTGTTTTGTTGACCATAGAAATTAAGATTTTTTGCAACCCAGCTTTGGAGTATATTTATTATAATCCTCTAAAACTATTTTTTGGGTTATTTTTTAGCCTTAATAGGGCAATCCAACACATAACCTCAAACCGAACTGTCAAAAGGTCTGGAGGGCAAACAATGGATTGAATAACATTGTGATTTACAGTAATAGACAAATATTTAATTGTAGTTATCCAAATATAATTAGTAGATGACCTAATAATTAATAAAAAGCAATTTTCTTTAATACAATTCTAATTCACATTGATTACATGAAAATATTTATAATTTAATGAGGTAAGTTGAAAAGTTCATAATAGTATAGTTAAGTCCTTTAACAACCACAATTATTGTCAATATATCCAATGATTGATAATGATAAGAATGTACTTTTATATATTAGCATATTCGGCATATCGCTAATATTTCTTCTCAGTTATAGATTTAGCTTCATTTAAACATTTTAGTGTTAACATAAAATGAGCTGCTGAAATTAAAATAACATATTTTTATCAATAAAATTTTAACATTTTTGAACTAAGTGCGACTCAAAATATTTTTTACAATTTAGTAAAGACATTTACACCTTTTTAATTGATAAGAAACCTAACTGTTTATTAATTTGATGAATTTCAATAACTTGAAATTATGATGTAGCAAGCAGATATCTAGAGAAATTTAAACTAATCAACAACATAGATCCATATACTATTTCAGAAATTGAATTAAGTTACAATCCAAATGATTTTCCCCCAACAAGTAGCATAGATGTAGTGAGCTATTTAGTGTTGAGCACCAGTTTTTACACACAACGTCAAATAAAGCTTACAAAAGCCTGCAAGCATACAAATACTTTGAAGCAGGTTTTGTGAGTAATTGTGGGTCAAAAGTTGTAAATGACAAGTGACATTAGGGAAAGTGAGTATAGCATTTGAGGAGCAAATGTTTTTTGCTAGTTGTTACAATATGTTAACTTGTTCTTTTATTGTTACAGATTAAACATTCACAAAAAATGAACGAGCTACCATTACAAGCATGGGTTAGGTGTAACCAAGATGGAAGTGTAGAAACAGAACATTGTACATGAATGGCAGGTGCAGAAGTGTATAGCAATGTTGGTGTGATATTGTATGCACTACAATATATAGCTGCATCAAAAGATAATATATCATGTACAGATGTGAGGTCCCTCTGAAATGTGCCCAAAACTGCAAAGGTTGAATGTAAACCAATTAGATGTATTGATTTTGGCAAAATATTTTCTGGATCATGAATTCCCTCAGAAGTGCTTTGCATGAGTGATGACCATATTGTAGTTTTTGACTGACATCGAAAAAGCTGGAAGTTCATCCGTTTTAAGCAAAGTGACAGAACCATTTGCTGAACGAATGGCTGAGTCATTAAGAAGAATGTGGATATCACCAATTAACCCATTTTCTTTGTTATATAATTTTATACACATACATTCAGTTAATTAAAGTTGTTGATAACTTGGTTATAAGTTCGGATGAAAGTGAATGTATAACCATTGAAAAGAGTACATGAGACCAAAGTAAATCAGAACAATTGTTTCATCAATGAAGAGGAAGAATAACAGTATCGAATTTTAAAGCAGCTGCCAATTCACGCATTGAAAAACCGTCATTACCCTAATTTACACTATATGTTATCCAGCACAACGTTTGTTCAAAACCAGTGCAACAGAGTAGGGGAAAAATTATAAAAAAATGCAATATAACCTTTCCGAAAATATTCATATAGGTAGTACCCATGAAAATCTAGTCATAAACATGCTGGATTTTTCATTAAGCCTGAATTTACACAACTTGGTGCAACTCCTAATGCAGTGGTTTTTTGCAAATATTGCAGTAAGGGTGCTTAGAAGTGAAATGTTCTTATTTATTATAAGATATGTCAATAGCAGAGTTCATAAACTTACCTTTATTATGTCTTATTAGAAATCCTGATGGAGAAATTCAATTAAATAGACAACATAAATATCACTATCAAATTCAAATGGCTCTCTCCAAGTTTACTATTGTCATTTTGTAATATGGTCTCCAACTGAATTATATCATGAAAAAATTATGTGTAACGAAGAATTTTGAAAATTTTACATGGAAAAGCAAGTTTTTCTCATAAAAACTTATAATTCCCGAGTTACTTTGCAATATTTTAGCAAACTTAACATGGTGTACATGTAAAGGCATTGATGATGGCCAACCAATGATAAAATGAAAACTGCAGTATTTCTTGGTTTCACTTTAAATGTGTGAATCTCTTAGAAGTACCCACTTACGAGGTACTTTATGGTTTTGTGAAGCTTGTTTTCCTTAGATATGGAATCTTTAATTTTTACTGTTCAAATAATTTTTTTGTTTGTAAATATTAAATTAATAATTTTTAAAATAAATAATTAAATTATCAATAAAACGTAAATATATAAAATTTGTTTCTCAATTTATTTTTTTAATGTTGACGTTATCTTTATTTTGTGGCATTTTGTATTCGAACATAATGTGGTATATAGTTGTGAATAAAACAAAGTCAAAATAAATGTTTTTTTTATTACAAATGTATCAAAATTATATGTTATAGAAATTGATTATCATATGTTAAGCAATAATAACAATATAATAATGGTGCAACTGTTTCCATTCGGTGAGTGTCTTTTAAAAATGTTTCAAATTTTAGAGCAAAATGCTTCTTTATTCATCAATTACAAATTCCAAAATAATAAAAGTACAATTTATTATGATACTTTGAAAATGAGAGAGAAGAATATGCTTTACGCTAAGTTTAAAAGAATAAGGAAAAAACAAGAATCAAATTATATTAACAGAACTGAATGTACGTACAAGTTGAGAGTATAACTAATAATGGCAAACTAAAAGCATATATTAAAGAAAGGAATAATTGTAGGACATATATTTATAGGTGCGAAACACAGGAATACTATTTGGTCTAGTAAATATTGTTCTTCGCCTACCATTTATTAATGTCATCGGAATAATTTACTGAGTTATTCTAAATTTATTTCGGATCATTCCATGAATTTTCTTTCAACATGAATTCTTAGATGTTCGATCGATTTGGTTTCTTCCAAGTTAACTAGATGCATTTGGGTTTTTTCTTCCTAAATTCAGGAATTTTTACTGACGCATGAAATAATTTTACAAATTATTTGTTTAGGAAGCTTCTGTTAGCCATAATCACATTCCCTGGCAGCAAATTGTTCACAAAATCAGATTGAATTTAATTTAAAGACTTTGTAAACAAACCTTTTAAGCTAATTTTTTGAGTTTCACAACAGAAGTTTTTTTGAAAAAGTCCTAAGCTTAAACATTTTGGTCGGTTTTCCAATCACTGAACTGATAATTTAACTCACAATTTATATAATTAATCGAACTTTAACACTATTAACTTTCAATACGACTTAATAGTATGTTTGTCCTCCAGGCACCATATTGGATTTAATTTGACAGCTCGTTGGACTGCCCCATACCAATACAAATAAATAAGTAAGTAAGTAAGCAATATGCTTTATTGTCACATTTTGTACAAATTTTATGGATAAAGCTTATAACAATAAGACAAGAAAGAAGAAAAACAAAATCAGAATAAGAATCGTATGTATTTTTAAATAAAAAAAAAAGCAATAAAATTCTTCCAAACTTAAACATAAAAAATACTACCTAATTACGAACCTACAAACTTTGTAAAATGTATCCAACAAAAAATAAGAATTAGCAAAGCAGATTAATGAATTTAGATCTCAATTATTCCACTACCTTGTGGTAAACAGTAACCAAATCTGTCATACAGATTTCTCCTTATATTTTGGAGTAGACCTGGTGTAATGCTTGCAGAGAAATGAAGTATTTTTGCCCTTAATTCGACTAGGTTTATGGCCCTTTTAAACTGATGCCTATAAATGTTTTCTTTGAGAAAACCCCAAAAAAAGAAATCGTTAGGTGCTAAGTCACAGGATTCAGCGGGCCATTTAATTGTACCACGTGCACTCTAGAGTTTTGAGCCGAATACCCATTCTGTTGGAAATAAACCTCCTGAAGATTGACGGGAAGGCGTCGAACTGCCGGAATGATCTCATTCTGTAAAAGTTGTAAATATTTGGGCTCGTTTAGGTTTTTTAGGATGAATTAAAAGAAGCAACGCTACTCATTTGAAGTGTCGGTTCTGTGAGTTTTTAAAGCATGCGTCCTTAGATAGTATAATAATATACATATTGTCACTTGCCAAACCAGTTTCGTTGAGTGTTAACTTTATTTTACTTTATCTTTGATACCCTGCATTTTTAAGAGCTGGCAACTCTAATTTGTGACCGTTTTGTCTACAACAACCTACAACAATCATCATATTAATTGAAAAATTGACTTTAAGTTGATAGAAAAAAACAGACATACTCGTATACTCATGAACACACTATTTTATTTAAGAAATAAATCAACAAAATAAAATTTTTGTTCAAAAACTAATTACTGTTAGTTAAGTAAATTAAAAATCACGGCGGAGAAGGATACCTTCGGTACGACGAAAATGGCGGAAGTGGCGACCCCAGATTTAAGGACTAGTATAAAGTCAATTTTGACCGAACGATCCCCGATATAAGTAATTCCACTCACCTTGCCAACGGTCTCTAGATAGAGGGCGGGTGAGCATACGTGAGACAGGGCACTCTTTTGCCGTTAGGATGGGAAACTGTCTCTAAAAGGCGGATGAACAAAGGATAACAACGGTATAAGAATACGAAGGGCAATGGGAAACTGAAGTATTAAAGGTCCTCAAGGATATTCCAAAATGACAAGGATGGAAAAGACATTGCAAGCAACAGCCCCTAGTTCGTGGCAGGCCTAAGTGGCCAAATGGTGCTTAGAATCTAAGCGAAGAAAAACAATGCTAATAACCATTCAAAAGTGAGAAAAACCCCCAAAGCTAAAACTGGGTACTTGGAACGTTAAAAGTATTTACACCGCCGGTAAACTAGACAACATAATACAAGAAATGGAACGATGCAACCTAGACATCATAGGAATGCGAAATCAGATCGCACATTGAAATCAAAAGTGGCATTATACAAAATTCGGTGGTTTTTAGTTACAGCGACATCTAAAATCTACGATCAAAACTACGTCTGTTGCAAAGATCTCCGTTGTAATAGCTCGCTCGGTTTTTGTAGCGTCGCTATGTCACTTCTTACTTTGTTGTCGCGAGCATGGGTCGTGACCGATAAACCGACACTAAACCAGTAAAGGTCCAGCCGCCGCAACGACTCTTAGCTGAGGTGAGTGAAAAAGTGACATATTTTGTATAATGTCGTTTTTTTAATTACTTGATAGTAAAAATACAACAAATTATGATTTCGTTATTGGCATATTTTGTAAAGTGCCGATATTTTACTCAACTATTCCAGATAACTGTGTTTATATAGAATAAATAAGGGGCATATTGTGCTTAGTGTCATTTTTGTGGCTTAAATGTCATATTTTTAATTTCTTGCCATATTAAATAGACGTCATTTTAAGTAAAGTGTCATTGTTTTATTTAAAAATGTATATTTAATTAGAGAATTAGGATATTAAACACCGACATTTTGTTTTTATCACGTTTATTCGTTATTATTTTATAAAAGCTAAAACTTTGTAAAAGGCTAATTTCATTATTTTATAAGTTTATCACTTTAGATTTCTATGTATTTACTACCAATGACTTTAATTTTTGAATATAACCTAAAAAGTACTATTGTTAAGTACAAGACTATCATGAATCATCAGAACGAGGAAAAAGATATTACAACTGGCAATTGGGAATGACAGTAATACCCAAAATACTGTGCCTACTTCCACCAGGAACTTCGAACAGCCTGATGTTCCACTTACAGAAATAACATCTTCTGCTTTAAATATTATGAATAATTTACATGAAATTGGAGACAGCTCTAACCTTTTACCTGCTGAAATCAGTGATGATGGCGACTTTTCTCCCGCCTCAGATGATGATAGGACGTACTTACCCCAAAAAAGAAACGCCGCCGATCTACTTCGACTTCATCATCCTCCAGTTCATCCTCATCTTCATCCAGCTCTTCTTCTTTCTCTAGTTCCTCGACTTCTTCATCAAGTACGTCGTCTGATTTGCCTACAACCTCTAAAGCTAATCAAGGTACTCATGATACCGAAACTTCTGCAAGCAATGTTAATCTTTCAAAAACTGATGAAGCCAAAGTAATTAATTGCAGGATAAATAACGACCTAAATACCAGTTACTGAAGTTGACTAAAATGACGAAAATCTTACAAATGACCAAACTGCTCATAATTATGTCGGCAATGATGTCGAAGAAAATTTTGAAAATGATGTCTCTGCACGCTGCTGAATGACGATTTTTTGGAACGGGATTTTGACAATAATTATCGAGTTGATAATGTAGCTCCTACAGCTTCAAATTCTCAGTTAGATGACCAAAGTACTCAAGCTCACGATGACAATATTGCCGCCCATTCAGCATCTGATGGCAATGATAAACCAAATAAGGAGAAGAAAAGAAGCCGAGGTATGCCAGTATTGCGAAGAATTTAAGAAATGCCGGTCAAGAATATGTTTCAACTTCCAAAACAAAAAAGGTTTTTCCGGCAAAAATTCTAAAACAAACTTGTGGAAATAGCTGTCGGCTGAAATGCTCAGATAAAATATTTGGAGTGTCAAGGCAAAAACTGTTTGATGCTTACTGTGCTATGGCTTCCTTAGACCGACAAAGAGAATACATAGCTCGTAGTATTCAAAATATTATCCCGAAATATCAATACAAGAAAATGAATTCAAATAGGAAGGCAAAAAATGCTTTTTATTTTGAAATAAATAGTACCAAACCAGAGTATGCAAGACATTCTACAAAAATACACTAGATATAACTGACAGGTGTATCAGAACTGTACTGGAAAAAAAGATTCTTTTACTGGTATTCTAGAAGGTGAAAAGAGAGGAAGACATGAAAATCACAGAAAGTTGTCTATCGATTTGGTAGGAGTAAAAACACACATAAACAGCATCCTCGAATCGAGAGCCATTACTTGCGTCAGCAAACCTCGAAGGAATTCAGTAATGGATCTTTACTCAGACTACAAAGACAATTGCATAGAGCAAGGACTACCCTATGTTATGGTACATTCGTATCGAAAAATTTCAACGAAGAATTTAATATTAGTTTGTTCGTACCTAAAAAGGACCAATGTGAACAATGCACGATATATAAGCTGGCTGAAGATCCCAGAAAGGAAGCTTTGAAGGAAGATTATGACCGCCATTTAGCAGAAAAACAAAAAAGTCGCGAAGAAAAAGCTAGTGACAAAGAGAAAGTGACAGATTGTTTTATCGTTGCATGCTATGACTTACAAGCGGTAATGACGGTTCCTAAAGGAGACGTATCAACATTCTATTATAAGTCCAAAATAAATTGTTTGAATTTTACCATATCGGAGTTGAAAACAGACAATGTTGAATGTTACTTTTGGGATGAATCTCAAGGCAATCGTGGAGCCAATGAAATAGGTAGCCGTGTTTTGAATTTTTTGCAAAAGAAGTCTTCTTTCGCTAATAAAGATCTTGATATAGTGTTCTATTCTGATAACTGCTGTGGCCAACAGAAGAACCAGTTTATCATTGGAATGTACGTCTATGCAGTATTTAATCTCAAAGTAAAATCAATAACCCATAAGTTCTTAATCCGAGGCCGCACACAAAATGAAGGGGACGCAGTACATTCAACGATTGAGAAGGAAGTAAAAAAAGTCTTAAATCTGAACCCATTTACGTACCTTCCCAATACGTCTGTGCCATCAGAAGTTCGAAAAAACGTGGGACGCCGTACATTGTAAATGAGATGGGATACGAAGATTTTATGGATTTGAAACAACTGCCAGTTATTAAGCTGAATAGAAGTGGTGATGGTGCGGTTGTAAAGTTGTCTGATATAAAAGTCATTAAAATTGAAAAGAACGTAATGAATGAGATTAAAATATTCTATAAAACGTCTTATTTTGATGACTTCAAGGAACTTGATTTGGCAAAAAGAACATCCAGAAACAGCCGACCTCAAGAACTTAAACCATTGTACCACCAAAAATTGGATATATCCGAAAGGAAGAAAAATGACGTGAGGAGTCTTGTGGATGCGGGGTTGATTCCTGGATATTACCGATCCTACTATGAAAGTATTTTTAATTGAAAATGTAATAGCTCTTAAGTATTATCACATTTTTACAAATGCCTATTTGCATTTTTTGTTACGATTCGTTTATTTTCTTAGTTTATTTTGATAGTCTTAAAATATTTTATTTTAATTAAAACATTGCGTGATATTGTCGTGACTGATTCGAGTAAGACTTTCTTTTGTAGTACATACAAATAAATACTTTATTCATCTAAAATTAGTTTTTATTTTATTCCTGACATTCATTTACTCAATTGGAGTAGTAGAATAGTAGAAGAGTTAATGAATTAAATATGCCATTAAACAAAAAATAATTGATTGTATAAAAACAAAAGTGGCACTATACTGAATTTTTTTTTCAAATACCTTTTTTTTCAACAAACACTAGTTAATTTATTTAAAAGTTATTTTATACTGAAAAAGAGATAATTAAATTATTATTTAAAACTAATCACATTGCTTGTTTTCAATTTATTTTTAAGTCTGGGCATAAAAATCATGTTAAAAAACTTTAAACAGCTATACTGTAAAATTGAGTTTTTTATATAGTGCCACTTTTGATTTCAATGTGCGAGATAGTCTAACAGTGGTAAATGCACTAAAGAAAAAGCGACACTATATTACTCAAGAAATAACCTACCCGATCATTATAATGGAGTTGACCTTAACATTATACAAATCTATACACCAACCTTGGACAAGCCTGAAAGTGAAGTAAAACAATTCTATAGAGAGATTAAGGAGTTAATGAAACTGATCAAGAAGAATCAAACTCATAATCAAGGTTTTAATCAAATTAATTTAAGATGTTTAGTTTAAATATAAGTGTATATTCTGATCTGTAAAGCCTAAATGTCCATACTATTCTCGATAGGAGGGTAAAGAATTCTCTAGAAAACATCAATAGAAGGCAGTTAACCCTATTTGCATAGTAAAATATTCGAGAACATTCGGATATTGATGAGATGAAGAGTTTCGAACATGGTTTGTTGCTAGAATATTCGGGAACGATGAAAAGATATAAACACGATGTAATTTGGAGCAAGAATTTATTCAGTCATTAACACAGCATTAAGTTAGACAGTATGAGAGTAAATTAGAACAGGTAATTTTTTTTCATTAAGACAGTTACAATTAGACAGTTAGTATAACAGTATGAGAGTTGGGATTAGACAGTAAGACAGTGCATTGATTAGACAGTTCAAGATAGTTAACAGTTACAGTAAGACAATATGGAGTTAGTTAATTAAGAAGTTAAACAGGAGACAGTTCGACAGTTAGTTAATGAATTTATTAAGAATTTAGTTGATCAGTAAATAATACAAGCAGATAGTAAACAGTGTTTTATAGTATTTGAACGTATATTTGAAAGTATATTAAAATTATAATATCTATGTGGTGATTGGAGATTATTAAGAAGAAAAAATAAGATTATAAGTAAGAAGCAAAGAAGAAACAATAAATAAAGAAGAATATTTTAACCATTTATAAATGCTATTAAGAAGAAAAATATTTTAAATTGGTAGAAGCTGATAATTAAAACATTCTGGTATATTTGGAAAAAGCAATTTCACAAAAACAAGGATAACCGAGGCTGATAAAGAAGATATTGAGTGGCGATTATACCTTTTATTTTGGATCAGTTTCATTTAGGCATTCAGTGATAGAAAGGTACTAAATTTTGTTAATATAATTTAATTATTGTAAGAATTTCAAATTTAAGATAGGTTGTTCTAATTTTATATTGTCTATATTAGATTTATATGTGTGTTTCATAATAGTTATAATAAAGATGATTTTAAAAAGTACTTACAAACTAATTCTTTGAGAACCGCGATAAAAACCCTATACTTTTGTATATATATATATATATATATATATATATATATATATATATATATATATATATATATATCATATGACATAATATTTAGATTTATATATAAACTTTAAGTATAACTAATATTGTTTTTAAATGTCATGGCAGATTTATACTCACGTTTGTGTATTTTTCAGTTCTTCCTCGATTAATTCAAATGCTTTTTCATATTCAGGACCAAAAAATTTATCATTTCCAGCAAAAAAATTAGTATGCGTGGGACCAGGGCAAAGAGCAAACACCCTTACCTTTGTCCTCTCGTAGTGAAGTTTGTTACCCCATGACACTGCCATTCCTATAATTTAATTTTACATAAGTGTTGTATTATTCGATAACATTATCAAATATTTCAGTAATTACGTCAGCAATCTTTCGTAATCATAATAATAAAATAACTTGTGTCTAGTAACTATCAAGAAGTGTCAAGTTATTTATTTCGTATGGCATACACTAAGAAGAGATAATTAAAAATCAATATAAAACGTTGCATGGAGTATTACAAACGAACATCTACTGTATTATTAATATTATGTAAAACATTTTTGGGCGCATTCAAGAACTCATCGAAAACTCCAGGGAATCGCCTTCCCTGGAGTTTTGATTCTGGATGGATTGATGGAGAATTCTGGATGGATTTTATCGGAGTCAGGTGCCTTTCCAGACTTAATTTCTGATATTGCTGAAATAATTTCGTCTGGAGTAAACTCATCAGAGTTTTCAGATGTAGGCGGTCATACAGACTTCAGTATTTTTAGTTTTTGTTTTACTTTGGTGATGTGGTTACGATCTCTAGGTGCTTTTGAGGTTGGTACAAAAAGGGAGGTCACTCTGTTGGGAGCTATTGGTACTTTGTCTGTACATGCTGGTGCCGAGTTTGGTCAAACAGAAAAAACAAATAAAAAAAAATATTTGTATAAAAAATTATTTTCATCGTATAACAGTATCCCGTATCGCATAGGTTAACATTTTTTTAATTTACCTCAACTAGATTTTGACAAAAAAAATAAAATACACATTATAGCATGCAAAGACTTTTTCTTACCTATTCCAGCAAATTTCGTAGCAGAATACACTGGCCATTGGGGATAACCTTCCAAACCACATACAGAAGAACTAACAGCAATAACTGCTTCATTCCCTGACTTGTATTTGTTTAAATAATGATCTATTCCCAAAACCATGCCATTAATACTTCCAAGCTAAAATTTAAACAAATGTATAATAAAGTTTTTTTTTTTAATTATGACTTGAATATAAACTTTAAAAATAAACGTACATATTTAAGAAATACATACAATCCCTTCTACTTCTATAGGAAGAATACCGTTAACATCAAAAATTTACAATTATTTTCGACTTTATTAAGACTAAATCAAACCGTCTCATAGCAACAGTAAGTTAAATCGAAGCTGCCTTACTATGCCAACGGTTCGCCTTTAGGACCCGGATTAGGATCATTAAGACCCATTTGGAAGCGAAACAGAAACTAGGACTGACACTTGTTCCTAAATATTTTTATTTGTAAGCTTAGAAAAGTCATTCATTCTTGAGACCTCTTCTAGGCCGTATGTTTTGTCTCAGTATTCATTTTGTTTCTATAAATTATGACCAAGTGCTATTAAACACAGCAGTGCAACTATACCGTGTAAGACTATAATTTCTCAGAGTGCATTGATCGTGTCATCCTAGGTTCCGTCTGGTTCCGAGGCTTTATATCGGTTCTTTGAGCTTTGTTTCCTTTTACAATGGGCAGGATGCTAACCTGGCTCATGAACCCTCCTCTTTTATCTGGGCTTGGGACCGGCTGTGGGTATGAACGCGGCTTCTGAGCTACTCAATCCACCCAGTCATCGCGCTAATAACCCCCAGGCAGAAATAATACAAGCAGCACGTAAAGGTCATGGCTACAGAATGGGAAACAAAGAAATCCAAATATTATATGCAGACGACGCCGCATTAATCGCCGAGACAGAAGATGAGCTCCAAAGATTAACACATATCTTCAATACAACAGCTAAGAAATACAGTATAATAATATTAGCAGAAAAAACCAAATGTATGACAACATCTAAATACCCACTACGGTGTAATATCGAAATCGATGGGAAAATAATAAAGCAGGAAGCAAGGTTTAGATATCTGAGAATGGATATTACTGGTTACGCAGATGTTGAAGAAGAAGTACGACAATAAAGCTTAAAAGCAAGTAAAGCGGCGGGTTCTCTTAGTGACACAATCTGGAAGAACAAACACCTAAAACAAGACAAAAAAACAAGAATCTATAAAGCAGCAATTAGACCTATATTAAGATACACGGCGGAGACAAGACCTGACACATCTAAAATGAGACGACTGCTAGAAACAACAGAGATGAAAATACTCCGACGAATATCAGGGAGAACTCTATTGGATAAGAAGAGAAACGAAAACATAAGAAGAGCATGCAATATAGAAGACATAAATGGATGGGTGACCAAACAAAAACAGGAGTGGAACGAACACATCAGTAGAATGGCAGAGGATAGAATAATATGAATAGCACGAGATAAGTCACCAAATAAACGAAGAAGTATTTGCAGACCAAGAAAAAGATGGTGGGACGATTTAAACAATTTAGGAGGCTAATATTGAAGAAGAAACAGGCTTTAAATTCTACATACTAGAAATTTATTGTGGAACAAATATCACGGTATTAAGTAAGTTCTGAAACGGCTTTTTAATGATTTTCCGATTGAACATATGTGTATGTGTACTTTGTGTGCGTGAGTTTGTATGTGTAATGTTCAATCAAAGAATCTATAGATAATGATACAGCCGTGTTTTTGATAAAGCCATGTCTTTGTCATGTTATCAGTTGATTCGCGATTGTTAATTGGGTTATTCTTATATACTTTAGTTCCACGTGTAATATATATCAATGGTTTACTAAATTTTACTCTTCCTCTCTCTTTTTCTCTCTATCTTTTTTTCTTCCTCCTTCGCCTAAACATTAAAATTAATTACCGTAATCATGCATTCAACTGTCGTTCATTATCTTAAGATCCATACCATCCTATCTGCTTCGCTGGTATATGTTTAGCTTGTATATGTATTCTTCATTATTTTACGTATTTGCATAGCGGCTTTGGTAGTTTTTTTTTATTTATTTAATTATGGTTTTCTCGGTATTTAAGTGAAAATATTTCATATTTGCTCCTTCTAATATTTTTAATGATTATTTCTCTTTATACCTTATTGCTATATTGGACTATAAGTTTAACTAATATTATAAATCCCATTATATTTGTACACTTAGCTATTTGTCACTTTCATATTAGCTTTTAAACATTCTTTCTAATCTGATCAAACACTCATTATCAGTAAAGGGGCAGCACGGCTACAAGTGCAAAACAGGTAATTTTCCCATGTAAATCTCCATAAGAAATTCTAAGGTCCATTCTGGTCAATTTTTAACGCTTTTTGTGGTGGGGGTAAAACGGCTCGTCGGATCGTGACGTAAGAGGTATCATTGGAAAGAAAAGAGAAAATACGTTACCACAAAAACCAAAGCTGGCGGCATTACCAAAAGGACACTAAGTATGTAACGTCTAAACGGCTTAACGTACAATAACGTTCAATGTATCGATGGAAAGGGAAGGGGCCAACAAATACGTAAACACAGAAAAAACATGGCGACGTATTGTCAAAAGGACACTAAGCTTGTAACGTCTAAACGGCTCAACGTTCAACAATGTGAAAGGTATCGATGGCAAGGGGGGTTGGTAATGAATATGATAGGACAAAACAAAAAACAAACGCTAAGATAATACCAAAACGGCACCATATAATTTCTCCGTTGGTATTAGTCTTATTATTATTATATATATTAGTATTATTATATCTACGGTTGTTATTGGTTCGATTTTGACTTATGAGACGTCAAATAAAAGAGAATGGGATATCGAATATGACTACAACACAATCAAACATGACAACATTGCCAAAACAGCACTTTATAGTATCTTCGTTGTTGTTCATTGAATTACTACGTATAAAGCGGTGAATAAAAGGATGGCTAATGAATATATTATCACAAAAAACAAATATCACAATATCACTCCCCTTTCTGATGGTACCTCTTACGTCACGATATGACGAACTGTTTTACACCTACCACAAAAAGCGTTAAAAATTTATCAGAATGGACCTTAAAATTTCTTATGGAGATTTACATGGGAAAATTACCTGTTTTGCGCTCGTAGCCGTGCTACCGCTTTACTATTATCATTCTGTTTTTCTTTATTCCAATGTGGAGTCGGTTTCTCGAATTACATTGCTTTAAGAGTTTTTTATCTTGGATAATGCCACTATTAGTCCCCTTTATCGACATGTCCTGTCTGAATGCTCCAGATCGTCTTTCAATTTTTGTCAGCCTTAGACCTCCCCCAACGGATTCATTATTAATTTTTGTCATTTTTTATCACTCCACTCACCCATTTAAACATTCGCATTTCCGCCACATGTAATAATTGCTTCTCATTAATTTTTGACTACCGAACATTTAGGTCCATACATCACAGCTGGTCTTATAGCAGTTTTATATAATCTTCTTTTTAGCTTCATAGGAATCTTTCTGTTTCACAAAACACCAGTTGCTACCTTCTCCTTCACCTACGCCACCCTAATTCTTCTACATTCATTTCCATCTATTTTCTCACTAGTGTGTAATACCGATCCTAGGTAATTATTATAATAAAGCTATAAGTAAGCACGTCCAAATTATCAAAGGTATATCAGATCGTGTCGCCTATATCATACTTAAAATAAGAAGAACATCAATTAAAATTATCCAGGTATATGCCCCCACGACAGCTTATGATGAAGAAAATATTGAACTATTTTATGAAGATATATCAAAGGCTATGGAAGAACATAAAAATCATCTTACACTAGTAATTGGAGATTTCAATGCCAAACTGGGTAAAAAACTAAACAAAGAAGAAACTAAAATAGGAGATTTCGGGTATGTTCAGAGAAATGATAGAGGTGATACTTTGATGAACTACCTAGAAGAAAAGCATCTTTACGCAATGAACTCCTTTTACAAAAAGAAGGCCCAACGAAAGTGGACATGGATCAGCCCTAATGGATCCACAAGAAATGAGATCGACTTCATACTGTCCACGGAACGATATATCATTAAAGATGTGACAGTTCTTAACAGATTCACAACAGGTAGCGATCACAGGATGGTCAGAGCAAAAATTAGTATTGACGGTAACTATGAGATGAAAAGAAAAATAAATAGAAACTGGAATCTAGTAGATAGAAACAAACTAGGGCAATATAAAGAGATATACAAAGACCTATTAAAGGAACAACTTACCCAAAGATTAGACAGTGACGATAAAGATATAGACGAAATAGACAACATACTTACAGCAACAATGATTACATCAAGAAAAGAAATAGCAAAGAAGGATCTAAAAAAGAACAACTATATATCAACAGAAACAAAGAAGCTTATGGATAAAAGAATGAAGCTGAACGAAGAAGGCAAAAGGAAATCTATAGAATATGTAGAAATTAATAAAACAATAAGCAGAATGATAAAAGAAAATAAGAGAACAGAACAAGAAATAAAAATAGAAGAAGTAATACAAAACAACAAAAATGTGAAATGCTTAAGGCCGAAATTAGGTAAGTTTGAAATAAACAAAATAAAAGATGTAAATGGAATTGAAACAAACGTTAAAGGTGACATCATAAATATAATCCACCATTTCTACTCAGAATTATATAAAACAAAATAGAACCACCAGAAGAAATTAAAAACCAACTTAAGGTCAAAATAAAAAATGTCAACTCAGAGCTGCAGCCCGAAATAAGCAAATCAGAAATAAATAAGGCATTGAAAGAAATGAAAAACAACAAATCGCCTGGAAAAGATGGAATAACTGCAGAGATGCTGAAATATGGTGGGAAAGTCTATATTCCCTTTTTACCAAGATATTAAAAGATAAAGAATCCCAAAGAACTGGAAGAAATCAGTAACCATCATCCTACACAAGAAAGTGGATAAAGTAGGCATAAGAAACTACCTTCCTATAACACTCCTCAATGTAATGTATAAACTCCTCTAAACAAAAATTTTAACCAATAGATTGACGACAAAATTCGATGGATACCAGTCGAAAGAACAAGCTGGTTTTAGAAAGGCATTCAGCACAAGTGACCATTTACTAAGTATGAAAATACTTATAGAACGAGCAAATGAATACCACATTCCTCTATATATGGCGTTCATAGATTTCGAAAAGGCTTTCGACAGTGTCGAACATTGGGCAGTGAAAAGTTCTTTGATTAACAGCCGAATTGACTACAGATATATATATATATATATATATATATATATATATATATATATATTATATATATATATATATATATATATATATATATAAGGAAGCCAAAACAACAATTAAGGTATATGAAGGAACAAAATCATTACAAATAAGTAGAAGTGTGAGACAGGGTGATACAATATCACCGAAACTTTTCAATCAGGCTCTTGAAGATACTTTTAAAAGGTTAGAATGGGAAAAAAAGGTATAAAAATTTGTGGACAACGCTTGAACCATCTAAGGTACGCTGATGACATCGTATAGATAACCGATAAAAAAGAAGAATTATTTGAAATGATGAAAGAACTGGACATAGAAGCTGGAAAGATAGGCCTTAATATGAATTACAGCAAGACCAAAACTATAACAAATACAGATGAAGACATCACAATGAGAATCGGACAAGATGAAATAGAACAAGTTCAGGATTAGATATATATATCTTGGTCAAACTATAAAACTTAACAAAGAGAACCAAACAGCAGAGATCAAGAGACGAGTTAGACTGGCATGGGCGGCATTTGGCAAACTAAGCTACATTCTTAAAAACAAAAGATATCCACAGCATCTTAAGACCAAAGTATTTAATCAATGCGTACTCCCTGTTCTTTCTTATGGTTCCCAAACGTGGACATCTACAAAAGCAAACATGGACAAAATCATAAAAACCCAAAGAGCAATGGAAATACAAATGTTGCACATAAGACGAATGGATAAGAAGAGAAACGAGTGGATAAGAAAGAAAACAAAAGTAAGGGATGCTAGACAAGAAGTTGCAAAATTGAAATGAAGATTTGCCGGACACAATATAAGACAAAAAGAAGACCGATAGAACAAAATTCTTATAAGTTGGAGACCGTGGAAATATAAACGAAGCAGAGGAAGGCCCCAAATGAGATGGGCAGATGATATCAAGAAGCACGTGGGCTCTAGATGGATGACTGTAGCGACAGACAGAGAAGAATGGAAAGAGATTGGGGAGGCCTATGTCCAAAGATGGACCGAGGAAGGCTAATTAGATAGATAGATAGGGGTAATTATTAATGATTTCCAAGATTTCCATGAATTTCATAATGCTTTAACTATCCCAATTTATTATTATATTTTTAGTAACTTCATCTTTAAATAAACATTCCAAATACTCTGTTTTTGTTCTACTTAAACAGAATTTTAAACCTATTCTTGTTTTCTTGTTCTTGTTTTTATTCCGAATTCCTTTTAGTATTTCCTATTATTAGGTAGTACCAGTAGGGCAGATAGGTCATTGTCTCTTTGTCCATCGCCCATCCGTATTTCAAGCCATGTGTTCTGCTCATTTCCATTTTAGTCAGGCTATCCTTTCGATGACGTTAGTCCCCTTGGTTCTTCTCCTGACTCCTTTTTTTATTTTGGTTTCTCAGAGTTAGTCCTAACCTGGATTGCCCCATTCTTTTGTATGTGACTCTTAGTTTGGTAGCCGAGGCTTTTGTTAAATTAAATGTTTTTGCTCCGTATGCCAACACTGGAAGGACGTATTGATCAAATACTTTTCTCTTTAGGCATGTGGTCAGCTTACTTTTAAAAGTTTGTCTCAGTTTTTTACATCCTGCGCACCCAAGAGCGATTCTTCTCTTCAATTCATGGGTCTGATTATCCCTGACTATTATAATTTTATGTCCTAGGTATTTATATTCTGTGTTCTATCCCTTTGCCACAATTACTGATATTCTGGTTGATTACCAAATTTGACATTATTTTTTTTAGAGATGTTTAAAATTAAACCTAATTTTTTGTAGTCACAACGAGTTCCTGTACCATCTCTCTTGCCATTATCAATTCCCAAGTTATTATGACTATATATTCGACGAAGCAAAGTTATTTAGATATTCTCCATCTATTTTTATTTCCTTTATCAGCCAATCCAACTTCTTAAAAGCATGTTCCAGTACAGTATTAACAAGTTTAGGTGACGTTGGGTATTCTTAACTCCCCGCTCTATTTTTATGCGATTGCAATTAGTTCAGGAAATTTTTCGGAATTCTGCTTATTCTCTTGGTTGATGTCTCTTATGTTTTTCCATTCTTGTAACTATTATTAGCGTAAACAACTTTTATGTATGGCTAAGGATGCTAATCGGTCTGTAATTCTCTAAATTTGCTTTATCTCATGTTTTATGTAATCGAATCATAGTTGCGTTGATTCAGTCTATTGGAGTATTGCCGTTGTGAAGGCAGATATTGAAAAATGTTTAATTAAATTAGTTTTAAGGTTAGTTTTATTTGAAATTGACGTAAAATTTGAAACAATTGATTTCAGTTTTCCAAAGTGTGTTTGAAACCTTGAGCTTTTCTTTTTATTTGGAAAAATTACAGCAATATAAATTGCTTATTTTGAGCCAAGCATAATTTTGCAAATTTGCAGGTTTTTTTTTGCGTGCCTTGCGTATTGAAAAATTATTGTGCAAAAACTATTAAACCAATTCAAACGAAATTTAGTACATATTTCAGAAATACTGTAAAGTTTTATAAAATTAAATATAAAAGCTCCAAGTCATGTTCAAGGGTTCGAAAAAATTTAAAGGAGAACTTCTATTTTTTGCACTTTTTTTCCAATTATTGCTAGTAACAATAAATTCTTAACTTTTAATTAATTAAATGTTAGGTAAAAGTAAAAATCTAAACTTTTACTTTGCCGAATGTTATTTGTTGAGGCAAAATATTTCCAGTTATAGGCAAAAATATGGGAGCAAAAAGAAAAATTTTCGATTCTTTGCAGATTTTGTACAAGGTACATCCTACAGTGATTCCAGCAAAAAAATAAACTTGTATGTAAAATGTCCATTAGAGTCTGTTTTTTGATAGACCGCGTCTAAACTACTATGAAAATATTGAAGAGAGTAATTGAATGATGAATTGAATAACAGGATTCAGGTCAGGCTTCGGCACAAACGACCATCTACAAGTTATTAAAAGCCTCATCGTACAATAAAGCCCTCGTCCTAATATTTGTGGATTATGAGAAAGCATTCGACACAATAAACCACCAGAAAATGCTAGAAGCTTTAAAAGAGTGCCAAATAGATCACCGCTACACCACTGTCATCAAAAATATCTATGATAATTCCACGGCATGCGTCAGACTCCATGAAGATACACACAAGTTCAACATTCATCGTGGAGTTCGCCAGGGCGACACCATTTCACCAAAACTGTTTACAACATTATTGGAATACATGTGTAAGCGTGCAAACCTAGACGAAAAGGGCATAAACATAAATGGAGAGCAGCTTAGTCACCTCAGGTTCGCGGACGATATAGTCCTGATAACAGACCGCATAGATCATGCCATCGAAATGTGCGAAAGACTCTACCATGCCTCTACACAAGTGGGTTTAAAGGTCAATAACTCAAAAACACAAGTGATGACAAACCTTGTTCTGAGTGAGAACATCCACATAGCTAGAACAAGTATAGAACAAACATCAGCATACAAATATCTGGGACACGAAATTCGTTTAAGTAGAGATAACCAGACCAATGAACTAATACGTAGAACAGGATTGACATGGGCAGCTTATGGAAAGCTAAGAGATGTTTTCCAATCAGCTCTTCCCATCTGCTTGAAGAGAAAAGTCTTCGATCAATGTGTGCTGCCGGTTCTAACCTATGGTGCGGAGACTCTAACACTTACTAAGACGTCCGCAAATAAAATTCGAACAACACAGAGGGCAATGGAACGGTCCATGTTGGGATTAACTCTGAGAGACCGAATACCCAACACAGAATTGCGCCGTAGATCGGGAGTAACCGACGCAATCAAAAGAATATCAACCTTAAAATGGAATTGGGCAGGGCACGTCGCGAGAACGAAGGACGGCAGATGGACAAAACGCATTCTTGAGTGGAGACCCAGACAAGATGCCTTTAGGAATAGAGGACGACCACCAACAAGATGGACGTATGACCTGAAAAGGACACATCAAAATTGGATGCAGGCGGCTCAGGACAGAAATTTGTGGGGTAAACTACGGGAGGCCTATGTTCAGCAGTGGAAGAGTATGGGCTGAATGATGATGATGAATTGAATGACCAGTACGTAAAGAAATCAAAATATCCAAAAATCAGTTTGGATTTATGCAAGGCAGATAAAAAACAGATACAGATTTCATTATATGGCAGCTGATGTTACAGGAATAGGGAAAAACATACTATTCGCCGATCTTGAGAAAAATATGAAACAGAATTTTGAGTGATGCTGTGGTAAGCGTTCAATAGCAAAGGAATTCCCGGCGAGTATGTGAAGATTAGAAAAGAGCGAAAGATCGAAAATAATGATATTGTCCGAAAACGAAAGACTCAAAATGATAGATAAGAAAAAACCAAAGAAATGGACAAAACCATCTAATATTTGAAAGTTTAAAAAATATATTAATAATTTATTGAAAGACTCAACAACAGACATCAATATATTGAACAAACAAATATTCAACACAATGCAACAGGCTCAAACTAAATATTGTCCAACAAACAAAAAGGATGAAAATCTAGGTTAACTTAGGAAAACCCTCTATAGGCAAGAGATGAAAGAAGATAATGGTATGAGCAAGGAAGCGCTAAATAAAATAAATAATACAATTACAAAGACAATAAATAAGACACTACAAATTAGAAATAACTAAACAAGCAATACAGCAAAATAATGACAAGAAAGTTTTGAAAATAAGACTGCAAAAGAGAAAAAGAGAAATTAACAAATTAGAAAAAAAGCTTGAGGAGAAACTACTAACAGAGGTTAAATATTAATAATAGTTGAAGAGTTCTACACAGAGCTATATACATCTAGAGAAGAAGATAACAATACGAAATTTTCAATTACAGTAAAAACTGGGGTACTAAACCAAGGATCAAATTGAATGCCCGATATGAATGCCCGAATGAAAAATAATAGAACCCCAAGCGAAGATGGAATAGTAATCTATTGAAAAAATTAAACCGTTTTTCAATATCTGCCTTCATAACGTCAATATTCAAAACTAGAACAACGCTACTATGATTCGATTACATAGAGCAAGAGATAAAGCAAATTTAGAGAATTACAGACCGATTAGTATCTTCAGCCATACATAAAAGTTGTTTACGTGAATAATAGTGATAAGAATGGAAAAAAATAGAGACATCAAACAAGAGAATAGGCAGAATTCCGAAAAATTTCCGGTACTAATGACTATCTACAAAGCATAAAATCCCTAATAGAAGGGCAGAATGTAGAAAAAGTTCCAGAACTAATGACTATCTACAAAGCATTAAGTAAAGCGTTAAAATTAACATTTCTTTTAATACTTACAACATTAACGTCGACTGACTTTTTAAAAGCGCCATCAGCTGCTAGACCAGCATTATTCATAAGAATGTCAATATTTCCAAAATTGTCCACTGTTGTTTTAAATGCATCTAAAAAAATAACCGTTTATTATTAAGTAATTTTATAACCATAAACAATAAAGCTCCAAAGAAAAAATAGAAAAGGAAAAACATTTTAAGACTGAAGCCTCTCAACCTTGTAGAATAAAAGCGAAAACTTAAAACCGGCACATCAGAGCGGCATATTTAATACAAAAAGATTTTAAAAATTGACACCATAAATTTAACTCTAAAACAATTGTGCATACAAGCAAACATATTTATAATCAAAACATATGCACAACCAGAAGAACATACTGGCCGCCAAGAATCTAGAAAACGTTTCCTCAAAAGTTAAATATCTAGCTCGAAAATTGAAATTACATAATATAAAGATCATCAAACATATAGTGGAGATACCGTAAAACATCTAGAAAGTATCGCAGCGATATGGAAACAGTACTGCGAAATACTTTTACCTAACTACGACTCTGAGGAGAGAAATTTGGAAGAGTGAAAAAGAACAACAAACATTAAAATAAAAAATTGATATGGCGATAAAAAAGCTAAAATTCTGAAAAGCAGAGAGCGAAGATGGAATAACAGCTTGACAGAGACACTTGAAGAAATGGAGAGGCAGGGATTGAAGTATGGCTTAGAATCCGCAATTACATATGGAACATTGGAAATTGGTCAAATGACTAAGGTGTGTTCACCTTTGTTCCCATATACAGGGTGAGTCATGAGGAACTTTACATACTTCTACCATATGTAGAGTCCCTCAGGGAGCATATCATGTGGCCACTAAAAAATGTCAACTTCTCTTCTTTATTAATTAACAGGGTGATTTGTGTAATTGACCATTTATTTCATTTTACTGTAGTGTTTATACGGCTCATTTGATTTTTTTAATTTTTGCATGATACAGTACACTACTATCAAGCATTCGACTGGTATTAGCTAAACTAAAAAATTCCAGGACTGGCTTTGGAAAAATTAATTTAGGGATTCGTATTAAATATTACACCCTGTATATATATTTTTTTTAAATGCAATAAGTGATTTTCAAACTACATAAATAGCCAATGAAAACGACATATGCGACAATGTTGTCGCACTTTTATTAAATTTTTAGTGAACGATCAAATCTTACCAAAAATAGAACAACCATAATGAAGTATCAAATTATAAGGTAATTAATTTAAACAAATGTTATAAATTGCAAACATTTTAATTGAAATGATAAACTGAGTCACTGCACAACAAAAAACAGTAACTACTAACAATAAGGAAGAACAATTAAAAAAAAACTAAAAATATATACATAGTTATGATAAACCCATAAATTAGAACTGGAAAAGATACAATAATGGTAACAAAATAAAAATAATTCAAAATCGATTTTCGAAATGGAACCCTGCAGCCTGTACACATTTTTGTTGCCGAATTGTTAATTGACGTATTGAACTACGGATACTCTGGGGATCGTTTCTAATAGTATTACAACAATGTATAATTCTATCAATTAATTGTTGTCGGTTATTAATATTCACTACGTAAACTAGTTGCTTCAATCATCCCCAAATATGGTAATCAACGGGATTGAAATCAGGGGATCTTGAAGGCCACGAAATAGGACCTGCACGTCCTATCCACCTGTTGCCATAAACATTATTGAGATGTTGTCTCACTGCCAGTAAAAAGTGCGGGGGTGCTCCATCATGCTGAAAATACATCCCTCGGATAGCAACGTTCGCGTTGGCAAGCAAATTCGACAAAATATTTTGTAGAAAGTTCAAATAGACCTGCCCTGTTAAAGGACCATCAAAAAAGTAAGGACCTACTAATTGGTTATTTATGACACCAATCCACACGTTAACCGAAAACCTTAACTGAGAACGACGTTCTCGAATAGCATGGGGATTTTCTTCTGCCCACACATGTGAATTTCGTGAATTATTTATCCCGTCTCTGGTAAATTGGGCTTCATCTGTAAATAGTGTCCTGTATAGCGTTGGTCGATTATTGTTAATCCATCTACAAAATTCCAACCTATCGATCTCATCTGCAGCATGTAGTCGCTGAACCATTTGAATGTGATATGGGTATAGATTATTTTTTTGTAAGACTCTACTTACTTTTGATTGAGTAACATTGAGTTCTCGACTTACTTGTCTAGTGCTTATTGTAGGGTCTCATAGTAACGGCGTCCATAATGTCATCTTCCTGCGTTTCATCTACATGTCGCTCTGTTGTTTCACTAGGAAAAGTGCCATTTTCTCGCAAATAATTAAAAACTGACCCAAATGTTGGATGACTGGGAGTTCGACGATTAGGAAATCTCCTGCGATATTCTCTACTAGCAGAGCCCTACCATTCCCATTACAGAATCCATAAACAAATATTATGTCTGCATATTCTGTGGTCGAAAACTGATGTGGCATTTTGAACGAAAGTAACAAAAGCTCTACCAAAACTAACACAATGTACTTAACGTAGATATGACAGAAGAAATATGTATTCTTGTACACATAAATAACAATTGATAATGACAATAATGACAATGGGTATAAAATATCAAGAAACGTCAAACGGTCAACGCCAACCTTCATTTTAAACTTTTTTAGATTTATTTTTATTTAGTACAGTTGATGCAATGTATTATTATTTGACATAAAATTTTAATCATTTACAATCAACAAAAACTAACACATACAAGAGGTTTGACTTTTTAATCAATTTAATTTATTATTTATCGAAAATAATGCCCCAATACGATCTATGAGTAAGAATTTAAAATTGAAAAACAATTGATTCTATCGTAGAGATAATACAAAGTGACAGTAAAGATGTTAATTTTTTACGTATTAGATTATGTTGTAGGAACTCATTTTAATTAAAATGTTGGAAATTTATAACATTTGTTTAAATTAATACCTTATAATTTGATACTTTATTATGGTTGTTCTATTTTTGGTAAGATTTGATCGTTCACTAAAAATTTAATAAAAGTGCGACAACATTGTCGCATATGTCGTTTTCATTGGCTATTTATGTAGTTTGAAAATCACTTATTGCATTTAAAAAATATATATATACAGGGTGTAATATTTAATACGAATCCCTAAATTAATTTTTCCAAAGCCAGTCCTGGAATTTTTTAGTTTAGCTAATACCAGTCGAATGCTTGATAGTAGTGTACTGTATCATGCAAAAATTAAAAAATCAAATGAGCCGTATAAACACTACAGTAAAATGAAATAAATGGTCAATTACACAAATCACCCTGTTAATTAATAAAGAAGAGGAGTTGACATTTTTTAGTGGCCACATGATATGCTCCCTGAGGGACTCTGCATATGGTAGAAGTATGTAAAGTTCCTCATGACTCACCCTGTACAAGAAAGCTTAACCGACCGATTTTAACAATTACCGTACAGTAGCAATAATATCCCATGTAAAAAAGTACTACTCGCCATCATCAATGAACGACTAAAATTAATCCTCTTACCACAAATTCCCCAAAAACAATGCGGATTCTTTCAGGTAGGGGCAAGAGAAAACTCCATCCACTTCTTCTTCTTCCTCGGCCTTTTTCTTTTTAGGGTCACTGTTCCTTACTCTTCGTCGCGACTCATTTCTGTCAATCGGGTCTTCTTCACCTAAACTTTTCTCTCTTAAGTCCTCTGTTACACAGTCCTTTTATCTTCTCGGATTTCTTTACCTCTTTTTCTATCAACTTTTATTAGCTCTATCCTTCGTCCCACATAGATTTCGTCTGTACGTCTGACATGGCCAAATCATTGCAGTCTTTGTTCTTTAATCTTTTACCCAACATCCACCGTAACATTTTAATTTCAGCAACCTTTATTTTCTTTCCCTGGATCTTTTTTTACATGTCACACTTTACCGTCGTACACCAACGCAGGTCTACCTACACTCTTGTATACCTTTTCTTTTAACCTTTCCTCGATTTTTCGACCGCCATCGTCTTCTGTCCATCCATTCGTCTTCTTTGATGGCTTTATCTCTTATTATGTGTCATACATTTTATTCCCAGGCAACTAAAGGCCTTCCCCCTCTTCTTCTTTTTTGTGGTATGTAATTTAAAGCTTTTTTTGGCCATATATCTTCATTCATTCGTTTCACGTGACCATACCAGTATAGTTGTCTCGTTTTATTTCTGTCTACACTGCAATATACAGTATTTGTCCTCCATCTAATATCTTCATTTCTAATATGATCTTTTTTGGATACACCACACGCTGTCCTTAGAAAATCAATTTTTACTATTTCTATTCTTTTTCTACCTTTTTTCGTGATATGCCAAACTTCTGCCCCATAAGTCATAATAGGCTCTACCAAGGTTCGATAGATTGTCAATTTCGTTTCTCATCTAATATCTTTAGACCATAGTAGAGAGTTTAGAATGTTTACCGCTTTTTTTCCCTGCTGCTTCCTGTTTTCGATGTCTCTTTTGGTTGTGCCTTCTTTAGATATTATAGATTCGAGATATTTAAATTTAATACATGTTTGTGTTTTTCTAATTTCTAACTCTGGATCTTCTTGATCATCTCCTATTTTAAGATACTATATCTTTGACATATTTATATTGCTCTACAGTTCTGTTTCAAATTTTCATTGTTTTCGACATTAAATTTGTCCCTCTATAGGTCTTATAGTCCTGAATGTCCCCTTTATCTTTAAACGACGATACCATCACACTTTCTCTACATGAATTGAGCATCCTTTCTTGGTCATATATCCTACATATCTTCTGCCACAAAATATCAACTCCTGCATCTCCTAGAGCCTTCCCTTCATAAGTATTCTATTAGATACTACTGCCTAACCGTTCCTTGTCCTATTTAATGCCTTGACTTTATCTCTCGGTATCCCCGTTTTTAAATTCTCATTTGGGATCCCGCATCCCTGTTCTCTCCTCTGGTGTTCTTCATTGACCAATTTATTTAAGTACTCGTACCATCTTTGCTTTATTTCAACATTGGTTCTTAACACTCTTCCATTAGCACTCTTAATCTGAGTCACCTGGGTCAAGTCCTTTAATGACTTTTCTTCTGTTTAGTAATGTTGTACACCCTTTTCACCCCTCTGGTGTTTTTAACTCTTCATATAGCTGTGCAGACGATCTTTGCCTAGCAGTAGCTACAGTGCGCTTAGCTTTCCTTTTTGCCACCTTGTATTTATCCTTATCTCCCTATCTTTTAGACCTGTCATACTTTTAGCTTGTTTCTTCTCTGTAACCTTCTATTGCACCTAATCGTTCCATCACCAAGTTTCTATGTCTCTATGAGGCCCTTTGCCAGATGTTTTTCCTAGCACTTCCTCTCCTATTCGCACAACAATTTTACTGTTGGTTTCTTACCAGTCATTTTTCGTATCTTTTTCCTCAAGGTCATCGTGCACTCTACTCTTAAAAAATATTGCCAAGTATTTTCTGGTGTCTATCTTGCTTTCCTTTCCGCCTTTTGGTATGATATTGCGCATAACATTTGACAGCTGGCCCAGGGTGTGACGTAGTCCGCTCGAACCCATTATTACAGCTTAACGTACACATTAATTTTGAAATTACTGTCAAAAAATTATCGATTTTTTTTTTAAAGTTATGTTTGGTTATAATTAAATAAAAAATATATTGTCAGTAACGTAAAACCTTTACTTTTCCTGGGGATTCAGGCGAAATATTTATTTTTATTTTTATACATATACATACTAATAATAGGTATACGCACTCTTTTTAAATAGTAAACAGTAGTAGATTTGCGTATTTTATATAAATAATAAACCAACTATTGTTTCAAAATCCATTAAAAAAACATTTTGTAAACCCTAATATACCTTTCAATTCCGGTTATAATTTATCTCAACGCCCAAAGCATAGTAAAAAATAGAGACCAAATCCAAGAATCCATAACTTGCTATAACCCCAAAATAATTTTATTGAGTGAAACTAGGACGACATCAGATATTGAAGATATTGAACTGAAACTTGAAAATTAGTGTCATATTCGTTGTGACTCAACGAGTAGATACACTGGAGGTGTTATGCTATAAGCAAACATTATAATTTTTCAAATTTTAAAACATTTCAATTGAATAATAATTATTGGTGCAAAATAATAAAAGTTGATGTTAAATCCATGGTCTACTTGGTGAGGTGTTTATATCATTCACCATCCAGTTATGATGCTCAATTTATTGAAGATTTGAAAGAAATATGTGATTTACTACGAACTACCGTTGTGTGTTAGTTAATGATTTTAATATTTACTTGTTGGCTAGTAATTTTTATGGTGAAAAAATTGTGAGAATGTCTCCATTCAACAATACATGATAGTTTCAACCATGTTCTATCATCCATCAACTAATAGAGTGCTGGCATGTAAGTAATGTTTATTTATTTGCTCATTTATCAATTTATTACAATCTAATAGACATTGTATTTTATGACAATTTGTGGGTCTTACCTTGTCTGTTTAAACTTTTTATACCTTTTTATTCATTTTAAAATAAACCACAGACATGTAATATTGGCCTAATTATTGTAATTTATAACATCTAATTTGTTTATCTTTATCAGACAACACCCTTATATGGGTTTTTATCATTTCAGCATTTATTTAACTTTGTATCGAGACCTGAAGATGCTTTGCATATTGTAGAAAGCGAAACCGGTAGTCCTAATAGTTAAATTAAATTGATTGTGAGTAAGTCTTATCTATTATTTCTTAACCTAATAAAATTTTAATTAATAATCAATAAGGTTTTCGAAAACAATTCTCTTGTGAATCAGCGTTACAAGTTACTTTTTATTTGTCTTTTTTATGTATGTTGGCATGAAGCGTATTACGTAAAACTTTTCTTATAAAAAGTACTTGACAAGACGGGGGTATTTGTTTAAAAACGAGCCCTCTATCACTTATGGTTACAAGGCAAATGTATGCCAACTTTGACTTTTAATATCTCGGAAACCAGTAAGCGGAATGTATCTTTTTTTTTAAGAAGCGTCTTTTAATGTTCGTTAAGTGTATAAATTTTGAAATTGATATGTTTTAAAGCTCGTAAAGTTATTCAATTTGTTTATAAGCCTAAAAAATGTTTAAAACTTTAACAAATTTTCTCTCCTAGTCACTCTCCTAGTGAACCGATTTGAATTTTACAAAAAGCGTTTAAAAGTTTGAGCCTAAAAATTTGTGATTTTTTTCCAGTAGGCTGGATTGCAAAATTATTATGCAAAACCTACCCGACCGATCTTAACAAAATTTAGTACACGTTTTAAACATATTAAAAAGCTTTTCTAGGCCGACTAAGGAGCTTGTAAGTCAAGTTTAGAAAGTCGAAAACATTTAAACGATTAACTTAATTTTTTTGTACTTTTTTTCCAATTATTGCTATTTTTTTCAACAATAAACATTTTTTCGTTCCAGTAAGCTGGATTGTAAAATTATTATGCAAAACCTATCCGACCGATCTTAACAAAATTTAGCAAACGAAATTTAAATTTTTAATTTCTAGCTAACGAAATATTATATAAAATTGAATAACGAAACTTTTACCTTTTTATAATTTTTTCTCTAGGATCAATATTTTCCGAATTATAAACGAAAATAGTAGCAAAAAAATGAGAAATTTTTAATTGTTTCCAGATTTTGTTAAATAAAAAAATTAGCACACGATTTGCGACTGGCGCATATCGTGATTATCGATATTGGGCACATCCTGAAGGAATTCCAGTAAAAAATAGCTTCCTATGGAAAATGTCAAATCCAAAACAGATCTCGCCTAGACTATAAATAATTCAACAATTTTACCTTCATAATTTGAATAATCTGTGACATCAGTCTTTACAAAAATTGCTTTATTCTTTCCAAATTGTTTGTTAAGTTCTTCAGCTACATTTTTGCCATCACGTTCATTAATGTCTGCCAACGTCACTCCCTAAAACGATAAAAACTTTAAAATACAATAAATGTTCGATTTACAATAAGCTTAGACTCCAGTCGTTAGAAACGAAAATGCCACTGAACCTCTAAAAATCATACGTTTTTAGATTATTGGTAAAATCTATAGGACATAAAAATATTTCAAATAAAAAATGTAGCTAATAATATAATTTTGAACAAAACTAGCATTTTTCGTTTAGAATGACCCGTTCTTTCAGAAACAACGCTTGAAACGATCGGAAATTTTTAATGTTAGTTACCGTGTGAGAAATCAATGCTCAATAAAAATTGTATCAGCTCGACGGTAAAAATTCGATATCTTTTGATCCGAGTGTCCTCTCGAAAAATGTATTAATGTATCATTTAATGTTTAACATAAATATAAAGTTCGAGCTTGATATTAATATTGAGAGTAAACACAACGTGAAATCGAATACATATCATGTCGCAATAGTATTATGAGTTTTTTTCCCCAGTTTTTCCTCATGATTTACAATGCAAGTAATAACTAGAGGATTTTTCTGCCATGATTAGTGTGGTTGTATTTTATAGACAGTTTATTCACCATGATTTTTCTGACTGTTATTCTTAAGTAAAAGTTAGTTTCATGTAATGGAATGAACAATCTTTCAATAAAGTTGCCCCAGGAACGTAACTCAAAAATATTGACAATATCAAAAATTTATTTAAAATCCTTTATAAAAGGTGTATAATTAAAATGCCCAATTGGGTTATATCACAAAACGTTTTCAGAATCTATATTCCATCATCAGTGTGTCCTAAAAGTATATAACCACTTTGATTAAAAAGAACGTGAAGTTTAAAATTTTGACACAGGTAAATACAAAATGTGGTACTTACTAGGTGTACATGTTTTCGGCCATTAAATATTTGGGTGAAACCCCGTTAAATGTTAATAATTTAAATTTAGGTTACATTATTCGATCTTATATGTTAAGATGTTAGAATTACCAGTGCAATTAATAACATAGCAACGTACGACTTAACATGAGGTTGCTGGTCCTGAGACAAAGTGTCTATGAGGACTTGTTGATAGCAACTGAATAAAATGACAATATTGACAAAGATGACAATGTTAGAATGGAAGTCGGATCAAAGCAGTCAGTGCAAGGTATTTCTCTAAATATGACAGAAGCCAGCAATATTTAAAAATTGAATAAGTTTTAATATTGCTGGCTTCTGTCATACTGTAACCTCGGAAACCTTTTTTGGATTGTGCTAGAAAGGTCACCAATAGAGACACTGAGGACGGCAGCCAGATAGTTGGTGGAGAGCGAGTCGTGGGTTCGAAACTAGCTTTTGAAACCGGGAATGAGTCCAACGAACAAAATAAGTAAAGATAGAACAAGATAAGATATATTAGAAAAGATACAGAAATAAAGAAAAAAAAATAGATGGGTAAAATTACCAAAGATAGGATAAGATAGAAACAGGGCGCCACTCAATTTTTTGGGGTTAAGGAGCAAATTAAGAAGCTTTAGGTTCAGAGATCAAACCCAAGGAAAGATACCAACAGTTAATTATTAAATGAATTTGGTCAATACATTATATAAACAAATAATAAATATATTAGGTATTGCCCTTACTTGCCTACGAAACTTAATCAGTCTAATCTTTCTACTGGTCAAAGATATAGTCGACAAATAAAATACATACATAAAACAATAACAATATATTCAACGACAAAATTATGACGCTGCTGAATGAAACACAAGTAATAAAAATACACCAACAACTATGAAATGGTGGTATACATATAAAAATAAGCAGTAATATAATTAGAAAATAACTTTATAAAAATATATAATACAATCATGCACAAATAAAGTTTTGGTGTATCTCGAGATATTACAGCAAAAAAATGAATAAAAATTATAACAAACACAAAAGATAACAAAAATTAATAAAATATAACTTTACAAAAATACAAAAAGGTTACAGAAATGAAAAAATAAAAATTTAACTAAACCGCACTTGGTTAAGTCGATTAGATATCTCGCACTATTATTTAATGATAAACTGAGACTTAAATGTTCATAATTATTACTTATTGAAATTTCTTACTAGCTGATGGAATTTGGTTCGTAACAAAATATTGACTGTTCCTTAAATTAAATTCAAAATTCAGTAGTTACTCTCGACTACATTTGAAGACATGGATAAACTTTAGATACGTCCAGATAATGGAAGATGATATGATACCATACCATATTACTCGCCCAGATAAGTGGAGATACTAAGATTATGGTAACTTACAGTAATTCCTGATGGTTGCTGCACTAGGTACTTCACTGAAGCTATATACTGTACTAATACTTTACTTGTATCAAACACTGAATTTAATTAACATTAAAGGTACTTTATAACTATATTTAATCTAATGTAGTATAGGATCAAAAAAACTTAAATATACAAGTATATACACACTTATAAAGAAAAATGCACAGAGAACGGTACGATAATAGAGATACAGTAAGATCTAGTCCTTAAGCAAAGACTGTCCCACCAGAAGTATATCTTTCTTGCAAAAATTTACCCAACTACAGAAAAGGAAGAAGGGATATCTCCCACTTAAATATCATCGAACAGTTGTATGTATTTCTGAGAAGGTAAAAAGTTCTAACTAACATCGAACATAATGGTAGCCTTCTAGCTACAAACGTGATGAAATATAACTCTTCTAGATTAGGTTTTTCCCGAAAAACATTACAACGGGCGTTCGACGACAATTACCAAATTTATGTAAAAGAACCCGGAAAAGGATTAACTAAGAATTAGCTAAACCGGCGTCTTTAAATAAATAGGTAGGTAAATTCTTCAGTCATACTTTGATAGTTTCCCATTAAAAATTTTTGATCGTAAACACGACCATCAGCATATCATCCACATGGGTAAAAGGAATTAAAAATAATTTAATATATTAATAAACAAAATGTTACAATACTTAGACAAATACCCTAAGTTACACTGACTGCTTTGTTCCGACTTCCGTCCTAACAAGTCAATATTGACATTTCAATCAGTTGCTATCAACAAGTCCTTGTACACACTTTGTCTCAGGACCAGCAACCTCATGTAGAGTCTTACGTTGCCATGTTATTAATTCCACTAGTAACTTTAACATCTTAACATATAAGATCAAATAATGTAACCTAAATTTAAATTAATAACATTCAACGGGTTTTTACCCAATTATTAATGGCACAAAACATGTAAACCTAGTAAGTATTAACCACATTTTGTATTAACCTTGGTCAAAATTTTAAACTTCACGTTCTTTTTAATTAAAGTGGTTATATACTTTTAGGACACACTGATGATGTAATATAGATTCCGAAAACGTTTTGTGATATAACCAGATTGGGTGTTTTAATGATTTTACCTTTTATAAAGGATTTTAAATACATTTTTGTGATACATGGTATAGAGCAAGCTGCAGAAACTAATTTTCCTTGTGGATATTAACAATATAATTTTAAATTTATTTACTTTAGAATGTAGATAATATGTCTGAATTGTCAAAATAAATATTTTGTATTACTAAGTAACAAAACAAAATAAATCGTGTAATTTTTATTTTGAGAATAATTTCCAAAGTCGAAATAGAAACGTCAAAAAAAAAGTAATTTAAACTTAAATTGTATTAATATATATTATTATGATAGTATAGTATTAACTATATATATATATATATATATATATATATATATATATATATATATATATATAAATATTTTATATATTTATATTTATACCTTTACTCCCTTTGAAAGCAACGATTTTGCAAAATGTAATCCAAGTCCAGACGCTCCTCCTGTGATAAGGGAAACTTTGCCTGCAATTTGAAAAACCATTTTTTGGGTTGAAATTATGGCTAAAATATAAAGTTTTTATTATTGAATTGACAACAAATTAAAAATTAATATGTAACAATATGACTTGATGCAAAATCTTGGTTAAATAGTATATGCTTAATATCATATGCTAAGACATTATTCGTTTCATTTACAATAGTATAGTTCACTTGAATATCGTAGAGTAAGGGCGTATTCCGCCGAGTGCGATAGCAAAAAAGTAACCGCCGATAAGAACAATTAAAATCTAATTATTAAAATTCTAGTTATTAAAATAAACAGTAAAGTAGCAGTGGCGTCCCAAATTCTGTTTTCTACAATGAACAATTTACACACACGAAACACAAACAATCAGTGTCTATTTCAGTATCATCAGAAATGGCAGGTTAGCAGCAGGTCCACTATTAACAAACATTTAGGAACATGTACCAAACTCCCCAACAATATTCTCCACTAGAATACACATCCGAACATGCACCAAACAACATATATTGGCAACCCACAAATACTCCTATAACAAACATTCAACAAAATTAATTCGCTCTTCCATTACAACCACAACAATTTCCACTACAACCCCATCTACTGTAGGACAGACCTTAAACTCAAAGCTAAAACTTGCAATTACACATTCAGAAAACTCGGATATAGAGTCTAGCGAAGACGACGATCAAGAAACCCAAAATAAAAACTTATCGCAAATAGTCAAAGAACGTGTAAATTTTCAAAACAAAATAACGATTCTAATCCTCCAAGCTCACTACCAAAAAAAATACAAAATTGATACAGTGCATTATCAAACGCCGAGAGTTCTGAACAGGCTGAAACAAAAAACACCGAAAACTACCTTCAATATTTGTATATAGCGTCGAAAATTTTAAAGATATGGTCGATAACTTTGCACGAATTGTGGAGGTAAGAACCTACTATACCAGAACTCTGCCAAACGACACTGTCAAAATTACAACATATTATATAATACATACATACCGTAAACTGATAAGACATTTACGAGAAGAAGAAATCACTCACCATACTTAAAAAATAAAGGAAGAACGTGCCTATAGAGTGGTAATAAAATATATCTATTACTCTATAACCACAACAGATATAACAATGGAACTAGAAAAAGCCGGCCACAAAGTTCGCAATATACCTAACATTCGACACAGACAAACAAACGAACCCTTATCTTTGTTTTTCATAAACCTTGAACCCAACAGTAATAATAGAGACATATTTAACCTAGAATTCTTATGACACACTAAAATAGCAGAGGAGGCACCACATAAGAGAAACTTAATCATTCAATGCATGCGATGTCAAGCATCCGGTCATAGTAAAACATATTACACTAAACCGCATTTTTGTGTCAAATGTGAAGAACAGCACAATACAAAGATTGTAAAAAACCTAGCAGCACTTCAGCTAAGTGTGCACTATGCAAACAAGATTACCCTGCTAACTATAAGGGCTGCGTAGTCTACAGGAAACTAGTAGAAAACAGACATATACAGAAAAGAGGAAACCAACGGCCTCACAGACCAACATTCAACAGTCCACATGTATGTACTGAAACAAATCAGCGAAATACCACTCTAAAAAACCATCAAACAACATATGCAAACGTGATAGCACATCAAACCAACCACGATTTAGAACCTAAAATTAATATAGAACAACAGCTAATAACATTCCTAAACCAGTTCAAAAACATGTTCTCGCAAATTATAAGTCAAAATAGTATATTAAACTCATCCCAATGGTACAGCTCATGGTGGCCGGCGGTAATCATCCGCAGCTGCTGATCACATTATGTATTGTTGAAATTTGCAACAGAAAAAATACAAGCAGCAATCGTTCAAGTACATGCAACGCCATGACACTTTAACATATCTGCAATGTATAGCCCACAAGTAAATTCGTAGCCGGGGGAGACTGGAATGCGAAACACATACACTGGGGCTCAAGACTCACAACAACAAAAGGTCGTAATCTGCTAAAAGCAATGACCAACAACTATGATTGCCACAACAACAGAATCCCTACGTACTGAGCGGGTGACCCCAGAAAAACTTCGAAATCTGCTAAATTACTTCATAAGCTGCTAAACTACTTCATAAAAGTAACTGTAACAACATCGGTTAAGAAAATATGCTCAAACACGAAAATAGCCAAAACATCTAAACTCCAACCCAATACAATTAAACTACTCTAAGAAAGACGAAACAGAACAGATCGAACTTCGGACAGCTTCAAAAGTTTAAACAAAAACGCGAAGAAAGACATTAGGAACGATCATAGAAACTATAATAACAATATAATAAAAAATATAATACAAGATAACTACAATATGAAAGTACTCAAAGCAAAAAATTCAAGTGTCACAAGAAAAATCATAAAAATAAAAAATGAGAAAAAACGTCACCATCCGAGGCAGAAAGGAAATAAACGAGGCCATTGAAAAATTCTACATTAAATTATACTCGGTAAATACACAACCACAACAACGACGTACTGAACGAACAATAATTAACACCGGCTCAGAAGAAATACCGGACATAACCGACTATGAAATAAGAATGGCCCTAAATCAACTAAAAACGAATAAATGTCCGGGAGAGGATAAAATTACAGTTAAAATGTTGAAAATTGGTGGAAGAAAAATAGAACAGGTATTAAATATTTTATTTAATAAAGTAATTGATGAAGGAAAGATTCCTCAAGAATGGTACAACTCCGAAGTCATTTTACTATTCAAGAAAGGAGACAAAGCAAACATCGAGAATTACCGACCAATATTCTTGCTAGCACATCTGTATGAATTACTAACTCAAATCATAACCAACCGCCTAACACATAAGCTCGATTTATATCAACCTATCAAGCAGGCTGGATTCAGAAAACATCGTAGTACCATAGACCACTTGCCTTAAAAACACTGATAGAAAAATGCACCGAGTATAATGTTCCAATTCATATGGCGTCCTTCGATTTCCATAAAGATTCCATTGAAGTCTGGGCAGTGCTTGAATCTCTAGAAAAATGCAGATAAAGCTGGACGAAAGCACAAAAACTAATCCCATAAGACTACAACGGGGGGTAAGACAAGGAGACACCATCTTTCCCAAACTATTTACCCTTGCTCTAGAAGACATTTTTAAGAAACTAGAATAGAACAATAAGAATATCAACGTCGACGGATCATACTTAAACTACTTGCGAATCGCAGATAACATAGTTTTAATAGCAGATAATATCCAAGAAGTAAATGATATGTTACAACAATTAAATGCATGTTTCAGGAGCGGTAGGCTTAAAAATAAACTACAGCAAAACAAAAATATTGAGCCAAGACCAGACAAATATAACAATACAAAATCATACCATAGAAAATGTTGAACATTATGTATATCTAGGTCATGTTTTCAAACTAGGAAAATCAAATCAAGATGCTGAAATTAAAAGAAGAACACAACTGGCATGGGGCGCTTTCGGCAAACTAGCTTATATCTTGAAAACACCTACATTTCTGTAAACTTAAAGAAAAAGGTGTATAACGCATGCATACTACCAGTTTGTACCTACGGCTTGGAGACAGTAGCCCTTACCAAAAAATCTGCTAAAAAAATTAGGAACAACGCAAAGAGCAATGGAACGAATCATGCTTGGAATATCACTAAGAGACAAGATTAGACACACCAAGATAAGACGTAGAACGAAGATTAGGGATATTATGGAAGAAATTACAAAAATGAAATGGCGCTGGGCAGGTCACGTGGCCCGATATTATGACAACAGGTGGACACGGAGAATTCTAGACTGGAGACCAAGGACGACAACAAGAAGCATTTGACGACCTTAAAAAAGATGGGTAGATGACATAAGAGCGGTGGCAGGCAACCAGTGGATTAGATTGGCTCAAGATAGAGAAAGATGGAAGCAATTGGGAGAGACCTACATTCAGGAGTGGATGGAAATGGTTGACAAAGAAGAAGACTTCGTAAGCAAAGAACTGTTCAGAAACACTTGTCTTATAGAATCCAGCTATGATCTCTTATCGGATCATACACCGGTTATTATGAGCCTGAGTACTACAGTTATAAACAGCTTATCACCTCCTCGACTCACGTCAAAAAACACCAACTGAGCAGATTTTCAATCCTACCTAGAAGAGAACACCAATCTTAATCTGTCGATCAAATCTACACATGACATAGATACAGCAACTCAATACTTCACCACATTTGTGCAAAAAGCCACATGGCAATCTACACTACGAATTGAGCGCAAACCAACATATACCACAAATGCTCCCCTGCACATTCGCTAACTCATTGTTGAAAAACAACATAAACCTACATATATTCAAGAGACTACGTAGGCAACTCAGACTAGCCATCAAAGCCGCAAATAACGAAACCTTCGAACATTACATTACAAACCTTACTGCAAATGACCAGACGTTATGGAAGGCTACTAAGAAGCTTAAGAAACCATACACAACTGTTCCTCCCATTCGTAAACCAAATGGCGAATGGGCCTGTTCCAACAAAGAAAAAGCGGACGTCTTTGCTGAATATCTTACAAACGTATTTTAAACAGAGCCAGAAGATCCTGATGAAGAAGTGGAAGAACTAATTGGCGCAGCATGTCAAATGTCGCTCCCAATTAAAAGTTTTACTAAATGTCATGGAAGAAATAAACAAACTTAACTCACGAAAGACCCCAGCTTATGATTTAATCTCGGCACAAGTACTAAAACAACTTCCTCATAAGACCATTACTTTGCTAACAGTTATATTTAACCGCATGCTAAGCTTATCATACTTTCCAAAAATGGAAATTTGCTGAAGTCATTATGATCCTCAAGTCAGGAAAAGAGCCCAATAAAGTAACATCTTATCGACCCATCAGCCTATTCCTAAGGGTCAGCAAAGTTTTTGAAAGATTGCTGCTACAAAGAATATACGCAGATCATGAATTCCTAACATTATTTTCAAAACATCAGTTTGGTTTTCGGAAAATCACTCCACTACCTAACAAGTTCATCGAACGATAAATGAAATATCAAAAGTCTTGAAGAAAAGAAATACTGCAGCGTTGTATTTCTAGACATCTAACAAGCGTTCGACAAAGTTTGGCACAAAGGTCAGCTTTACAAAGTAAAAATAGCACTATCCAGTAACTATTTCCTCCTACTTAAATCCTACATAACAAATAGATATTTCTCTATAAAATTCAGAGACCAACAATCCAACCTCTGTCCTATTAGCTCCTGAGTCCCGCAGGGTAGTGTTCTAGGGCCGCTGATTTTCTCACTTTACACAGCCGATATACCAGAGACTAAAAATACTACAATCGCTTCCTTTGCTAACGACGTAGCAATACTAGCTGTAAATGAAGATCCCATAAAAGCCTCACAAACCTACAACATCATCTGAACATACTTAGTGATTGGTATACGAAATGAAGAATAAAAATAAATAAAATAAAATCAACTCAAATAACATTTACAAACCGTTACAACATATGCTAACTTGTAAGGATGGAAAATGTAAGAATATCAACAGAAACAGATGCTAAATACCTTAGCCTTCATCTTGACCAACGTCTTACTTGAAAGGAATATATCCAGACCAAAAGAAGGCAGCTCAACTTAAATTCCAGCAAATGTATTCGCTTCTTGGACGTAAATCAAAACTTAACATCCAACACAAAATTCTTCTATACAAAGCCATACTCAAACCTATCTGGTTCTGCGGACTACATTTATGGGGCTGTGCAAAGCCAATGTCGCTGAATATTATCCAAAGATTCCAGTCTAAAGTGCTAAGATTGATAGTGGATGCACCATGGTACGTAAGTAATCAAACACTTCATTACGACTTAAAGATTCCTCTCATCGGAGAAGAAATCCGTCGAGACATGGAATCACAAAATCACCGTACTATTCACCATGAAAATGAGCTAGTAAGGGAATTATTTAACAATGGTCCAGCCACAAGAAGACTAGACACCTGGCCCCAAGACCTACTTCAAAACTAAACCAAACTAGAATAAGGTGAGACATCATTGGATGTCTCTCCTTTACGCGCAAAGCCTATATCACATTTATTCTTAATACTCTGTAATGATGTACATTGTAAATAAACATAATTATATACACAAAAATTAGAATAATGAAAACATTTTAATTATATAAATTAAATAAGTATGTATAAGCAAAATTTGATCTCTTGGGAGAGAAATATGTAGGAGAAAGTATTGATGAAGGTACTATTTTGAAAATATGGAATAAACTCATAACATTTGAAATGCTACAAATTATTTTCATACACACTAATATAAAAATGACAGTTAAAAAAATCGTTTCTAACTTACATTTCGTTAGTGATAAAATTAATTTTTGAGAGGTGTATTTTATCTGTAATAATAAAATTTAACCGTGGTGGTAACAGAAGGCCATATTTTTTGTAATAAAATGAATTTTAATTTGATATTTTGCTATGTTTTGTTGTGTACAATTTAATTTTGAAAAGGGTAATACAAAAACTAGTGAGCAGCATTTTTAAAAATTTGAGATGTGTTCATACACAACTTCCTTTATAATGTTCATGAAGATTTAGCTATTGATGAAATCTGTGACAATTTGCTAATAGAGCAGGTTTCTTAATGGCAATGATATTTTATCATCTCATACAAAGACTGGAGTATGCTACTGAAGTAAAATACATGCTATAAAATACCCAAACACGTGGCAAAAGAATGTTGGAATATAAGGTAATGAAGTAGTTGATAAAACAAAAACTGTCAATAACATGACAATTCCTATAATGCAAAACATACCAACAAACATGGCAAGTAAAATGGAGCTAAATATAAGCGAAACTAAAAATTATCAATCCAGATGTACCCTCTGCTTTACTACCTCTTCCAGCTCAAAGACGTGACCAAGTAGTACACACACACTGCGACTAGGTCATACAATATTTTCTCAAAAGGGACACATCATCTCCGAGTACCCTCAACCAATATGCCATAACTGTCAAATACCAATTGCAGTGCAAATCATTATAGACTGTCCAGTCTACTCAAAAGCAAGATGGACAGCGAAAATACAACACATCTGAAATATAAAAAATATCAGTAAAACAATATACTTTTCCGTAAATCGCCAGGAAATTTTGACATTCCTGTCAAAATTTCTTGAAGAAAAAGTCAGGACTTCCTTACTGTAAGGAAATGTCATTTCCTTACTGTAAGGAAATGATATTTCCGTACAGTTGTTAGTGTTCTACATAAATGATAGAAGTTTGACAATTCAACCTCAATACGTTTCCATAGTAACCCAAGTAATTTTATTAGGAATTTCAAAGCACCATTTATTTGGGAATAAAATATTATCGCGTTTTTTTTTAAATCAATCAATATCTGTTGAATTTTAAACGATTTGTGGAAAAATAGTATGTTTATCTCGTAGGAAAAGCCACATTCCTGGACTCTGTGTTGCTAAGTCTCGGCTTACGCCTCGACTTAGCAATCTTCACAGTCGTCCAAGAATGTTAAGCTTTTCCTACCCGGTAAACAATGTACTATTTCCGCAAATCGCCAGGAAATTTTGACATTCGTGTCAAAATTTATTGAAGAAAAAGTCAGTACTTTCTTACTGTAAGGAAATGATATTTCCGTACAGCTGTTAGTGTTCTACATAAATGATAGAAAACACATTGCTTATAAGGAATTAATTTATATTTTGAAAACATCACGTCATTGCTGAATACATTTTTAAGATCAATTTGTTATATTTGCAGTTATTTGACAGTTAGTACAATTATTGAACATTGGAGGAACACTCTTAGAACTATGAGAAACATTTTGGACAACATGCAGGGTGGAAGTGTCATTTTGTTGAATATTTTGTACTGTGAAAATTTTATTTGCCACCTCAACCTTATTGTTAAGCGATTCTTCGATATATCCTTCAGCAATGTTTGATGACTTCCATCCGCCATGCCTCTTTAAACTAGTTATGTCGGCACCAGAGACAACCAATATTATTGCAGAAGACCGATGAAAGCAGTGACCAGTATATTCTGTCGGATTTACCAAGTTCAAACAAGTAGCAATTATTTTGGGCATTTTTCTAAATTGATGAATTCCTACCACTTGTCTACAACCCTTTCCGCTTTGATATTTAAAGAAAAATCGGTCACTGTTCATATTTTCTGGTCTTAACGAAATATACTTTCGATAAACATTCAAGTAGATCTGATTAATTACAAATAATCTTGGTTTGTTGGTTTTCGAATCAGGTATGCTGATTAAAAGCTTAGATTCTAAGTCTTCTATATCGTGTACAGTCATTCGGACTAACTCATCCATTCTACAGGCCCCAGAAATACCAAATATTACAGCCACCTAAAAAATAAATAAAGCTATAATCTAAATAGAAATTAAAACCTTGTAAATTACCTTAATCATTAAATTTTCTTTATCTGGAGCTTCCTGGATAAAGTTTTCAATTTCTTCCTTCGTTAAAATCTTAGATTTCTTTGCCCTATAACCTTGAGCTTGCCGTTTCAATAAAGAACGAAGTTTTGAGGATGTAGATATATCTACATTGTGTTTAAGTGCAAGGGTTGACTTCAGAATTGAATAATTGGCCCATAATGTTGAAGATTTCATCTTTAAACAAAGGTCTAGGAAGTATGCCATTACAACATTTTCTGAGAAAGAACTCGTATTTTTACTCATGCGATAACCCATAAAACGTCTGTATGCATTTTCGTACTTTTCTCTTGATTTCTTTGGCAATAATTCTAATGAAGCAGTATTCACTGCCTCAACCAGCTCTGGAGGAGTCCCAGGAATGGAAATTTCATCATCACTTATCATTTTACTTTCCAGAACACCAGCAATTAAATTTATAAGCGTCAAGTTTGACAATTCAACCTCAATACGTTTCCATAGTAACCCAAGTAATTTTATTAGGAATTTCAAAGCACCATTTATTTGGGAATAAAATTATCGCGTTTTTTTTAAATCAATCAATATCTGTCGAATTTTAAACGATTTGCGGAAAAATAGTATGTTTACCTCGTAGGAAAAGCCACATTCCTGGACTCTGTGTTGGTAAGTCTCGGCTTGCGCCTCGACTTAGCAATCTTCACAGTCGTCCAGGAATGTTAAGCTTTTCCTACCCGGCAAACAATGTACTATTTTCAAAAATTGTAATCTGTATAATCAACTGTAAGAATTCACAAAATGTTTGTATTTTTAAAACTGCTATGTAAATGTAAATGTGCTATGTGTATAAAAATTTTTTTCCAAAATAAATATAAACCTCCCAGCTAGGGGTTGATTAAGATTTGAAATGAAAAAAATGTAAGGTTTTTGTGTATTATATTTATCAAAGCGATCCACAGAAAAATTCACATTATTTTGAATTAAAGCACTGCAAAATATCTAAGAATTATTTATTATCTAAGCGTTTGTATTTTCTCTGGATAATAAACATAAATTTAAATAGAGCTTTTTACGTTTACAACCTCGTTCAATATCAACTAAGTTTACACTTATGTCCAAAATTAGAAATAAAAAATTCAATACTATTTATTCAGAATATGACAGCTTCTTCCAAATCCTTGCCTTGCACTTCCTGATAGCACGCGATTGGAATGTCAAAACTACTCTTTGGGGGTTATGACTAACTACAACGAAAGGTACAAATATACATCGATCATTACAAAAAAAAAGGATTAATTCTTTTTATCCACAAGGCAACTAACATACTGACCAGCAGATAACAACAAAATTCTGGATCTGCTAGATTTTGCAATATTTAAAGGTTTGCCTAACACACATTTTAAAAATAGAACCTAGTTTTGACCTAAGTTCGGACCACAGCTCCATAATAATAACATTAAGCACAACTATAATATAAATCAACAGCTATTAAAACTCTCTAACAAAAAAACAATTTGGTAACACTTGTTACCAAATTGTTACACTTGTTTGGTAACACATTTGAAAACACTATTAACAAGAATATAACGTTAGATCGCCAAATAAAAGAATCTGATGAGTTGGAATTTGCAGTACAAAAGCTAACGGCTATAATACAAAACGCTGCTTGTGAATCTATTCCTTTAAGTAAAAAGGATAATCCTGAATACGACAATATGCCATAACATATTAAACAAATTCTAACCGAAAAAAAGGAGAGCGCGTGCAAAATCCAAAGGTAAAGGTTCCGATATCCACTCGATAAGACATAGCTTAATAGATTAACACACCAGCTAACGTCAGCGCTAAATCAAGCTCGTAATGACACCTTCAATTTTTATAATAACAATATCTCTCCAGGGGCCTTATTCTTGAATCGAGATAAAATTTTACTCCTCACTAAGCTAACTCGCTTTTCTATGCCATCATAATTTCTCTCGATTTTAAAAAGCTGTATTGAATACGGGGAGTAGAAAGGAATGAGAGAAACTATGAACAGTGTTGCCGGGTTTTCAATGAAAATTTTAACTAATCACAAGAGTTAAATATTGACAAATGACAAGATACTGTCAACCGTCAACCTGATCACTCCCCTTAGTGGTGGACCAACCTGCGTTTTTTGTGTAGCTGTGACAAAATGTGACTGCTCCAGTATTGTCACGGTGACAAAAAGCAGTGATTTTTTGAAGCAGTTTAATCTTAAATGCTACCCTGCTACTATTGCTACCTTTAAATATTCCAAAATATATTTTAAAATTTGTAAAAATTTTCTATCTGACAAAAGAAATGGGTCCGTAGGTTGGAGAACATCCCGGCCAATTTAAAGATCTTCAACTGCCTCTAAAACATCATTAAATATAATATAATTTCAGTAGAGCATATGATTGATATCCATCTTTTATTAACTTCCGCCTTTTTAAAAAACAAAATACTTTCCTAGGTTTTTGAAAGGTTTTGTATTGTTATTTTCGCTCCCATTGTCACTTTCTCTTGCAATTTCTACTCCCTGAAATTCAAGAATAAGGGCACAGATGACCACTCTATATGGAGAGCAACTAAAATATTTAAGAAACCGATACTACTAATTCCTCCAATAAGAAAACCTGATAGAAGTTTGGCGCAGACTGAAAATGAAAAAGGTAATGTGTTTTTATAATATTTAGCATAATAAAATCATTCTCCCCATTCGAGGTTCGTAGAATAATAATGAGTACCAACTCTCACAAAGCTCCATGATACGATTTAATAAATGGGAGAATCCTAAAACATCTACTCAGGAAAGCAGTTAATCTTTGTTCCAATCCAGTGGAAATATGCTAATATTATTATTAACCTTGATGTCCAAAGTATTTGAAAGACTCCTGCTAGATAAAACAAGCAAACCTGAACTACTTAAAAATATAATACCCGAACATCAGTTTGGTTTCCGTCAAAAATATTCAACAATCCAACAGTATCATAAATTGTAAATAAAATCAAAAAAAGTTTGGAAGAAAGAACTATGTGTGCCTCAGTATATCTCGATATTCAGAAGGCTTCTAATAAAGTCTGGCTCAACGGTTTGCTATATAAATTAAAATCTTTATTGCCTAGCTATATGTACCTTACTCTGAAGTCCTATATCAACGAACGTTCGTTCTAACTAAAAATCAATAATGATTTCTCAACCTATTACTTAATCCAATCCGGAGTTCCTCAGGAAAGTGTCCTCGGTCCTTTCCTGTACCTAATCTTTGCTGCTGACATACCTATTACAGATGAAGTTACAGTGGCAACTTTTGTCGAATATACAGCCGTTTTAGTTACAAACAAAGACCCAGACATAGCATCTATCATTTTGCAATAAAAAAAATACAATGCCCCCATTCCTGCTAGAGACGTTGTGAAATATCTTGCATTTGGCCCGAAAGCTGAACTGGAAGCAACACATTAATGCCAAAAAATTTCAGCTTAATATAAAATTAAAACAAATGAATTGGTTACTTGGCAGAAAGTCACAACTGTCATTGGAGAACAAAACACTGCTTTACAAAGTCATACTAAAACCAATATGGACTTACGGCGTATACCTCTCGGTCTGTAGCAAGCCTTCAAAAATTTTGCGAACCTTCGAATCAAAAACACTGCGTATAGTAGAAGTAGCAGTAGAAACCGGAAAATATGTTATATCACTTCATGCAACAAGGTCATAATTCTTAATTAAACGCACCACAGCCAAATTATCAGTGAACTATATCAGGCAAAAAATGGAGGAATGAAGACTGGAGAGGACTTGGCCAGAAGACCTGGTTACATAGGTAAAAATTGAGATTTGTCGCTGGACGTTACCCAAATCAAGTGAATATTGTCATCACATTTACTAGTTACAAAATGTACTGTAAGGTTAGATTGTAAATATGCATTTAAAATTGAATAATAAAGTAAAAATCTAAGTACATAGTAAAAGTAACTATAATAAATAATGCAATTGATATACCTTTAAAAAAATGATATCAGGTACTCGAAAACTACATACACGTACTTTCACCTTAGTAAAATACTAACTTTTATCATTAAAAAACGTGTCTAAATATGTAAAATATAATAATTGATAATGTAACTTGATTTTTTTATCTGCAAAATAACAGACCGGTTGAACGGAATTAACTAAAAAAGTTTTTAAATCTGTTCTTTATAGCTATTTGGTTAAGTTGTTATTAACATAAGATAAGGTGCTATTATCATATAAGAGGTTCGTGTTACGTATTTAAATGTAAATAGATATATTATAAATATTTATATCGGATAGTGTTAGATATGAATTAAAATATTTTAATCAACTGAACAGTTTGTACTCATATGTTGCATGGTATTTATAAAGAATTATTACTTAATCTTCCACGAGGAAACTAAGTTCCTGTAGCTGGCTGTATACCATATATCACAAAAAAATTTTGTTTAAAATCCTTTATAAAAGGTATATAAAAATGCCTCAAACGGGCTATCACAAACACATTGCAAAACGTTTTCGGATTAAACAATCCATCATCAGTGCAAACGGATGTACATGCTAGTAGCCACCAAAATATATAGGTAAAAACCCTTTAAATGTTTTAAATTTGAAGTTGTTTTACATTATTAGTATTTATAATTTGTGATGGTTAAGTTACCGTTGGATAGGTAACATGGCGGCGTATGACTCTACATGAGTAAAATGGTCCTGAGACGAAGTGTCTACGAGGACCTGTTGATAACAGGTTGTTGTTATCAACAGGTCCTCGTAGATCACTCTCGATTACAGGCGGAGTCCCATGCATCCGATTTCCAACGACACGATGATCCGAAAGTATTCTCATTGGTCAGAATCGAATGAGAATATTGTTTCGCCGAATTTCATCCGAAATTTTTAACTACGCTTCCGACATCGGATAAAGATAAAATTATTTTAACTTTTTCCAACAAAACGGATGTTTTGTAACCTAATTGTATTCCAATAGTTTAACATCTGTACATTTAATTTATTGAAACATGAATTTTAATCGAAGAAGCTATGTTCTTTAATAAAACGCTATTATTATGTCTGCTTCTTTTAATTTGCAAAAAAAAACAAAACATACAATTCGACAAAGAAAATATTGGGTTAGTTAAACATTTCAGTAAAAAAAGTCACAAGGGGCTTTTAATAATATATTGCACTTTTGAATGAAGCTAAATGATGTTGATAAATATTTGCAATTACATTAAAATGCACATTTCATAAGTTACACATATTACACATTTCATAAGTTACATATAGTTTCTTCTTCGTTATCCATAATAAACTGAGTAATAGAAAGCAGGAGAAGGGATTATATACCATGCGGAAATAATCCCTTCTGCTGTTTTACTAAGCAAAAGTGGTAAAACAGCAATTACCAGCCAAACCACCAAACATCCAAAGAATAAACAAAAAATTGACAGTTAACAGTTTATACGGATTTTCGTATCCGACAATCGCATCCATGTGACTAGCTTCCAAATAGCAACTACGAAACCATACGATTTTCGTATGTCGGATGTCGGAAATCGGATACATGGTACTCCGCCCACCTCGAAGATACAATTGGAATTTGTTGTTCGACTCGAGAACCAGACCACAAACAACTAGCTCAAGACCGTCGCGTCGGTGCAATTTTTCGCAATAATTTAAGGTATTCTGTTTTATCATTAAGAATATACCAAAACAATAAACATCTTGTCATTGAATGTTATTATTTGTTTTTTTTTCTGGACATTGTTCAAATTTTCTTCTAGTATCCGGACCCCACATAAAATTACTTGCCGAAATTGTTTGTGTCCTTATTTAAAAAATTATACAAAACGCCAAGATAATTTTTTCAATATAAATATGCGCTGTTTAAACATTAATTTAAATATACAGGGTGATTCACACAAGTCTAGCATAGTCCAAATCTTTATTTTTAATAAACACACCCCTATATTCTTACATTTTAAAAAGCTTCTTAACCGAATATCAACGATAATATTTTATATAAGATCTATCATGGGGGAAATTTTTAAATTATACAGTGCTAAAACCACTTATTAAGTAAAATTATTTGTGTTCTTATTTTAAAAAATTATGAACCACACTGGGACCTGTCAATGTTACATTTAAATTTGCGATTTGTAAACATAAATTTAAATGTACACAGTAATTCGTACCAGTCTAGCATAGTATCATGAATAAATCATCAGATGCAATAAATCATGCATTTTTCGGAACCAAAGTATTCATCGATGCCTTTGGTTTTCCTTGTGATTATTGCAAGTTGGTATTGTGTAGAAATTGTTGCAATGTAAGTGCTACAGAAATCAGAACAATAGTGATGCCAAGTAAAATAATACCATATGTTTGCAAGGATTTTACTCCCAAAAATTAAGAATTTGATTGAGCTCTCAGTATGAGTAGATCCTTTGGAGACCGAAGTTGCATCCATAAAGGATACAACTAAGCAGGCCATTCACAATATAGAATAAATAAAGTCCCTTCGAAGGGAGCTGGACTCTTGGAATGGTTCTTTTTAGGTAAGCTATAAAGAACTTAAATCTGATATTCGATCTGAAATATCCAATCTGAACAATATAAGAATGACTCAAACAACTTGTTTCATGGAACAAAACACAACATACCAATCAGTGATTAGCAAAATGATCAAAAGGGAAAAAAGTTCCAACAACATTATAATTTTTAATCTGCCTGAGTATAGTAAGGATGACTATTTAAACAAAGCCAGATCCATTTTATCTGGATTAATGAACTCAGCCATTGATATTGTTGAGGTTGCACGAATTGGAAAAAAGAAGAAAAATGAATACCATTCATATAGAATTGTCCTTCGTAACCATCATGACTATTTGTCAAAACTCAGAAATAGAAGAAATATTGACAGGTCATTAAAGATTTTTATCGATTCAAATCTCACCCCACACCAGACAACTGCATTAAACACTATCAAGAGTGAACTTAAGGAAAGAGAGAACGGTGAACAAAATCTATTTATTAGGTGCTTAATGAATCTCTAGAATAATGACAAAAAACTAACACAGTCTTCACCTGGCGTATGGGTTCATTTTTAAAATATAGGAGGTCTAAGAACCAAGCTTAACAGTTTATTTATCAATGTATTCTATTCTCATTACAGTAATATTATATTAAACGAAACTTGGTTGACATATAATTATGTCAATGAAGATCTGCAGTTGTTTGACCTCAACACATAAGAAACTGATCACTCCAGAAAACAAGTTTATTCTCAAGAGGTGGTGAGTCTCTATTACAGTTCATAAGAACTTTAGCAGTAGATCTTTAACAGTTAACCAGACAATCGAACAGTGTCCAGGACAGATGAAGCTCTTTTGAGGGAGGTTATGCACTACTCAGCCTTGGAATTTGAGATTAAGATGACCAAAAGGTACCCCAATAATAGAAGTTTGGTTAGTGATGGTTTCTATATAGACTTTAAGTAGGCTGACTATGTAAAAATAAGTGATGTTTATCACAGTTCTGTTGGAATAATTTATTTTTAGAAAAACCACTTAATTACATTGTGAATATTTTTTTTGACATAGTTAACTTAGCTAAGAAATTATTTATCTCCCTAAAAAAGTATTCAAAACGTAGATTCGCTTTTTGGTTCTCTTGAAGAGAGTTAAAGGACCTGATAGTTGAGAAAAAGAAGGATCACAAAAAATATCTTTTATCTAAATCACTTTTGAATTATCGCACTTTTTCACAGCTGAGAGCCAACTGTAAATTATTAAAAGCTGAAGGCGACAAAAATAATATTTATTTAACATAATTATCACTAGGAAATAATTTAAATGAATTTTGGTAGTTTGTGAATTCACAGAGGGGAAAGCTTTATTTCTCTCTCTATTTCAATCAAATATGTGACATATCCAGTGATTCACCTTCACCTGGTCTTGCAAACTTGACTGGTTTCAACATAACTGTATCTGGTATTTATTTAAAATTATCAGAACTGGATGTAAATAACGGTCCTGGTCCTGAGGGATTGCCTTCCAACTTTCGCAAGAATTATTGTTTATTTATATTATATAGACCTCTTTTTTGCATTTTTAATCTATCCATAAATAAGGGTAAATTTCCAGAAGAGAGGGGCTGTAGAGTATATGAACTATACACTGATTTTTCCAAGGCCTTTGATTGGGTCAACCATCATATTTTAATAGTTAAACTTAAAAAAATGGGCGTTGATGGGCCACTTCATAGATTACTGAGAACATACTTAATTAACAGATTTCAGATGGTGCGTATCATGGATTTTTGTTTCTAGTTAGATTAAGGTTCATTCAGGAGTACTCCAGGGTTCTCATTTGAGATCCCTCTTATTTAATATATTCATCAATAATATACACCACTACTTCCAGCACAGTTCACCTCTTCTTTATTCGGATGATCTAAAGTTTTACACAATTACCAATAATACAGAAGATTGTGTTAATCTTCAACACGATCTCAAGAGGTTGAGTGAGTGATGTGTGTTAAATACCATGGCCCTGAAGGCATCCAAGTGTCATGCTGTTTATTTTGGACGATCGAGAAACTAAATGGAATATTATTTTAATAAACAAAACATTTGAAGCTATTTTCTTGTGGCATTGTAAATTAATTACTATTTATAACTGGGAATAAGCCACAATTAAAGATAAAAATACGTTTATTGACGTTTCAATTTCCAATTCGGAAATCGTTCTCAAAATACAAACAGTAAATTAAACAAATTTTGTTTTTTGTTACATAGTGAAAAAATTCTTCTAATAATTTAATTTTATCTGACTCATTTATATTGACAATTCAGACATACATTATGCATTTTAAAGTAGACGACTTTAAAATGATATTGTCAATATTGTTGAGTTGCGCTCCTGGGACGACTTTACTTATAAGATAGTTCATTCGATTACATGAAATCAACTTTAACTTGAGAATATCCCTCAGAAAAAATCATACCATGTAATTCGTCTTTAAAAAGACAAACACATTACATGATGACAGTAAAATTCTCCTGTTAGTGATTTCATAGTAAATTATGAGGGAAAAACCAGGAAAAAAAACCTCATAATACTATCCCGACATTGTAAGTATTTGTTCGTGAATTTAGTTTACCTTCAACAAACATGAAAATTCTGATTTTATATGTTACGTTATTTAAAAAACATAAATGATGTATCCGCTATATGTTACTGACTTACTAATACTGGTTTTTTCTTATTAATAACTGCCTCTTTCAATATTGGTAACCAGATCCTACTACATTCTGCCGAGGAATTTGCGACACAATTGGCCTCATTTAGCATAATTAGAGCCGCTTCTTTGATTTTTCTTTGTTTGCCATCCGTTTCTTTTAAGACTATATTTGAATTATTCCATTGAACCCTATGTTCATTATAGATAGATCTCAAATATGTAAACACGTATGGGATAATGAACATAGGGTTCAATGGAATAATTCAAATATAGTCTTAAAAGAAACGGATGGCAAAAAAAGAAAAATCAAAGAAGCGGCTCTAATTATGCTAAATGAGGCCAATTGTGTCGCAAATTCCTCGGCAGAATGTAGTAGGATCTGGTTACCAATATTGAAAGAGGAAGTTATTAATAAGAAAATACCAGTATTAGTAAGTCAGTAACATATAGCGGATACATCATTTATGTTTTTTAAATAACGTAACATATAAAATCAGAATTTTGATGTTTGTTGAAGGTAAACTAAATTCACGAACAAATACTTACAATGTCGGGATAGTATTATGAGGTTTTTTTCCTGGTTTTTCCCTCATAATTTACTATGGAATCACTAACAGGAGAATTTTACTGTCATCATGTAATGTGTTTGTCTTTTTAAAGACGAATTACATGGTATGATTTTTTCTGACGGATATTCTCAAGTTAAAGTTGATTTCATGTAATCGAATGAACTATCTTATAAGTAAAGTCGTCCCAGGAGCGCAACTCAACAATATTGACAATATCATTTTAAAGTCGTCTACTTTAAAATGCATACTGTATGTCTGAATTGTCAATATAAATGAGTCAGATAAAATTAAATTATTAGAAGAATTTTTTCACTATGTAACAAAAAACAAAATTTGTTTAATTTACTGTTTGTATTTTGAGAACGATTTCCGAATTGGAAATTGAAACGTCAATAAACGTATTTTTATCTTTAATTGTGGCTTATTCCCAGTTATAAATAGTAATTAAACAAAACATTGTTGTTGACTGGGTTACTGAAATTCGTGATCTGGAAATTAATTTAGACTCTAAAATTTTATTTGAATACAAAGCACGTGGTGTTCGTGTGTATTAAGGTATAAAAAAAGCGCTTATTAAAAGCTTAAAATTTTTTATTATAAAGAAGATCTTTTCGGAATTGTATCATTCCATTATCAGTTTAATAAAAAAGGTTGTTAAAAAACATTGTGTGGCCACATAAAAAACATTCGGTTGACATCTGGATTTAAAAAATAATAATCTTCATGTTATTTATTTAGGTAAATGCAATAGACTCTTGACTTGTGTAATATAAAAAAAAATGAAACTGGGGGCATCTTATATGACCCCCTGTAGTTGGTGAGGTTTTATTGACTTACATTACCTCTGATCTGTGTTGGAGTCTAGTGCTAACTGATAGAAAGATGGTATGAAAAATCAGTTAGTCAACTATTATATGCTAACTTATATGCTTTTATGCTTTTTATACCTTAATACACACGAACACCACGTGCTTTGTATTCAACAGGTATACTAGCCACTCCTGGATATCTCCACTTCATGGTTTGTTCCAGTTTCACTTTTAAAAATTTATTTGAATAGTATTATTGGTCCCATCTAGAGTATTGTTCTTGTGTATGGTCTCCATCTCAAGATTTACGTATCAAAAATTAAGACAGTTTAACACAAGTTCTTGAAATATGTAGCATATAAACAGGGTATACCTTTTGAATTAAGTAAATTATGATCCAATTGAAACCCAACTTAGTACCCTCTCATTGTGTGACCGACGATTAATTAAAGATACAAAGATGCTTTATGGAATAATTAATTCTATAGTCTTGTGTCCTCAGCTACTTGAGCAGGTTGGTCTGCATGTACCACTCCGTAGAACACGATAAAACCAAACTTTTTATGTTCCTCTTCACAGAACCAACTATGCATATAATAATTTTTATCTCGAGCACGAGTGTTTATTTGAGTAGCTGTGGAATAGGTAATCATCATTTTAATGTGTTAAACTAAATTGCGTGATTAAGTTTAAGTTATTTATACTTTTATTATTGTGATATTTATACTTTATTGTATATATTGTAAACATTGTTAATCTTTGAAATTTTGTAATGTTGTTCTGAAGCTATTTTCTTGTGACATTATTTTTAAGTAATTACTATTTAAATCTGAATAAGCCTCAATTAAAAGGTAAAGTAACTTTATTGACGTTTCAATTGGCACTTTGGAAATCGTTCTTAACACACAAAACATTAGTAAATTAAACAAATTTTGTTTTTTTTTTTTGTTACTTGGTGAAAAATTCTTCTAATGATTTAATTTTATCTGACTTAGTTATATGGACAATTCAGACATACATTATACATTTTAAAGTAGACGAATTTAAAATGTTATTACTAACATTGTTGAGTTGCGTTCCTGGGACGACTTTACTTGTAAGATAGTTCATTCGATTACATGAAATCAACTTTACCTTTTAACATTCGTCTTTAAAAAGACAAACATATGCCATGACGACAGTAAAATTCTCCTGTTGATGATTCCATAGTAAATTATGAGAGAAAAACTAGGAAAAAACCTCAATAGTGTCCTGACATGGTAAGTATTGGTATTTGGTCGTGCATTTAGTTTACTTTCAATAAACATCAAATTCTAATTTTATAAATTTGTTAGTTAAAAAAACATATATAATGTATCCTCATATGTTACTGATTTACTAATACTATTTTCCTTTTAATACCTTCCTCTTTAAATATGGGTAACCTGATTCTACTACATTCTACCGAGGAATTTAAGACACAATTGGTCTTATTTTGCATAATTAGAGCCGCTTCTATAATTGTTCTCCTTTTACCATCCGTTTCTTTAAGGGCTATATTTGAATCATTCCATTAAACCCTATGTTCATTATCCCATGCGTGTTTACATGTTATTAAATAATTATTAATAAACTTAACTTAATCATGAAATTTTGTTAATTATGTATAATATTCGTCAAAAAATAAACACAACCTCATTATATTAATACCGATTTACCAATAGAAAATCGATTTATAGTTTTGGCTAATTTACAAAATACCAGTATTTAAAGTGTGACAAACTATTAATTAGAAATATTTATCTATTTAATTTCTTGACAACAATTATTATAATTTTAAAAATTTCACCTCGTATTATTTATAATAGGATGAGGTTGTTTATGAGCTTGTAAAAACATAAAAATATACAGGATATTTTATTAAAAATAAAGATGATGGACTATGCTAAACTGACGTGATTCTCCGGTACGTTTTAATAATTGTTTAAGAAGAGCATATGTCTAATAGAAAAATTTTATATATTTTTTTTTAATTAACCAATTTTTTTTATAATTTAATAAAATGAGAACACAAAAAGAATTTTATTACATAAGTGGTTTCCACACTACAGAATTTCAAAATTTCACCTTGTATTATTCAAAATAGACTTAAGAGATTTTATTGAGATTCATTTGTTAAGGAGGTTTATCACAATATGTAATTTTATAGCGTTAAAATATAAAAATATTTCTTAGAGTGTCAGCATTTTTTATAATTCTTCAAAATTATAATTTGTAACGTTATAAACGTCACATGTTTATTAATATTTTTTAAATTATATTTTCATTTCAATATCTTCCGATTTTATTAATCTATTAACTTTATATATGGGGTGTAGGGTTGTATTATAGAGGTAGTACCTTTTATTGGAACGACCACATCGAGCGTCATAGACAGGAGATGGTTCTTGATAACTGGTCCTAAGACACCTAACTCTCACTTATGGCTCCACGTGCTACACCTCGGGCAACTGCATTGGTCTGCAGGCTAAACTAAGTGAGGGTAGCCAGACAGGAGTTTTCTGACCCGGAAAACTAGTACCTGCTAAGGGTCTCTTGTCCAGGGTCATGGATGAAGACCACAACGTCTTCGGTTTTCACAACGGTCTGGAGGGCGGAGGTGGTAACCCCATGATTTTAGAGCTTGTATAAAATCGAACCTGGAAATGGGCAGCTGGTGTTTCAGTATTTGTATTGAGCGGAACTCATGTAGGCCAGAACGGTCAATAAATAAAAGTACCGGGTGCGGTGGTAACCACTTAAACAGCGTGTACACAGCGGTGTAGAAAGCCCAGGGAATGACTACTACACTATTTTTCCCAGGTTTATCAATATGACTAAAGAATTAAATGATGGCCCCGAGTACGGGCGCCTCTTAAATGAGGCAGGGGTGCGAAGAATCTCCCGCTTGGCCAAATTTGATATCGAAAAAAGCTGTAGAAAGTGATGATGATGAAATGTGCGGAGTTTATATAAACCCGGAAAAACACACATTGCCATAAATGAGATGAGAAGGCTGCAAATATCAATTCTGGGTATTAGTGGAATGCGATGGCCCGGATCTGGCCAATGCCATGTGGATGATCATGAAGTATATTATACAGGAGAAGACATTAATTATCATCGTAATGGTGTGGAATTTATAGTCTCAAAGGAGGTTAGCAATTGTGTCAGGGCGATATGCCAGGTATTTGAACGGGTCATAATGATTCAGTTATATAAATTTAATACGGGTGTATGCACCGACAGCGGAAAGTGAACTAGAAGAACTTCAAAAGTTCTACGCCGATATAAAGAGTGTTACTGACCAACTCAAGACTAGATATCTTACCATTCTGATCTTCTTCTTCTTCTCGTGCCACTCCTAGCGGATACTGGAAATCATCATGGCCACTGCGACTTTGTTAGCAGCTCGCTTAAAAAGTTCAATCGAACTACACCCGAACCATTCACGTAGATTACGAAGCCACGATATTTTTGTTATAAATTATTTTTGTTAAATGTTAAGAATTTGAAATAGGCTATTATTTAAAAAATAATTATGATTAAGAAGGTGAATTGCGTGCGTAGATTCTGTTTTTCTCTTATTGAAAGGCCTTTTGTGTTTTACTATACGTTTGTTAAGGCTTCTACCCGTTTGACCGATGAAAGATTTTTTTATTAAGTTATTTCATGCTTAAACAAAAATTATATATTTTCCTTTATCTAAGATCTTTCGATAAAAATGAGGTTAAAGCATTTTTGTTTCAGTTATCTATTTTATTTTTGCTTATTCGCGACGCGTTCGCAATACCAATGCTTGCCATCAGAATAACGCAGACTTGCCGAGGCAATGTTGTTCCAATAATTTACTCCAGGGTAGTGACATTGTACTTAAGAAATGCAGAGATCAGCAAAAATATGTCTTCCTCTGCTTTATAGATTACCAGAAAGCGTTCGATTGTGTTAATCATTCAGAATTAGTAAGATTGCTCCAGGAACGTTCGATAGATGAGAATGACCTTAAAATCATAAAGAACCTTTATATGAACCAAGTGGCATCTGTGAGAGTAGGACTGGAATCTACACCAAACTTCTCAATCGAAAAAGGTGTACGACAGAGTTGTGTTCTGTCACCCCTCCTTTTTAATCTTTACTCTACTCTGAAACGATTATCGATAGAGCCTTAAGTGACACTGAAGACGAAATCAAAATCAACGGACAGACTATTAGTAATCTTTGCTATGCTGATGATATAGTCATAATAGCTGATAACCAAGAAGCGCTACAATGACTAATAGATAAAATAAACACGGAAGGAGAATGACTGGGCTTGAATAGATAAGACGAAGGTAATGGTGGTTCGTAGAACACGAAATATGCTATTAAATATAAGAGTTAGAGGCTAATGTTAATATAAGCTCCCGCACTAATGTAATATTCAAGATATATGTTTAATTAATATTCTCAGTTTCTCAGGCTAATAATTATTGTTTAATAAACTTTTTACAATTCGACAGTATAGTTATTTTATTTATCAGGTTATGGGCCCAGACACGGTATTACGAAATTTGAAAACTAGCCTGTCGTTCACACTGGTGCGTGGTAAAAATATATACGTCCATGTGGTAAAAGTTGTTTCACGTTTAAGTCGTGAGTTTCCCGTGTTTATTTTTCGTTACGTTCGAGTCATACAATTATAAAATAAACATTTAGTGAAGTGCAAAAATGGCCTCAGCTGTGAAAATTGATTCTGGGAATATTACTAAATTTGATGGGTCAAATTTTCAACTATGGAAATTTAGTGTGACCATTTTGTTTAAAGCAGAGAAGCTGCTTCCAATTGTGAATGAAACAGTTAGAGAACCAGAAGACCACACTAGCAGTGACTGGAAAGGATGGGATGACAAAAATTCAAAAGCACAGGTAATTTTGTTATCCACTATATGTCAAGATCAAATACAACATTTGATAAATTGCGAAAATGCTTCAGAAAGGTGGTCAAGACTGATCACAATACACGAACAAAAGACAGAAATATCTAGAGAGTTGCTATGGCAAAAATTTTATGAATATTAAATGCATGAGAATGCAAAAGTTGCAGAGCATATATCAACAATAGAATTATTAGTTAGACAGTTAAAAGATGTTAAAGAAACTATAAGTAATAGTGCTGTTTGTTCCAAAGTAATTAATAGTTTGCCTCCTAGATTTAATGGGTTTCGTACAGCCTGGGACTCTGTAGCTAGTGATCAGCAAACTTTTGAAAATTTAGCAGCAAGATTGCTTAAAGAAGAAACTAGAATAAATAATGATGACTCTGAAATATCTCATCTTGCTTTACAAGTAGAGGCTTTACAAAGTATACTGGAATCCACCAGTAAAAAGAAAACAAATATACAGTACTTAAAGAAGAATTCCACCTGTAATTCTTGTAAACTCAAGGGACATTGGGTTAGAGAGTGTAGAAAGAGAATACATGATTCCAAAAATGAAGATAAAAACAAGTCATCAGCAAGTAATATAGCATCAAGTTCAGCTTATATATGTGATATTTCGTTCATGAACTTGTCAACCTCCAGTGTAAATAAAAGTGAGTGGATATGTGATTCAGGAGCAAGCCTACACATGACTGGTGAAAAATTGTTGTTTTCAAAATTAGAATCTCTATCTGAACCTATGTTTGTTAGAATAGCAAACGACAAGCTGATTCCTGCAGAAGGTAAAGGTGTTATTGAAATACAGGCATTTGTCCAAGGTGAGTGGTATGATCGTACTATAAATAATGTCCTATACATTCCTGAACTTAGTCACAGCTTATTTTCAGTGGGAGCTATGACAGATAAAAACTTTACCTATCATTCTCATAAAAACAGGTGTCAATTTCTAGAGCCAAATGGAAACATTTCATGTGTTGGAGTACGTAGAGATAATCTGTGGGTCATGAAATTTAGAGTTAAGCCTATTGTAGAATGTAATTTAGCTTGCAAATCATCAATAAAGTTATGGCATGATCGCCTAGGGCATATCAACTTCACTACAATTAATAAAACAGCTAATTTGGTTGACAATATAAGAGTTGACAACAAAGAAGAATTTTTCTGTGAGACATGCCAGTATCGGAAGCAATCAAGAAAGACCCATAAAAGTCTTACAAGAAGCAGATCAGACAAACCAGGTGAAATGATTCACACAGATGTATGTGAACCAGTAAACATTTCTTCTCCAAGTGGATCAAAATATTTTGTTTTATTTAAAGATGATTGTAGTGGTTACTACAATCATCTTTAAAAGAGTGAGTAAATTTAAATACCTGGGATCGTGGCTTTTTGAAGACTGGGCATCGGACAGGGAAGTAAAATGTCGCATTGAGCAAGCTCGACAAGCTTTCATAAAATTCAAGAAGGTACTGACTTGTTCTGAGTTCGATCTTCAACTGAGACTAAGGTTTACTAAGTGCTACGTATGGTCAGTGCTGCTATATGGCGTAGAGGGCTGGACACTCAAAACGAGGGATATAAACAGATTGGAAGCTTTCGAAATGTGGCTTTATCGCCGTATCCTAAAAATACCATGGACAGCGAAAATCACAAATATAGATGTCCTTAAAAGAATAAACCAAGAACGCCAACTTTTCGAAACCATCAAGAAAAGGAAAACGGCGTATCTAGGTCACATCATGCGAAATGAAAAATACCAGTTCCTCCAACTTATAATCGAGGGTAAAATTGAAGACAAGAGAGGAATGGGACGCAAGAAAATGTCCTGGCTCCGAAACATAAGGCAATGGACAGGGAGTAACGACATACAATCTCTGATACATATTGCAAGAAATAGAGAGTTAATGGAAAATGTGATCGCTAACATCCATTAGTGGATTTGCATCTGAAGAAGAAGAAGTAGTGGTTACTGCAGTGTTTATTTTTTAAAGCACAAGTCAGATGTTCTTAACAAGTTTAAAGATTTTGAAATACTGATTGAAAATCAAACTGGCAATAAGATTAAGATTTTAAGAAGTGACCAAGGTAAAGGAGAATATATCAATAATGACTTTAAGGACTTTATCAGGAAAAATGGAATATTACATGAATGTTCAGCTCCCTATACACCTCAACAAAATGGCCGCAGTGAGAGGTAGTTAGGGACAATTGTTGAAAGTGCAAGAACTATGCTTATCAACAAAAATGTGTCACAAGAATTGTGGACCGAAGCTGTAAATACTGCTGTATATGTTCTTAATCGAACAGCTTCAAGTCAAGTACAAAACATGACTCCATATGAAAAGTGGTTTGAGAGAAAACCAGTTCTAAAGCACATCAGAGTTTTTGGCAGTACAGCTTACATGTTTACATGTTGATACCATCACAGTTTCGTAAGAATCACTTAAAATCAAGAAAATTATTGTTCGTTGGATATGATGGATATTTATCAAATTATAGACTCTGGGATTGTGACAAAAGAAGAATTGAAGTGAGCTGCAATGTAAATTTTAATGAAGATGAAACAATTAAAAATAAGAAGGAAATTTTTAGATTAAAATTTAAACTCTTAGATGATAATGAAAAAAGAGACAATGATATGTATGATATTCAAGAAAGTGACAATGAAGAGAGTTTAGACATGTCACAAGGTAGTAGGTCTTAAGTAACAGATCATGATGATGAGGATTTTGATTGTAATCTGTTTTATGATGCCAATGATGATAATTTTATTGATAGACAGCTACGGAACAGAAATACACTGTCTAAGCCTGACTATTATGGTGTAGCAAACTACTGTGACATAGTTGAACCCATAAGTTATGAAAGTGCAATAAAGTGTGAGGACTCTAGCAAGTGGCAACAAGCAATGCAGGAGGAAATAGATGCCCTTAAGTTTAATAACACATGGAACTTGGTGAAATTGCCCAATGGTGCCAAAGTGATAGACAATAAGTGGGTTTATCATGTTAAGACTGGCTCAGACGGTAATCCTGTTCGTTATAAAGCACGTCTGGTTGCACGCGGTTTTATGCAAGAACGTGGAATAGACTATGAAGACACTTTCGCGCCGGTTGTGCGGTATTACTCAGTGCGGATTTTGTTATCGTTAACAGTGGAAAAGGACCTTAGACTTACTAATTTTGATGTACAGACTGCATTCCTATATGGTGACCTACCAGAGTGTGTGTACATGAAGCAGCCAACTGGGTTTGAAAGTAAGAAGTCACACAACTTAGTGTGTAAATTAAATAAAAGCTTATATGGACTTAAGCAATCACCACGATGCTAGAACCAGAAGTTTGTATCCTTTCTTAATAAATTTGACTTTAGACAATTAAAAAGTGATCAATGTGTTTTTGTTGGTAATTTTGCAAATTCTGAAACTTATTTAGCAATTTATGTTGATGATGGACTTGTCATGTCAAAATCAGAAAGAGCTATTAATAAACTTTTAGAAACTTTAAAGCAAATATTTAAAATAACTGTAAATTTAAATAGTAAATTACATTTTGTTGGACTTGAGATTGAACAAGATCTTAGTGCAGGTACAATTGCTATTCATCAACATAATTATTAAACTTCTTGTTAAATTTAATATGACTAATGCTAACCCATTAAAGATTCCTGCAGAGCCTAGTGTACCTTTGTCTAAAGGAAATATTTTAAATTGTAATAAATCTTTGCTATATCGTGAGGCTGTTGGTTCACTAATCTTTCTGGCAACCACCAGTCGCCCAGATATTACATTTGCAGTTAATCAGGTGAGCAGATTCTTTAATGCTTGGAGTGATGAACATTGAAAAGCAGTAAAACGAATTTTTAGATATCGAAAATATACTGCTCATTATAAAATTGTGTACAGAAAAACTACACAAATCAAGGTAATAGGCTACACTGATGCAGACTATGCTGGCTGCCTGGATACAAGAAAATCTACTAGTGGATATGTATTTATACTAGGCAATGGTCCTATTACCTGGAAGAGCCAAAAACAAAACATAGGGCACAGTCAACTACAGAGGCCGAATATGTGTCCTTAGCTTTTGGTGTTGGAGAAGCTTTATGGCTTAGAACTTTTCTAAAAGAGATTGGAATTGATGTCTCACCTGTCAACATGTTTGTTGATAATCAATCTGCCATTAAGCTAACACAGGCACAACAATTTCATAGCAGAACAAAGCATATTGATATTAAGGTTCACTTTGTTCGAGATGAATGCGAAAACAAGAATATCTGTGTAAGCTATGTCAATACAAGTAATCAGTTAGCGTACTTGTTTACAAAAGCATTGTCAAAAACAGTTTTTAACAATTTATTGAATAAGTTAAATTTGTCAATTTAAATTATGTATTTATTAATTTGTATTCGATCTTTGCTTTCATGTCTTTTTTATTAGGTCTTTGTATTCAAATCTTGAATAAGTGGGAGTGTTAATATAAGATCATGCACTAATGTAATATTCAAGATATAAGAAAAAAAAAGAATTCAGTTTTAAGGTTATGTCAATGTTCTCAAATATGTAATAACGGTTACACATGTTTAATTAATATTCTCAGTTTCTCAGGCTAATAATTATTGTTTAATAAACTTTTTACAATTCGACAGTATAGTTATTTTATTTATCAGCTAAATATAAGAGGCCTTTGAAATGTGGGTATTTAGAAGACTACTTAAAATACCCTGGACAGATCACACAACAAATGTCAAAGTATTAAATCGAATGGGGAGAGAACGACAATTGCTCCCAATAATAAAAAGAAGAAAAACTGTTTATCTGAATCGTAACGTTCGAAATTACAAGTACCAATTCTTAAAGCTTATTATGGGAGGGAAGATAAAAGGAAAACAGGGCATCGGAAGACAGAAATACTCATCACTTAAAAACATAAGGGATTGGACAAACCTCGATGCCCATAAACACTTTAGAGCCACACAAGATCGAGAGAAGTATACCAGAATTGTCACCAATATATAAGGCGACAACATTAGCGCTCGTACAATAGGATAATAAAATTCGCCTATGTATTTAAATTTCTAATGTTTTAAATCAATGTTTAAAAACGCTATTAAAAATAAATTTTAAATGGCCTAATTTTTTTTATGTCAAATAAAATATTTTCTTGCTTTTCATCAAATATATGTACCTATTCCACATTTTAATAGTACATAGAAGTGCTGTTTGTTTATGTTTATTTATTACAAGGTCATTCTACCAATCAGTAAAAATAGGTGTTAGTCAAGATAAGATAAGCATGCTGCGGGATATATTTATCATTATGACTTGCAAAATTTATTATTTGTAAGAATATTTTGCTACCATGATGACCCACTAAATGTGCTACTCATTTCTTTAAATCCTTAAATAATTTGTCATTAATTTTGTCCCATAATTTAAATATTATGAGATAATAAAATATATTAATTCAGAATAAAAAAAATTTTAAAAAATTAATTTAGTTCCAAGCATGACTTGAAATCTATATTGTAATTATCAAATATACCGGTAGTTTAATGTTCCCAATAAAAAAGACTATTATATAAGCTCCTTATATACATATAAGGGAGTATAAGAGGGAGAAAAAGTAAAAAGTAAGAGAGGGAATAAAAGAGACCATTCCAATTATAGAGGTATTATTGTGACGAGCTCTGTGGGCCGGTTGTACGGCAGAATATTAAAGAAGAGGGTTGAAAGACAGATACAAGATATTAAAGAACAAAGCGGCTTTCGTGCCGGGAGATCCTACCTTGATAATATATTTATCCTACGACAAATAATTGAAAAGCGTGTCGAAAGAAGTAGAGAGACCCATCTGGTATTTATAGACCTTGAGAAAGCATATGATAGTGTCCCGTTAAAGAAAATGTTTGAGGTCCTCAAAAGGTCCGGATTGGATTCGACGTATATCCGAGCGATATATAAATTGTACGAAAATGCACTCAGTTGTGTAAAAATTGAAACCAGAACTTTCAATGAATTTAAAGTCACTAAAGGCCTAAAGCAAGGATGCTGTTTGTCACCGATACTCTTTAAAATATACGTCCAAGAAGCATTGAGGAATTGGAAAAATAAATGTAGATTTATGGGCATCGAAGTGGGACAAGAAACTCTGTATACATTGTTGTTTGCAGATGATCAGGTGGTGGTTGCAACCGATGAGGAAGATATAAATTATATAAATCGAAAATTATTTGACGAATATGCCAAATGGGGCTTACTGTAAACATAAGCAAAACAGAATATTTAAAAATTGGAGGAAATACCACAGATCTGAGGCTTGAAAATGCAGTCATAAAAGGTGGCAACCAGTATAAATATCTAGGAAGCATTATATCAGCAGATGGCAAAGTTAAGATAGATGTACAAAACCGAATAACCCAAAGGAAAAAATGCATCTGAGTACTGAATTCATTACTGTGGTCTAATAAAATAAAGATGCATACCAAACTTCGTGTATACAGAGCAATTGTGGAACCGATTACCACATATGGTGGTGAATGTTGGACGACGATAAATAATGAACGAGATAAAGTAGACGTTGTGGAAATGGATTATCTTAGAAGGTCATGTCGAGTATCGAGAATGTAAAGAATCAGGTATGAGGAAATACGAAACCGTACAGGAATTAGAGATACTCTTTCAGATAGAATACAAGGAAGGCAATTACAATGGTATGGTCATGTGATGAGAATGGAGGAGGAGCGGTGGCCAAAGAAAGCCTTAATGTATGTTCCGCCAGAAAGAACTAAAAGGGGAAGACCACCAAATTCCTGGAGAAGAGAAATTACAAAAACAATGCAATCTAGAGGCTTAGAAGAGGAAGATTGGAGAGATAGGAAAAGATGGAGGCTGAAATGCGGGAAGCGGCAATCGCCGTAGGACCCCCGTTATATGATGATCATGATGATGATAAAAAAGACTCATGGGGTTCTGAAACATTTTTTTCCAATACCTATCTCTATCTTAACTGCTGCATTTAAGGAAAATTAACCGCACTATTGTAATTAAACTTTATATATTTTAGTTTCCACGTTTCTGAAACAATATTCTTCTTTTTCTTCGCGTGCCATATCTGAATTATCCAACGTTGGCTATCACCATTGCGAAGGCTTCTTGATCTTCTGCAATATGGAATAATTGTCCTGCATTTTATATCTGAGTCCATTCACGAATGTTTTTAACCAAGAAACTTGTTTTCTTCCTACATCTCTACGGCCCTCTATTTTGCCTTTAAGTATCAGTTGTAATATTTTATATTGACTTCTCCTTACTATATGTCCCAGATAAGAAAATTTTCGATGTTTAACAGTCTTTAACAGTTCTCTATCTTTGATGACGCTCGTTAGTACTTCTTCATTAGTTTTCCTTGCTGTCCAAGGTATCTTCAGCATTCGTCTATAAACCCACATTTCCAATGCTTCAATTTTGTTCATGATCGATACTTTTAGCGTCTACTACAAAAGTACGGACCAAAGATAACACTTAACCATTCTTTGTCTTAGTTTTTAACTAAGATTTTTATTGCAAAGAAATGATTTTATTTTTATAAAAGTAGTTTTAGTCATTGCTATTCTACGTTTTATTTCTATGTTTGTATCTAGTTGGTTCGTTATCACAGTTCCCAAATATATCATTTTGTGGACTGTCTCATCTTGGACTCCGTTTAATTAAAGCTTTGAATCGGGATCTGGGTCACGACTAACTACTAAAAATTTGATTTTGTTTGAGTTTATTTTAATGCCTCGTGCCTTTAATGCCTCTCATACCTCGTGAATATGATCAAGCAGAATTTGAAGACCCTTAATATTATCCGATAAAATTACTGTATCGTCTGCGTATCTAATCACATTAAGTAGTTCCCCGTTGATTTTTATTCCATATGGTTGTCTCTCAAGTGCCTTCTTAAATAACTGGTCCGAGTAAGCATTGAACAATGTTGACGACAAAATGCAACCTTGTCTAACTTCTCGTTGTATAGATATTTCATCGGTGTAGTCATCTCCAATTTTTACGATAGCAGTTTGATTCCAGTACAAATTTTTAATGACACGAATATCCTTGTCATCTATTCCGATATTCTTCAGTATTTGCAGTAATTTTACATGCTGTACTTTATCAAATTCCTTTTAGAAGTACACAAAACATGCAAATACATCTTTTCTTTGGTCACGGCATTTTTGTAACAGGATGTTAAGCGCAAAAAGTGCCTCCCTGGTTCCCATAGCACTTCTAAAACCAGATTGGGTATCTTCAAGATCGTCTTTGCATTTGTATCTAATTCTGTTGTGAAGTATTCTAAGGAAAATTTCAAGAGTGTGTCTTATTAAGCTAATTATAATTATGTAAGCAACATTCTTACAGCGTATTTTTGAGTTGCTTAGGTCAGCCAAAGAAGCTCAGCATAGGGGAGAGCAGTATGTGTTGGTACCCCTAACAAAAATTGTCTGTAAAATCCCTAATCAAATAGAAAATAAGACTCTTTTTGCCATAAAAAAGTTAGTAGTACATTACTCTTTGTAATAAAAAAATATTTCGACAATTACAACAAAACTAAGACTTTGACAGTCAAATTTAAAAAAAAATCAAAGTATGACATCATACCCGAAAAGTCGGGTATGATGGTATACTTTGTTTTTTTTTATGGTTTATTTTGACCTCCAAGATAAATACTGTAAAATAAATAAAACAAAACTGTAAAGGAACTCAAAAACTTTTTTTGGTATTAAAAAACATTTATATGCATAATTCACACTTAAACACTTTAACTTTTCTCTTTACACCTGCACATTCTGTGTGGTACCAACTGTTACCCTGTTGACAACGAATAAAGATTTTTTCGTGATTTCATTTTTCTTCTTAAACATCTTCCGTCTTTTTTTCTCCTTCCATTCTGCCTGTACAAGTTGTACCGCTGCCATAGCTAGTGAACTGTTTAAAACACTTGTTTCCCTCGTACTTTTTTAGGCTCTCATGCATTTAAGGAAATATTATTATTAATTTTCCATTCTGTTCAGATTTGTCTTGAGCCTCGTTAGGCATATGTTAAATTATAAATTAAAAATTGTAAATATCACAAGAAAATTCAAATGTGTACTTATATACACAACAAACAACAATTAAATTTTGTATCTGCCAATGTGCGACAAATTGACAGTTGTATCACGAAACAATATTTTTATTTTATTAATATTATTATCATGGTAAATTAAACATATGCGTAAGTAAGTTATGTATATTGTAATTTTAATTTGTATTGTATTATTATATTGAATTATGTTGCAGTGTATTGTATTGTATTTTATATTTATAAAAATTTTTTTTGTATTCAACTCCTTTCATCATCATCATCATCATCATCATCATCATCCAGCCTCTATTTATCACGTCCACTGCTGGACATAGGCCTCCCTTAAACTCCTCCATTCCTCACGATTTTGTGCTCTTTGTTGCCAATTTTTAGTGATACGCCTGTTGTCGTCGGCCCAACGTGTAGGTGGTCTTCCTCTACTGCGTTTGTCTGCTCTTGGCCTCCAATTTGTAATTTTGCTCGTCCATCGTGAATCGTGCATTCTCGCTACATGGCCTGCCCAATTTCATTTTAGTTCCGCTATGCGTTCCACAACATCAGTAATACTCGTCCTTCTTCGCAGATCTTCGTTTCTTATTCGGTCCCTCAACGTCACTCCCAGCATAGACCGTTCCATTCGTCTCTGTGCCACTCTCAGTTTCGAAGCCGTGGTCTTGGTTAAAGTCATAGTTTCCGCCCCATAGGTCATGACCGGTAATACGCATTGGTCAAACACTTTTCTTTTGAGGCTGATTGGTATGTTGGCCCTAAGTGTGTCTCGCAGTTTTCCAAAGGCTGCCCATGTTAAAGTAATTCGTCTTTGGATCTTACATGTTTGGTTATCACTGCTGATTCTTATTTTATGACCCAAATACGTATATTTCTCCACCAGTTCTACCACTTTGTCTTGAATAGTCAAATGGTTATTGGGGACTAAATTTGTCATAAACTTAGTTTTGGTCAAGTTCATTCTCAGGCCCACCTTCGAACATGCAAAATCCAATTCGTTTATCATATCTGTAGCTTCTCCTAAATTATCTGTGATAAGGACAATGTCATCTGCGAAACGGAGATGGTTAAGCTTTTAGCCATCTATCGTTACTCCTCTGTGGTCCCAATTGATCATCTTAAAAGCATATTCTAATGCCGTTATGAATAATTTCGGCGACAATGTATCTCCTTGTCTTATTCCACGATTTATTTTTATTGGTCGGGTTTTATTGTCTATTTTAACAGTCATAGTGGCATTTTTGTAAATATTATAAATAAGCTCACCATACCTATGGTCAATCCTGCTGTCATTCATTGCTTCTATAAGGCTGCCTAATTCGATCGTGTCGAACGCTTTATGAAAATCTATGAAAGTGAGAACAAGAGGTTTGTTATATTCTATAGATTTTTCAAGTGTTTTTACTGTGTGGAGGTGATCATTGGTACCATAATTTGAGCGGAATCCTGCCTGCTCTCTCGGTTGGTAGAAATCAAATTTTTTCTCCAATCTTGATGTCACTACCCTAGTGACGAGCTTGTATATGTGGTTCAACAGGGTAATAGGTCTATAATTTTTTAGGTCCGTTCTATCCTCCTTTTTTATGCAAAAGGATGGTTGTAGCATTGTTCCACTCTTTGGGCACCTCCCTTTGCTACAAACATAGATTGAATAGTTTCCGTAATTTATTTAATAGCATATCTCCTCCATTTACGATAGCTTCTATTACGATTCCATCCTCTCCTGGGGCTTTGTTATTTTTCATTTTTCTTAATGCTTGTCGAATCTCATCTAGCTTTATCTCTGGCATTAGTTTGGAACCTTGATTCTTGATCTTCTTTGAAATGGCTGTTTGTATTCCTGTTTTATTTTTTCGTCTACTTCTATATAAGTCCTCGTAAAACTCTTCGACGACCTGTATTAACTCGTCTCTACGTGATATTATTTCATTTTGCTTGTTTCTTAATTTATGAATTTCGCATTTCACATTCGTTAGATTTCTACGTAGAACTTTTAGGCTGTTATTTTCCTCTATAGTGCGTTTAATATAATCGATATTAAATTTCCTTAAATCTTAATTTAGATCCAAACATAGCCAATGACCTTGTACAAGCACTAGACGAAGCTCGGAGAGGTAAATGGATAATAACAGCAGAGGAAAACGATCTAGCAGATAATCCTGGAGCCTCCTAAAAAAGCTAGGATAAAATATTCCAAACGTCTGCGAAACCCACTTAACATTATCATGTCGGATAGCTAGTAGGATGGTATTTTATAAAGGGCCCCGCGTAATAAACAGCATGCAAAAAAGAACTTAATAATATACGCCATACAGTACCATACCGCACAGAATTCCTTTACGAATTTTCTAAATAAGTCAAACTACGAATTAGAGGTCCAAATGAATAACACAGTGCTACTTTATCAGTCGTATCCAAAACATCTCGGTATAATATTAGACAGAACTTTTTCGTTCAACAAATACCTTGAAAAAACATCCCAAAAAATAATTACTTGAAATAATTTTATCTAGAGACAGCAGCACTAGCGTAGCACTATGTGGGAAACATCAGCAGATTCATTTCGAACATCTGTAATTAGTCTGGTGTATTATACAAAGCACATGTATTATATTATATAGCACATAATATACAAAGAAATTCAACACTCAGCTTAATAAAGCGATGGAAAAAATTAGTAGATACGCCAGAACTACTCTATTTTATTGACTCCCAACACTCAGTCACATACTTACTCCAATAAGACAAGAGGCCCTAATCAAGGAATATTGCAAATAATTTTCAATAAACCAGTTTCGGTCCAAGAAACCGCCAATATTATAGACACAAAAACCGACAGCAAATAACATTAACCATCAACTCCGAATGGTAGACGCCTAGACTAAAAGTACCTCACCTGATTTACGAAATGTAATTGACCCAGTCGTAAAACCCAATGGTTTTAACCAAACAAGGCATATCTGGACGATAACAACCTAACCCTGGTTACGACTGCGGCAATCCCAAAGAATTGACCACATGGTGAAAGAGTATGAACTAAGAATATATCAGGGGGATTTGAAGAACTTTTCCATATCACACACAAGTGTTAAAACGTTAGTTAAACAGTTAAACAGTAAAGTGGTAAAGCGGTTAAGTGTTTAAGCGTGTAAACGTTAAAGTGTTAGACGTTTAAATCTTTAAATTTTGAAACATTAAAGTATTAAAGCGTTAAAGAGTTGATGAGTTGAAGCGCTAAAGCGTTAAAGCCTTAAAGCGGTAAAATTTTAAAACGTTAAACTTTAATAGCATGAAAGCGTTAAAGCACTGGACTGAGGAAACGTAGAAGCGTTTAAAGGTTTAAGCGTTAAACGTGTAAGGTTTATAACGATAAAGCGTTAAAACGAAAAGGCGTAAAGCGTCAGTTTCAACACTGTAAAGCGTTAAAGCGTAAAAGCGTTAGGGCATTGGAGTATTAAAGCGCTGATGTGTTAAAGTATCAAAACATCAAAGCTTATAAACGTTAAAGCATTAAAACAATAAAGCGTTGTAGCATTAAAAGTTTAACGCTAAACTGTTAAACGTTAAACGTTAAAAAGTTAAAGCGTGAAAGCAGTTGTACAAACTGTTAGCACAGCAAACAACTTTATCAATAGTATCGGGTTTCAACACCATTTGTCTCAAAACCACTCTAAATCATCAAAAGCATTATCTGATATTCTTCTGGCATGAAAAGATCATTAATTACTATTTTTACTACTTAGTCCATGCTTACTGAAAGGCTTTATAAGATCGAGTATTCAGATCATCAAGAGTCGTCATTATCATCTCGCCTTCTGCGTCCAAATTAGAACAAGCCTTCCCTAATTTCTTCCAGTACTATCACTAAATACTACAATATCTCTTGCTCGAACATTTCCTCCTACGTCAGTATAAGTAAAGCAATAATCTGCATCAACCATAACAAATAGTATGGTAGGGGAAACGTGGGTACACTGAGATAAACAAATTTAGGTCTTCATTTTTTTTTAATGATTTTATTTAATAAAGTATGACGAAAAGATATAAATAGGTTATTTGGTAATACATATGAACACTTAAAGAAATAATATAATATAAAAAAATATCGTACAGAAAAAAGTTTTACTCAAACAAAATAATAGGTGTAATTGTCCCATTGTACAGTGTAACAGTGAGACAACAGTATCTTTTTGATTTATTATTGTTCAAACTAATGGACCGTCTTGTTAAATCAAAATTTATTGTTGTTTTTAAGACCTGTTACAAAAAGAGGAGAAAAACACATTTTGGATCACTCATACATACTTTAAGAAATAGTAGAGTCCGACAAACTTAAGTTTGGGAATGTGACGTAGTGTTTTTCGCAGACGGGCGGACCGTTTCTATCAGTGGCGGACGGAAACCGGTAGCTTTAAAATAAATTTTTATTTTTATAGTTTTTAATATTTATGAAGTTTATAGTCCAATTGTAAGTATTGAGGAACAAATTCCTTAATACTTACAATTTAATAACATTGCCAGGAAGGAAAGGTTTCAACAACACAAAGAAATAAGTAATTTATTTTAAATAATTACATAATGTATTTACTTTCTAAAGAGTAATGATTGTAAAGATTTCTATGTTTTGTTATATAACAAAGGAATATCACACAAAAACACGTCTATTCCAAAATTTTAATCGCTATCTTCATTATCAGAAAGGCTTTCTTCGGATGAACCAGTATTAATAAAAAAATTGTAAGTGGCCCAGCGTAGAGTCTAATAAATGTTCACATTTTTATGTTAAATGTTGTATTATGAGTGGCCACTCTACCTTTTACCAAAGCCCATTTTTCTTCGATAGGGTTTAACTCCGGATGATAGGAAGGCAAGTGAAGTAATTTATGTCCATGTTGTTCAAGCTCATAATCTAATACATAAACTAGTGGTAAACGTGGTTTATTGGCTTGTATAATTTTATATAATTCCGGTTGAATTAGTTTCTTTAAAGATTTTCCACTTTGATCTGCCAAGTGGTATGGTAGAGTATGGCTGCTGTGTATACAGATTGAACCAAATTAAAACGGAACATACAATTTAATACATGTCTGTTTGAACTGCATTTGAAATAGTGGACCAATATAAAACTTGGACAAAAATAAACGCATACCTGGGTATAGACATTGTATAAAATATTGTTCAACTATCTGTCTCACAACAATGTTGTTTGCGTAAGACGGGATTGTCTAAGGAAACGATAATAGTTCAGGAAATTAAGCTCGAAAAAAGTTAAAACCTCGCAATTTTTTCGTCCTGCATGTATCCAGTTGAAATTTTAACAGAAGGTAGGTGATAGCCCAAGGATCAAAATCTATATCGAACCGAAGTGCGCTGAAGGGTTTTAGGGGTGAAAACTACCCCTAATTGTCAAAAATTATAAAATAATATATTAAACCTGAATATGGGTAAGAATTGGTTTGAATTAGTTACGTAATAATTATTTTATACTTTTGAATACAGTTCCATTATATTTCAACCCTTAAAAAGCAACCCTTGTTAGAGATTAATGTAAAAAAATTACTAATTCTAAAAAAATGATTTCGCCTTGGATCGATTTGGATAAAAATTTGGATTTAAGCTCAATTCACCCGCTGCTTTATAGTTTATGTCATGTCGACGGACCCTGATTGTTCTTAGGGGTGAAAACTACACCTAATTGTCAACAATTATAAAATAATATATTAAACCTGAATATGGGTAAAATTTGGTTTGAATTAATTAAATAATGATAGTTTCGTGCTTTTGAATAAAGTTCCATCATATTTCAGCCCTTAAAAAGCGAGTCTTATTAGAGATTAATATAAAAAAATTAGTAATGCGAAGAAAATGATTTCACCTTGGAACGATTTGCATAAAAATTTGGAATTAAGCTCAACTCACCCTCTGCTTTATAGTTTATGTCATGCCGATGAACCCTGATTGTTCTTAGGGGTGAAAACTATCCCTAATTTTCAAAAATTGTAAAATAATATTATAAATCTTAAGATGAGTGAAATTTGGTTAGGATTAGTTAAATAGTGATTTTTATATACTTTAAAATACAAATTCATACATTTTCAACCCTTAAAAATCAATTGTTATGAGTGCTATCGGTGAAAACAATTTTTTGCCAAAATTTTGCAACTTTTCAACTTTTGAAAATCACCCTTTACAACATTGCAGTTTTTATAAACTAATTTATAAGATATAAATTGAAAAAAGTAGAATTAAATACAAAAAAATTTTTATCAACATAAATACATATATATTCTTATACATTTACATAAATAGTTGAAAATATTTGCATTTATATGTAAAACAATTATAATATTAATCTTATTCGTCATCAATTACAACTTCATCGTGATCTATGTCATCCTCATCTTCAATTATTAGTGGACTGTTATTGCACCCTTCACCTGAGCACCCAGAACAAGTAGAGTTACAGTATAAACCAACTTTTCTGCACCCACATAAAACACCGCATCCTTTTTTGCATTGGCAAAAAATAATTTTTAAAAGTTCATCGAATGCAGGTTGTTTGTTCATGCGTACGGGTAACAAACCATCTTTGGAATACCATCCCCAATCTGTTGCTCTGATATTTTCATTGCCAAGCCATAGACATATGAGCAGATGTTTTATTCTGTTGTATGGGATTTTAAAATTAGAACGCTTAAAATTTCGAATGTATAACGCCCCACTAGCTAATATACCGGTTTTGTAGATTATTATGCTCCGAAATGTACTGTACTATACTAATGGAATTTTCCGGAAAAAATTCACTGTTTTTTTTTTAACGTATTTCCTTTAATTTTTAACGATAGAGTATTTCTTCAAAAACGATTTGTTGAGGTTTTTAAGAGCTACAAGGATCTGTGAATTAAATCTTTTTGGAACTCTTGCTTTTTAAATGGGGTGAGTTTAAAGGGCTCGAAAAAGATGGTGCTTGATCGTAAATCGATGCTTTAAACGGCTATATCTCGCCAAATAATTATTGTACAACAAATCTAAATAAAGGATAATTTTAGTCATTAAAAACGCTACAATTTGGTAATTTTTATTTTTTTCATATATTCAGTATTTTCGGGCATATTTAAAAAAAGAAGGGTAAAAAATATGAAATTGTAAATCGTTTCTCGCTTTAAGCTGTACTTTTTCTAACACAAAGCATTTTAAATGAGTCAAACTTCTTGGACGTATTAACAATACATGTACAAAGGGAATTGCAGAAGGGTGAAGATCGATTTTAATTATGGGGGTGGTTAGGGGGTTGTTTTCATCGGTTTTTTCGTAAAAAATGAGGTATTGACCTTATTTTCATCATAACTCACTCAATTTTTGAGCTAGAGTCTTTTTTATGATATGTCTATTTATGCTCTTTAATAAAGGTTTTTGAGTTTTCTTCCAAAAATGCATCATTTTCCCGATACTTATTTGACTTTGAATCTTTCAAATTTGGCATTTGAAGAAAACCGCTGAACATTGATAGGCCGTATTTTGGTTCCTATTATATCGCAAAAACATTTTAAAAAATGAATTGTATTTGTCTTTTTAAAAGCTACAAATTTGTTCTCTACAATTTTTTTGATAAAATGCACCATTTTCGAGTTATTCGCGAAAAATCGATTAAAAACGTGGATTTTTTCGTCTAGAAGTTGTTACTTTCAATCGCGAATAACTTGAAAAATATCATTTTATAAAAAAAATGTATAGCACATTTTTTGTTTAGAATCACTTTTTTAATCGAAACCTGTAGTTAAAACGTAAAAAAAATTTCACCCCAGAGATGGGGTGGCAACCACCCCCTATATAACTGGTTTGACAGCATAAATCGTAGATTTATGTCTAGCTTTCAATTTTTATGAGTTCAGAATCCAGCAGCCCGCTGAAGTATGGGATTTTTATAACATAATTATTTGACAATCTTTTGTTGGCCAACCACCTACAACAGAATTGAGCCGAAATACATTATATTCCTATGTTCCGAATTTATTTCGTTCAATCTGTAAATGTTTCGTCGTGTATAAATTATGATTCTACCTTCTGATCGAAATTGAATTAGCTTCTTTAAATATTCTATTCGTTTTAAATGAATTTTTCATATTTTTCCATTAGGCCAGTCCTATTGTCTTCGGTTTTTCTCCACCTGTAATTGATTCAAGATAATTTGAAGAATACATTTTCAAAAGTATGATGGTTTAAATTTCAAATGTATCACAACATACAGAAGTGAGAACAATAAATTTGTCAACAATAAAAATTATGTAGAATCGTATCATATTTTTTATTTACAGTTTTTCGGAAATCGGAATCGAAATAAATTATCCAAATATTTAGGTAGTACTTTTGATAAGACACTATTCATATTCATCATAAGTTTAACTAAAACGATGCCAATAAAATATCAATTTAAATTACTGTATCCATTCTACAGTTTTATTTGTTTAGCGGAATAATTATTTTACTGTGTTACCTAAAGAATAATCCAATTATGGTTTTCCTTAATGATTCCTGTAACCCTGGAAATCCCATTTTTTGTTCTTTAGTTTTTGATAAATACCTTAAATAAATAGAAATAGTTAAAATATTTGGAAATCAAATCTTGTTTACTAAGTAAGTAAAATTGTAAAGGAATTGTATCTACCGTTTTTGTTAAAAATGTATCTATATCAGTGTTTTTACTAGAAAACTGTACTACCTGGTTAACATCCAATAACATAGTGCTGATACTCTCGCTAAGGAAGCAGTGAAGAATGGAGTCTTTTGCAATATTTGTAATCAAGTCTGTGCAATATACAGTAAGAGATATATCTAACTGAATAAAAAAATAAAACTAGACTGAAATGGAAAAAGCAATGTTAGAATATTGTTGAAAACTCGCAAACTACATATTTCCAGATACACCTTACTTGACATTTAAAGATGTGATGCAGAAATATAAATTAGGATAACTTCAGTGATTTATACATATATCTAAAATATATATGTAAAATATATGATGGACTTGTTTCCGTGTCATATTTTTCACACATACACACATAAGAAAATAAAATATCATTGACAATACGTACGTCAATTTTCTTACAGGTATTAACCGGTTTTCGATTGCTTTAAAATGTGCCGCCTCTTGTTCCATAAATGTAGTAACATTATATTATTGCCTTTGCTTGGCTATTTAATCCCAGCCCTTTTGTTCCTATCTTTAAGAAACAATATTGTTAAGTACTTCTAATTAATAACTAAACTTAACACACTATAAATAAACTAAATTACTTAATAAATCACTAATTACTATTACCAATATTATATTAAGCACTAATCTAAAATAAAATAATAAAATATCCCACACGATCAACACACAACTACGACACTGGCAAACAGCAAACTAGATGTTTCTATGGTAACACTAGTAAACAAGATCCACTGCGCATCGTCGATTTATGAGTTTTTTTTCTATCAGTTACTAAATTAACAAAAAATGACGCCCTCTGGTAACATGCGGTTCTCTTAATATTTTAACAATTTGACCTGCAAAAATAGTGCAAATGTCCGTGACCTTAGGAATTACAAAACATTTCTTGTTTTTTGAACTTTTTCTCATAAGGCTAACTTCGACAGCCATTATATTGTGTTTTACAACTTGCTCCACAAAATACTTTTTCATTGTTTTATTTTTGGCAACAATCAAGTCTAACCAATATGAAATCATTGACTTTAATGTTTAAAACTATGACTGGGTCAACTGTTAAATTGGTAAAATCTTCGTAATCATCTGAATTTTCAAGCCCCATTGAACTATCTGAATCGTTAACTGCAAATTTTGAAGAAGAGTCATCAGATTATATCATTTTTTACTCTTTGAAATCATTAACCTTTGACAATACATTTACCTTAACAGTTTCAATCACCATCTTCTTTATTCTAATTTTTTGTAGCTCGTCTTTCTCTAGTGTATATGTAGCGATTATTGTTTTTCCGTTTCTTCTTTTTTGCGTATTGCCGATACGTTAGCTTTCTTTGGATATCCTTATATTTCCGCAGGACTCACAAATTGAAGTTTCATATATTTTTCTGGTGTCTTTTTCCATTGCTCGTTAAGTTGATGAAGCTGAATTTCACTAGTAGAAGTAAAAGGTAATTCTTCCAACGATTCTGGGGGATGTGGTTTATATGTCACATGACTCGCCAAAAAAATCTCCTTCGTTAAAGACATGCCGATCAAATGGAAAAATGCTTGTCTTCTTTAAAGTTGCAGCTATGTTTACAAGGGTCATTTCTCAGGGATATGCCACTCCTATAAATGATGCCACATGATATATAGTTGCTGGTGTTGCTGGATTAGCCTCATGCCACGAACATAAGTCGTCATTGTAAAAGGTATGAAAAGATTTTAGAAGACCTACATCAAGTGGCTGTAATTTGTGTGTACAATAAGGAGGAACTGTCAGGATTGTCTTTGCACAAATTAAATCCTTCTATTCAGATGTGACTCTCATGATTGTCCATTATTAAGAGCAAAGGGTTTTCTTTTTAACTTAAGGTGTATTTGACAAAATGCTTTATTACTTCTATAAAGCACTGCGTGTTCATCCAGCCGGCTTTCGTAGACAATCCTAAGGTGGCAGGAGGAGCTCCTACCAACATACGACTTACCCGTGGAAATTTCATCACAGGTGGCACTGCACTACCACACGCATTTACAATACAGAACGTTGTAACTAATGTTCCTCGTTCGCCACTTTAAATTGTCGAATCTATTTTGCTTGACGCACTTTTATAAATTTATAAATTCTAAGGCCATTTGAGAAATTTTCGTGCCTTCGTAAAACATTTTCTTGATTTTCAAAAACTAATTTTACATTGGCAGGATTAAATCCTGCTGAACTAGCTAAACTAAAACTTTCGGGGGTTCGTAGGCTCAAATTTGGATGCCGTTTTCGAAATTCTTTGTACCAATCTAGTAATGCTTGGCCTGTCTGTTCCGAATTGTCCGTTGGGTTAATATTATTTGCTTTGCCCAAATCATACGTTAAATTGCGACACTCGGTTACAGTTAGCCCATGAAACATCTTTGAGAAAGTCACAAAACAAGAACTTCTTCTAACTGTGACGAAAAAATTTGTTTAACTTTGTAGTTAGGACTCATCCTACAAGTAGGGTCTTCTTTGTATCTTTCCATATCTGCTTAAAGTTTCGAATCTTAAGTTTGTTTTCCTGGCAGCACAATGGATTTTCATACCATTTTAAACTAAAATTACCGCCTCTCTCATTTGTTCGTCCGTGAACCGATTAACGGTTTTTGAATTTTTCTTGGGACGCACCATACTGCAAATAAACAATAACTAGTTTAGTTAGTTTAATTTTTTAACAAAAGGAAAATATCTTAATTTTATAAGACAACAATGAGACAGCTTATAAAATGTCCCACTGTACCCACATATGAAATATCTCACTGTAACCACATCACAATTTTTTCAGTTAAACGACTTAAAAATGTTTCTAAAATTAATGCGTAAGAAAATAACATGCTTTAGACTTACTCTACCTATATATATATATATATATATATATATATATATATATATATATATATATATATATATATATATACAATAGCACTAAAAGCCTTAGAGGCCCATGGCTTAAAAAATTTTGTTCTTTCTTCATTTTCGCTTTCCTTTATGTACTGAGATCTTCTCTGGCTCGATATGTGACTTTTCTCCATTCCTTCTTGTTATTCATTTTTCTTTTCTGGCCGTCTAGTCCAATTTCTTCCATATCTTTTTCTACCTCCTGATTCCATCTATTTTTTGGCCTTCCTTTTCTCTTTTTTGAAGTTATATTGTAGTTTAGTACCCTTTTTGGAGTCCTCGTGTTTGGCATCCTTTCTAGGTGACCTCGCCATCTTAGTCTCTGTGCCTTTATGACTCCTATTATGTTAGGTTGATTATATAATTTCTTTAACTCATCATTTGATCTTCTTATCCATAAACCGTCCCTTATTATTCCTCCATATATCTTCCTCAAGATTTTCCTTTCCCATATCTCCAGTAGATTTTGTTCATTTTTTGTCATTGTCCACGTCTCACTGCAGTATGTTGCTATTGGTTGTATAGTTGTTTTGTATAACTGTATTTTTGCCTTTCTTGATAAAAACTTGCTTTTCAACATTCCACTAAGAGCATGTACACTTCTATTGCCTGCCATTATTCTAGCTTGTATTTCTTCTTTAATGTTAGGTTTACGTGATATTATTATACCTAGTATGTAAATCTTTCCACCATTTCGAATTCGTATGATAATCTTTCTTCTACTTCTACTTTAAACTTTTGTCCATCCTTAAACTGATCATCTGTCCACTGCATACATTTTGTTTTAGTTTTATTTATGTAAAGTCCCATTTTCTTTGCTGCTTTTACTATTCTCTGTACTATCTCCTGTAGCTCTTATTTTCCTCTTGCCAGCAACACTATATCATCCGCAAATGCCAAAACTTGGTGTCTTTTATGATATAGGAGTCTTTCTCTATTAATTCTCGCTTCTCGCATTATTTTTTCTAGGCATAAATTGAAGAGTAATGATGACAAAGGATCGCCCTGCCTTAATCCTTCGTTTACTATAAATTTGTCCGATGCATGATTGTTGACTTTGACTCTGTTTTCTGTATTCTCTAAAGTAAGATGTATCATGTTACGGAACTTTCTGCTAACTCCCAGTTCCTCAAGGGTCTCTTTTAATTCCTTCCTTTTTATTCTGTCGTATGCTTGCTGGAAGTCGATGAATAGCGCTATCGTTGGTAAGTTGTGTTCATAGCTTTCTGCTTGTAACTCTCTTATTATGAATACTTGGTCCGTTGTGCTTCTCCCTCGTCTAAATCCACACTGGTATTCGCCTATTATATTTTCAGCTTCTTCTTCCAGCTTATCTTTTATCGATTTTGATAGGATTTTATATATGGTATTTAGTAACGCTACTCCTCTGTAATTACTGCATTCTGTTTTGTCTCCTTTTTTGTGTAATGGACAAATAATGGCTTCCTTCCAATCTTCTGGTATTCGTTCTTTTATCCATATCTCTTTTATGATCTTGCATATCCAATTATTTAGCAGTTTTCCACCATATTTCATCATCTCTGCTGTTATGTTATCACTTCCAGGGGATTTGTTGTTTTTCAGATTTTTTATGATTTCCTCGATTTGTTTTTTGCTGGGTGAATTATCTTCTATGTCGTCTATGTGTTTAATTCTTGCTTCTGCTTCCATATATTCTCTTTGGTTTGACTTATTATTACCATTTAGTAATTCATCAAAATACTCTTTCCATCTTTCGACTATTTCTGCTTCCCCGCTTATATTATTTCCTGCTTTGTTTTTAACGAATATCGGTTTTTGTTGGAAACCTTTTTTTTCATTTCTAGCACCTTGATACAGGTTTTTTATTTTTTTATTTGTGTAATTCTCTTCTATTTCTTTTAGCTTATTTTCTATGTGTTTTTTCTTCTTTTCTCTCAGCACCCTCTTTACTTTTTGTCTTTGCTCCCTATATATATTCTTTGTCTCTATTGTTTCTTTCGTGATCATTTCCATCCTTAATGATTTTCTTAATTCTATTTCTTTTTGGCACTCTATGTCGAACCAGTCTTTCATATTTTTATTCTCTTGTTTATCACATTCTTTTGCTGCTTTGTTCATTATTTGCTTTATGTTTTCCCATTTGTTCTCAGTTTGCTCTTCTATTTGTATCTTTTTTAGTTATCTTTCCATTGTTTGCTCGTTTGCTCTTTTTTTGTTGCTAATCGAATTGGGTTATGTATACATTTCTTTTTATATATTTTGTTTTTTTTTTCTGGTATCAGTTGCTTAATTTTGATACCCACCATGTAGTGATCTGAGTCAGCGTCTGGTCCTCTGTATGTTCTTATCTTCTTTATACATTGCTGTTCCTCTTTTTCGATGAGCACGTGGTCTATTTGGTTTTTAGTCTTTCTATCTGGCGATATCCATGTTTCCTTGTGTATTTCTTTTCTTTCGAAATATGTGCTCATTATGATCATATTTTTTTCTCTTGCGAAATCTATCAGGAATTGTCCGTTCTCATTAGTTTCATTGTGTTTACTATATTTTCCTATTGTCGGTCTAAATACTTCTTCCTTCCCTATTTTGGCATTTGCGTCGCCTAGAATAATTTTCATATCATATCTGGGTATATTTTCGATTGTTCTGTTTAATTCATTGTAGAAACATTCTTTAACATCATTATCTTTTTCTTCTGAAGGTGCGTGAATATTTATGAGAGTGATTTTTTGGTATTTTCCCTTGAACCTGATACTACATATGCGGTCTGATACTGGTTTAAACTCTACTATTGCTTCTTTTAGCTCTTTTCTTATCATAAAACCTGTGCCTAATGTTCGATTCTTTCCACCGCTGTTGAAAAACATTGTATCCTCTATTTCGAATATATCATTTCCCAGCTGTTTCGTCTCCTGTAAAGCTACTGTGTCAAAATGGAACTTTTCGATTTCTCTCGCTAAATGTTTAAGTTTGCCTTCTCCATATGTGCCTCTTACATTCCATGTTCCTAAAAGTAGGTGCTCTTTTCGCAATGTTTTCTTGTGTTTTGGTTCAGTTTTCATTTCTGAACTCTTTTTTTCCTTTTTTTTTGTATTTTCCTTAACCTTGTTCTGTGCTTGTTTCGTCAACGTTATTCCAGTAGTACATTTATTTGCTAGTTTTTTATGTTTTTTTACACATTGCGCCTTTTTTGTCATTCCACCTCCATTCGCTGTTATTCACCCATATTTTTTTACTCCAATTTTTACTTCATTTCCTTTATTTCTTTCTTCTTGAGCAATGTTTCTAATTTTTTTCTGTATTTCTCGTTCTTTTATGGTTGCATCTTCGTTGATATATATTTTGTACTCTTTAAATTCTTTTAACTTGTGCTTTTTTCCATTATTTTTCTTTTTTCTTCTTGGTTTTCTAATTCAATTAGGCATGTTTTTTCGCCTAACTTATGAGCATTCCTTATTTTAACCTCTACCCCTATATGTTGTTCGATGAAATTATTGATTGTTCCTTTTAACTCTGCTTGCTCATATGTGTCTATCCTTAGACCGTTCATAACTATATTATTTATTCGTCGGTGTTTTTCCATAACTTCCATGTTTTTTGTTATTTCCTCCTTGAGTTCCTCCTTGATCTCTATATTTTCTTGTTTTAGTTCCAAATTTTCTTTTCTCAGCTCTCTGTTTTCCATTATGAGCTTTTCTATCGTTTCCTTGCATTCTTTTTGATTTCTTTTTATTTCTTTAATATCATCGGTAAGGTGGCTCATCATTATTAGTAATTGATCAATTTTTGTTGCCTCATTTTTTTTCTCTGGAGTTTTTGTTGGTGTTCTCGAGAACTTCTTGCTCTTTCTGAAAATGTTATCTTCTTCCTCGCTGTCTTTATATCTGTCCTTCCTTTTTGCCCCTCCTTCTGAAAGTGTATCATCACTGTCTAAATTTTTTATATATTTTTCCATTTTCCGGCGCCAAACACTGTTTTCTACCTCAACAGTTCAGAGAAGACAGCGTTTACCGTATTTATTTTATGTTTATTAACCGTTGTTATTTTTCTGTGTCTACCCCGAAAGTCTACTCACAACGGCAACGTCGCAATTTCAAAAATCAGAGTTTCGTTTCTATGCCTTGATGTTAATTAGGCTTATCAATTACAGCAATCTTACTTTTTATAGGGCCTTGGTGTTTTCGGATGTTATTTCACCGATTTTAAAGTTTTTTCTTAGCACTCTCCTTCACTTAATGTCTTATATTATTCACTGATTCACTATATTATTCACTCTACTTACCAATACCTAACTATCGGTTACTATCAACACCAAAATTTTCTTGTTACTCATTTTTTTTTCATTATTTTTTATTATCCCGGTTTTTTATAGCGTTGTCCACCTTCCGGTTCCCAGTTTCCAGCTACGTCGGTCATTCCATTCGCCAGAGTGAAGGTTTCTTTCCGACATTGCCTTCTGAATGCCCCCCAGCCAGGATTGTTTTGGCCTTCCTCTCTTCCTTCTTTCTCTTGGCGTCCATTTTAAAATTTGGTTTGGCAGCCTGTCGTCGTCCATTCTTTTCACATGACCATACCAGATCAGTTGTCTCCTTTGAATTTCGTCAATGGTGGTTGACTTGACTCCCATTATATTTCTGATATGGTCATTGTGTATTCTATCAAGCCTTGATTTTCTAGCTGATTTTCTCCAGAAGTCCATTTCCAATGAAAGTAGGCGTCGCTCAAGGGATTTAGTAAGTTGCCATGTTTCGCATCCATAGAGCACTATACTTTTAAAGATATAGTTAAAGAGGAGATGCTTTCTTTGACTTCATAGTTCTTTTGACCATAGCATCGGGTTTAGGTATCCTGTCACCCTTTTTCCTTTTCACGATTCTTTGCTCTATCTCTTTTTCGGTGCGCCCACTCTTGTTGATTGTTGTTCCCAAATATATATATTTCTCACAGTTCTTGATTGTTTCATGTTCGTTAACCATTAGATCTTCTACTTCATTCCCGATGCATAAGTATTGCGTTTTGTTTCTATTTATAGAGAGGCCCCATTCTTCATATGTTGTAAACAACCGTCTCGTCATGAATTCTAAATCTTCCTTGTCTGCTACCACTACTACTTGGTCGTCCACAAAATGTAGAGTGTATAATGTTGTATCGTCGTCAAGTTGGATCCCCATTCCTGAACAGGATCTTCTCCAGTGTTTTAGTGCTTCATTTAAATAGATCTTAAATAGTATTGGAGAGAGGCAGCATCCTTGTCGTAAGCCTTTTGTTACTGGAAATTCTTCTGATAAGGTGTTGTTTAATTTGATTTTTGATGACGCTTTATTGTATAATTGTTTGACTGTGGCGATGATAGTGCTATTTAATGGAGATCATTCAGGAAACTGCCACAGCTTTCTCACAGGAATCGTATC